>CAHIKZ030001258.1:2332500-2512500 GCA_903632075.3 Acanthosepion pharaonis
GTAGCACCTGTTAGGGTCCCAGCTGTGGGCAAATGGTTAAACCCGAAACTGAGGTAAAAAGTATTGTGAAAGTGTAAAAATAGGTTTTAATACCAGAAAAAGTTTGTAAAAAATTATTACCAGAAATAATTTTTTGAATTAAAAAAAAAACAAAAAAAACTATTACCAGCAATACATTTAAAAAAAAAATAACATTACCAGCTATACATTTTTGAGGAAAAAGTATTACCAGAAATGGATTTATGACAAAAAATATTACAAGGAAAAAAAAGTTGTCGGCATTAAATGACCCTTCGTGGTAGATATGCCGTAAAACAAAACAAACCAAACCATGCCAATAATAATAATAATAATAATAATAATAATAATAATAATAATAATAATAATAATAATAATAATAAAACAGTAAAATAAATAAACAAAATAATATGAAACATTATATCAAAATTCGGACAATATGTGACAATCGGCTAGTGGATAAAGGCTTTGCTTTGTGAATTTGGTGTGATAATGATTGTGAGTTCAATCTCTCGGTCGGGCAGAGTGTACATGTGCTCATTGGAAACGGACGTGCAATAACTAAACAATATCAAATAAAAATAAGAAGTAGACGATATGCCTACACATGAGCAATGGAAGCAGAAAAGACAATGCTCGTAGATTAAATAAAGGATTCAGTTCAGAATTCCCTGCAGGTTGCCTAGATCGATATAGACCTTACGAAGGCTAAAGTACAGAACGACTCAAATGGTAGCGAAAACAAAATGTGATTCACTAAGTATTATTGTTTTATGAATCCGATTTTAAAGGATTTTATCCCAGTTTTATATTATGTAATTATTTATTCATCTATATTCATGTTTTCTTGTTCCCACATATTATCAGTACTAATTTATTTAGAACATGTTACAAATTGAACTTTCCCGTTCATATATTAATCTTAGTGGATTTGTTTTGTTTTTTTTTGTTTTTTTTTTTAAATCGGTATAACCCAATGCAAGTCAGTAAAGCCACTAAGACACAAGCAGTTACAGGTTGTGGAAGAATTAGGAACAAAAACATTAATAATGAGCGGGAATCACAATCAGATTTGTATTTCTTTTAAAACAAAATGGTGGATATTTTCCAGGTGGATAGTTGGATCCTACATATTCCCCTAGAAGACAAGTGTATCTCATGTGTTGTTAAATTATTGTTTGTTTTATTATTCCTTCATCATTTTTTCATTAAATTGAGAGATGTTTCGCTGATGCATATTTGGACGCATTGTTTTTTCTGTAGTTGGTAGATTCCTACTTTTCATGGAAATCTAACTGTCTGCTTCATATTCTTAAATGCGTATCATTATACGTCGTTGCGCGTGTGGGTGAGTGTAGCAGTGTTGTTCCGTGAGAGAATTTTGCTTGACTCTCTTACGAGGGCATGTGTCCGATAATTTGTTTTAAAAACGCCCACAACTAATCAATAAAGGCATGCAGTTAGTATTCACGTTGGACTTGACGTTTAAGTCAAACAATTGATTTCTTTTTCTTTTCTTTTCTTTTTGTGAAAAGATAAATCCTTTTTTTTTATTTAGAAAAAAAAGATACAGCCACCCAGGTAGAAACTCACTCACCTGACAAACTATGAAAGGCAAAAGATATATATATATATATATATTTCTTTTATTTGATTCCGTTTGTACTTATTTGATTTCCATCAAAAGAACGAAAGGCTGGCAGGAAAAAGAAATTCTCTTTAAATGAAGACGAACCCTCATGATTAAGTTCCATCAATCAAATAAAAAATAACATCTGTCAAATGTCAATTCTGTCTTATGATTTCAAAATCCGAAATTTTTGAATATACACTGCGTGCCAAATTATTATCGAGATAACTTTTTTTCTAATATTTAAAAAAACATCCAAATCAATTCCCACAAAATTTTCAAAATAATGTAAAGAAACTGGCGACATATTTATTATCAGCACGGTATATAAACGAACGAACAGAAATAGGAGGGGTAAATGCTGTTAACGGGCATCTTTATTAAATAGAAATAAAAGATCATATTAAAAATCTGGGACTTGCAGCTGGAATAATCATTATTATGCTACGAAAATAAAAGTAATGTAATATTCCTTCGCAATAAAAATAGATATCCTTAAAATTCAAAATATATTTCGTCTTTAAATAACCCACAAAAAGTTGATAACTCGTAAAAAAAAAACAAATGAAGCTATCTTAGATCATTAAGGAAAAAAGACTTCAAGCCAATGGAACCTTTAAATCTTAAAGAATATATCCTTCATCAAACTGCGATACAGAATTTCAAAGAAAACTTTAACAAATACTAACATCAACAACAACAAAGACGGATAGCACATCTAACTAAAAAAAATAAATAAATAATATAATGAAGATGCCTACTTTCACAAAAGCTTGGAAAAGACACTCTCATCAGTTCAAGAAAGAGTGATATTTTCCTGAAAAAACTATTTTCAATGAGGTTAAAAATTCCTAGAAATTTTCGGTCTATGTTTTGCGATGTCAACGTAAACTCGTTGCTACTTTTGCGGTGTTAAAAATATACTCGTTGTCACTTTTGTAAGGCTCGTTGTAGCAGAGACATTTTAGTCGCAGATACAACTATAGTAACGCCGTTGAACAATACTGGTGCCTGGCACCATCAAATAACAATCGCACTAATAGTAATTGGTCCATAATAGTAATTCGTATAGTGATAGAGAAATACTATATTAGATAGAGTAGTGAATAATGGTCCATATAGTAATAGAGGACAGAATAGGAATACAGGTCCGAATAGTAATAGAGTATAGAGAAGAAATAGCGATCCGTATAGTGTAGAGGATAGACTAGAAATAGCGATCCGAATAATAATAAAGGATTGAATATAAATGTGATTATTTTACGTCACGTGGCATCATATGCGTTTCCTCTATGGTCACATGGTCTACTTAATTAAATAATGGGATCACCTGTGTTTGCTTAATCAAGTGTCGGCAGCGACATTTTATTACTAGATAACACAATGAATATTGAAGGTTTCCTGTCTAGAAAGGGTTTATCTCACAATTATCTTTAATGCTACCAATCTTTACTTACTCGTTACAAAAACTGCAGTTAACGAATATTTGTTTAATATAACCCAAGAGACGGTATTAGAGCAGAAAGATTACATTTCCCACATGATGCTAAACTGTTTTAAGAAATTATTTCTATTCGAATCAGGTGGTTACATACACCCTTGTGCAAATTAATTGAAACAACCGCTTTACTTTCGTGTCTTTCACCATACGGTCAGTTTTAGATCCACTGGAGTGACAGGTTGTAATCGATTTCTATTTTTTCTCAGATTAGGTCATTAGCAGTGGTGTGCCGAAAAATGAATCTATTTTCGGGGTGTATAATGCAAATTTGTTTAGCCATGAAAAATATTGTATCATCCGTGATTACATCAGATTTTTACTACGCCAAGGCTCTATTGTCTCGAGTGTCGATTGGTTGACATACGACCATTGTATGCGATGAACCTTACTCCAAATAATCGTACGATAATTATAACACTGCACGTACTCACTGGCCAGCCTTACCAAGTCAGCAAATCAACGTTCTATAGACTAGGCCGATAACTCTCCTGAATCGTGAATCTATTGTCAATCTACCAGGAACGACGATGTGGAATAGACATAGAAGTACTAACATCTGCACTGGGTCATGTTTCATTGGAAAATATGAAATAATGTCAATAAGAACGGAATTATTCGTTCTGTTTCAATTAATTTGCACAAGGGTGTATTTAATTTACTTAAGCATTAGACTATAGTAGTACGCCTAATGAGAATGTTAATCAACTAGTAACAATACTTTACAACTTTCTGTAACATATTGCATAATATATTGCATAGTAGGGGGGCAGTTCGGCCCTATCTATCATCAACTTGGATTACCGAATGCGATTATATATATATATATATATATATATATATATATATATTACACTTCTCGTGCATCATTGTACTTATCAAGCGCACATAGAAATGTCCGCCTTTACTTGTCATATATCACCTGTAATATCTCAAATATTTAAGTTCTTACGGCTTCATCCCTTTGAAACACCTGTGCTCCTACAATTATCGAATTTAAGCAACGTCTAGCCTCACCAATATCTACATACGCATCGCTTAGGAATAACAGGTGTGGGTGGTGAACGAGTAACTGTGAATCGAAGTGCCGAGTTCCAAAACTATTTGGTTTGATATATTTACCTGCAGGCAAATGAATAAATCCACCACTTCTCTTTACTAAGCTACGGGTTAAAAAGTAAGATTTGTATTTGTAAATAACAATTATCTCTAAAAACATCGTCCCACTCTAAAATTACTTTCTGACTTTAAATAACCTGTAAACCAAAGGCTTCTACCTTCACACCAGATCAGACGGCATGCTGTTTAATCTCGCACGCCTCAAGTCCAAAACAAATGTACAGGAGGCTCTGATCAGAGACATGCTGTTTGCGGATAATGCATCAATCGCAACTGATACACAAGAGGCACTCTAGACGCTGCTGAATCGCTTCTCTGGAGACATCGGGCTGACTATCAGCCTGAAAAAGACGAATGCCCTAGGAAACGATGTAGATGTGCCACCAATCATCACCATTTACGACAAAGAGCTGAAAGTTATGAAGCAGTCCTCGTACTTCGGGTTTGCGATCAGCAGCGGCCTCACCTTGGACACAGAAATAGGAAAGTTTGGGAAAACAGCAGCCACATTCGCTCACCTCAACACGCGAGTGTCAGAGAACTCCAAGTTCTGTATCAAAACAAAGATGGCCGTCTACAATGCCTGCGTCATAAGTACTCTTTACGCTATTGAGACGTGGAGGACATATGTCAAGCAGGAGAAGAGACTGAACACTTTTCCCTTGAGGTGTATCCGACTAACACTGAACATCTGTCTCGCCCCAGCCTGACAAACATGGTCACTCTTGCGCCGATGGCCTGGGCATGTTCGTTGTATGGAGGATGGCCGAATTCCTAAAGACGGGTAACTTGCATATGGTAAAGGAGGCATCGTTCGCCATCAGTTCTGCTACAGGGATGTTTGTAAGAAGTATATGAAGGCCCTTAAGATAAACAGGACCTGATAGAACATTGTTACTGACCGTTCTAGATAGAGAAGAACCCTGACTAAACAACTAATGTCAGGGAAGGAGAAACTGAACATCGCATCAGAAGACAAGCGAACCCGCAGAAAAGAACGAGGCCGGAAACATAGATAGCACACAGACTATTCACAGGTATGAATGTGCTTGGTTGGATGCAGGCTTTTCCAAATGAATGGACAGGGATCGACCTTTACTCTACCACGCTGATCCAATTGGGCGGTTGTGACATGCTTGGGTGATCATGTCAGTTTCCGATTCCTGATCGCACAAGAGAATTTGCGTAAAAGAGTGTCACGAAACCGACTGTAATTCGTCTCGGGTCTTTGAGTTCTCATTCCGAGCTGTCATCAATTGCACTGCCCGCACATCAAGGCTTTTAGCACCTGAACTTCCCAAGCAGTCACTTATCTATGTACTGACCAGGCATTGACGTTTTTCAACATGATATGGCATTTACAGCATTCAATACCATTGTTGTATCATCCAGGTGAAAAAATCAGTGCTTAATATATTTATTCAGCATCATTATCCAGTGCTAACGAATACATACAAAAACACAGAACAATAAGTTATAAAACAATTAATAAGACAACTTACAAGGAATAGAGGAGGATCAAATGCTGTATAGCCAAACGAAGTATCAATTTATTAATCAACAGTTGAATTACTTAATCGTAGAATATTTAAGCATATGAACCAGGCCATCTGATAGAATCCTGAAGGGGTGATAATCTACTGTACAACAACCTTATACATCAAAACTTTTTTGTGTGTGTCTAACGTAATTTTCCTATAAGTTAATAAGTTTCCCAAATTGTGGAAAGCCCTATTCCGATGTGCTTTCGCATTTATGCGACACACTGCTTTAATTTGGCCACCATATACAAACCTTTCTGCTTGCCACCACTAGGGTTGACACTAGACTCTTCAAGAGCAACACACTGCGCTTTCTTGACTTGAGGTGGAGCAGCTACATCGAATCAATAGTTACATCTACTGCAAGGAATGTTCGGTCACTGTGTCGTGTCAGAAGATTTTTTTTTCTCCTCAGAATCAATTTTCGCATTTACAAATATAACATTTGTTCCTTCATATACTGCTGCCATAACTGGTCTGTGCGATTCGTCTCGAGTTTCTTGACAAAATCGAAAAAAGGATCGGCAATATAATCGATCCTGACCTGGCATCCCGACTTCAGTCACTTTCTCAACGACGTGGCGTGCTTTCTTTCTGTCATTTCTGCAAATATTTTCATGCTCTTTTGCCCCGAATACATAAATTTAAGCAATGCTACTGGATTGGCATTTAGGTTCCACTCTTTTACTCTTTAAATGGCTAAATTCTACCGCCACTTCTA
Organism: Acanthosepion pharaonis; assembly: GCA_903632075.3. NCBI lineage: Eukaryota > Metazoa > Mollusca > Cephalopoda > Sepiida > Sepiidae > Acanthosepion > Acanthosepion pharaonis. The sequence continues at coordinate 2,339,028 of CAHIKZ030001258.1, forward strand.
CTTAAAGTTCCTTTTCTCGCACTTTCCACCTTTGGATCTCCCATCTGTTTACTTACTTCCCTGATATCTACAATATTCAAAAAAGAAATGCAACCTCAATCGCCATTTTCTGTATTCTTCAGTCCTGTTATCTTTTGTCTTTTCTTCAATCCTCCCTATGCTCAGTCTTTTCTCTCGCTTTTTCTCCATGTAGCCTCCTGCGAACTAGTAACATTTCCGCCCTGATTGGAATGAAATGATTAAAAAAAAGAAGTATCAACGATTTCTTGATTCTAATGGCTTCAATACGTAACTCACATTTCGAATTATCTTTTTTCTTAGCCTGAAACAATGTATTATTTTTTCTTATACTGAATAATTAGTCCTATCATCATGCTCTCCTCTAATAAATTGTCTCACAACTAATTCAGATTTTATTCTGAGTCCACCATCAACACAGTGTCGTCTGAGTATGTCCACGCATAATAAACCCCAGTCGGGCATCGGATTTATTTGGGAGCATCTAACTTAAATTCTATTTGGTAATATTAGCCTTTTGCACAACATAAGGAAACATTACGTTTTTCTTCACTTCCTAGTCCCCGGACAGGAATCAAAGTGTAGCATCTTTTATCATTTTCTTCTGAAGAAACGTTCGGTATTCATTGTCCGAACAATTAGTGCTATTCTTGCTTGAATTTCATAAAATCATACACTGAAAAGATCTTTTCCCGAGAAAAGGTTTCTCAGATCCACTCGCTGTTATCGCTCTTTTCAGTATTGACAAGATATTCCTTCATAAAATTAATCCATATAATATTCTCCAAAAATATCAAACTGTATTTAAAAATATAACTTCAACACGACTACAGAATAAAACACACATACTAGTGCTTCTAGCAATTATGGCTGCACAAACATGTATACGTACACAAGCAGAATATCAGCTACCACCTTTGGATCTCCCATCTGTTTACTTACTTCCCTGATATCTACAATATTCAAAAAAGAAATGCAATTGTGAATTAAGAATAACATGCATTATATATTTATTACTTCAAAGCACCCAAGAAAATAAAATTCCGGCATTAACTGACTCATAAGGAGTTGATATATAGTTCAATTTAATTGGCAACGAGATCACATAATGCTTCTGTTGAGGTTGTTGGTTGTAACCGTAAGTTCTGTACTAATGATTTCTTCTCCCGCACTTCTTACTTGTGGAAATCTTCCGCTGCCCTGCTTTCCTGTCAACTACAATCAAATAAAATTTTAATGCAATGCCAAATGACATCTACTGTCTCCCTGAAACCTGTTCGTTTATTGTCCTCGCTCAGATTTCCTCACTTTTCTCCATCCCTTGTATATCAGGGGTTTTCATCATCTTGCTTGAAGTGAAATGAAATGATTAAAAAATGTGCGTATGGAGTAGACATTATCGATTGGCGTGTCTATTTCAATAGCCATCTGATTAAGTTATTTTTACATTAAAAAAACATAAAATATGAGGAAACATGATATTTTATACTACGAAATTGATGAAAAATCATTTATTAATAACGTTTTTTTTAAAGTAAGGTTAATTCAATAATTAAAGTCAATGAATTTTAACCGATATATTTAGAAACAAGGATTGCAAAATGTTTTCGTTAACGCTACTGCCAAACCAGACATCTTTCAGAGTCAATTTTCTCTTTTTGGAATCATAAAAAATATATATTTATGACTTATTCGTCTGCATAACAATATTTACTTCATTTGTAATCAATAGTATAATTAAAGTAAAAAGTTAATTGTGTTTCAGCTCCTAATTTACTCCAGAAAACATAGTTCCCATGTGGTATTTGTTACATTATAGCTATCTTAACGTGTATAATTATTTCGAAGATTAAAATATGTGACATTTCGTACACACATTTTTGGGGACTGGGAAGTGATGGATCCAAATCTGTGCCAAATTATATATCAGTTGTAAGAAGATCATAGTTAATTAAAGACATATAACAATCTAAAAAACATTAAATATTTAAAACCAAATTAATTATGATTTTAATTTCCTTTTTTTTTTTTGTCTTTGAATATCTACAGCAGAAAAAAGCTGCGAACCAAAATCGAAACTACAAATCTGAGTTGTGACCATGACTTACACCATGAGTTGGACCTAAATAAAGGTTACTATGTTGTGTAATGGATAACGTCTCGAATTGAGAAATCGGAGAGCCGAGTTCGAATTCAAGTCGAATTTATTATATCCATTTACGTGCTAATACTCTTGGGAAAGGTATAAATCCTCTTCTTCGCCCCTATGGGTACATAGCAGGATGGACTATAGCCTTATATAGCCTTGGATAGTAGGTGGTCTACCGCAGAGAGAAATGACAACGTACTGTAGGAAAAATCTGCCTATCGAAAGATACATGTTCGCATCACCGTGTATCATGAATGGCACATAATTGAACTGACCATATTTCGAAGAAATACTTTTGGCAATGATTCCATCTGTTATCCTCTTATCCAGCAGGAAGTATTAAGCTTTCTAGTTTGTAATTGACAAATACTCTGAATTCAAAATCGATTAGAAGTGAGAGTAAACAACTCGCCCACATAAAAAAAAACCTACATTTTACGGAAACCACAGCAGAAACGCCTAGACAGATTAGTGTGTGGACTTATACGTTATCAGGGTTTACAAGGTAATTTATTCTAGCATAATGGTAAGTCAAAGCTGTTTATAAGAACATCAATAACATTGATTATGATTATGATGATCGAAGCGCGTATGGTTTCCCTAAGCATTTCTGGGGTCAAAATGGATCGAGTTTCGGTTTGAATAAAATAGGTTTTAAGTTTATCACATCTCAGGTTGTTGTTTTTTTTTTGTTTTTGTTTCTTTAACTTTTCGGCAGACTGTCATATAATTTATATTTCAAACATAATACCATTTTTGGCGGATTTTTTTTAAGCAATTCACCCCAAGCAAGGAGGGAGTGACACTAGTACGCAAGAGGTGACAGAGGATTGAGAACAAAAGTAAAAAGGCGTGTTTGAGGAAAGGATACAGAAAGGGACGGGGTACAAGCTCAGGGTGTCAGATCTTAATTGGCATTACGCTGGAATATTTGAAGATTATTGTCATCGGGGAAGCAAGTAAGATGAAGGGAGTTCCACAGACGGGAAGTGCAGGAGAAGAAGCTGTTTGAGTAGAAGAGACGGTTACATTTAACCGTTTTGACAGTGAAAGGGTGGGACCGAAATGCTAGCCTGGTAGATCGCTTAAATTCATACAGTTTGGAACCAGCGAAAGTAGCTTGTCGGAACAGTTGCCGTGAAAATACTTATTGAAGAGTAAGTGGGAGGCTACGGCACGTCTGTAGGATAGCGATTGTAGGCGATATGCCAGATCAGGATCTATCATATTGCATATTAGTCTCTGGATTGTGTCAAGGATCTCGAGACGTACAGCAGGAGAACCAGACCATATATAACAGCAATATCCCATGCAAGGACGGATGGTCGATTGATTAGTGGTATAGATTTGAAGGATGTACTTCTGGTACGACCACGTGGGAGAAAGAAATGTTATCAAGTGAACCATGTGTTTACATGCATTGTAATATGCTGTGACTGGTTTGAAATACGTGTGGATTGCTTTATTTTAATGGAAATATCCTCTAATATTTCCAGGTTCTTTTTACTGTGTGTATTTGTGAGTATTGTTGTGTTATCAATTAATATCTATCTAATATTATGTTGTTCAATGGAACTAAGATCAGAAAGGTAGAGCGTATATATGTATATCTGGCCATTCGTATTCGAGGATACCCCTCTATTAGGGCGGCAAACCAATCCCAATTGCAGACGCTTGCTTAGGCACATTAGTGTCTTTTTAACACCCAGAGAGCCCATCTATGGTTTATACTACAACTATGCTGGGCAGACCTTAATTACAGTTTCTGGGAAAATAGCGTTTTTCTAGCGTTACCAGCAATCTGAACAAAGCCAGCACGTTCAAACCCTCAGTCACGATGACTTGTGACTTCGTGCTAGCACAGCTATCGACGGCCCCTAGGGTTAACGTCTACTCAATTTCCATCACAAGGCTTGGGTCAATCTGTGGTGTCGTTTTTAGGAACTTTCGAAAGTAGATGAAGCTATATTAAATATGCAGTATCAATTTTAAGAAGCGCTGTTTTGTTATTTGTTGAACACAAATACTGAATTGTTCAAATATATCCATGCATATGACACTTGATAATTTCGAAAAGATATCGAAAAGTGAAAATGATAAAAGTGATATCAGAAAGTTCTATTTAAATTCATTTCAAACTATTTATATGAGTTTATCCGGGTAACCGTCGAAAGAAATATGTGGATTCCTTCAACTCAAACCCAATAATGCTAGTTATTATTGGACACAAGCCAAAAAATAATTTATATATATATACAAGTCGACCGGGGACGATTGTCAAAAACTGTTTCCCAGTGTCTGTTTCCTTCCTTACACTTTCGGGAATTGCACTCACATCAAAACGAAAATTCATGCTTAAGTAAAGTCCCATGTCACACCGCAGGGCGTTCGACGGAATGGCGTTGATCGGCCGCGTTTAGCGCCGTTTTCTATTCAATAAAATCACAAAATCAATCACTTGCTTTGATCTGACGGATCCATTTGCAGAAGGTTTTGGAAGTGAGTTCAATAGTTGACATTCAATTTATTTTTTTCTAGTTTTACTGTGTTTCGATTTAGCAACTGTGTCTCTTTGATCAATAAGCCATTCATCCCTACTCGTTTGTCAAATCATTCTCTATATACAAACTGTTAACATCATCAGGAATAGAATAAAATTAATGACCAGTATGGTTATATTTACCTACAAATAGCCATCGCTGATTTACAAACAAGGTTCTAATTATTTTTAAATAAATATGTAAAGAAACGTTTACACACACACACACACACACACACACACACACACATACATACATACATACATACATATATATATATATATATATATATATATATATATATATATATATATATATATTTTAAAGAAAAACAGACCACTTTAAGGTACCATTAAAATAATTTATTTCATCAGAGTCCTTTTAAAATGACGCCGGATCATCAGATAGCACTTCCAACAAGGAAATGAAACGAATATATATATATATATATATATATATATATATATATATATATATATATATATATATGGTGGTTGTTCGTTTGTTGTTTGTTGTGTTTTACGGCATATCAACTCAATGGGTTATTTCATGCCGACAATTTTTTTTCCTGGTAATATTTTGCTTTGTCAAAAATCTATTTCTGGTAATATTTTTTTTTCCTCAAAAATGTATAGCTAAAAAAATGTATAGCTGGTAATATTATTTAGAAACATGCATTGCTGGTAATATTTCGTTCAGAAATATACTGCTGGTAATAGTTTTGTTAAAAAAAAAAACAAAAAAAAAAAAACTCATTTCTGGTAATAATATTTACAAAGTATTTCTGGTATTAAAACCTATAAAAGTGTAAAAACACTTTTATAATGATTTTTATCTCAGTTTCAGGGTTAACTATTTGCCCATAGCTTGGACCATAACAGGTGCTACCACACCGGGTCAGGTTGAACCTGTGAACACCAGCAATTAAAAGTTGGTTCCACGTTCCTCAAAACCTCCTGATGAGAGTCCTTGCTGTTGGAATTAGTTTATCGTCTTACCCTGGACGCGGATGTAGTTTATCGTCATACCCAAGACGGCATATATATGGTACGATGAATAAATTGTCGTTGACATTACACAAAAAAGAAAGTAACACTGACATATCATTTTAACAGTGATATCTGCCAGAATGGCACAAAATACCTTGAAATATTAAAGGGTTAATTTATTCACTAAAACCGCCATTGACTTCAACCACGGCATACGGACAACATCAGAATCTCCTGAAACTCTTCTGGACGGCCTCCTGGATAAAGTAAATACTGCCATGATTCTTGCTTTCAGTTCTTCTTTCGTGTTAAAAGAGCTTTGATGGTCTCCCGCTCAACAGCGCCTCGCTCATAATAATCAAGGTGATTTCAGTCTGGGAAGTTACGTTGCCAGTTGTAAGAGGTGATGTGCTCGCAAGAAAATGTCTGTCAGACAAGACTCTGTCCTCCTGTTTGTGTGGCATGGTTGAAAATCCTCTTACTCGATATAAGCACTTCCAGCAGGCCCTCTTTGACCCGGGGCACCACTGCCTCCTCATGGCACTTGATGTATGATAATATTCCATGTTTTGTATGAGGCCGTCAATAAAAAATACTTTTCTAAGTTCTTTTCTCATCAGAACGATCAGAGTGAGGTTTTCCGAGATTCCGTACCTTCCTAATTACCATTAGACTCATCCAACTCTTTTCGAATCCTCTGTAATGTCCTCAGATTGACGCCTAAACACTCTTAAATGTTGGTATTTGAGATTCCGGCCCGAATGCCAAGCAATATAGCATGCCATTTACAAATTTCTGGCGAAATGAATGGTCATGCATCTCATTATTTCACAGACCGTGTTCAGATAGTGTCCAGTCGACAAATCAAAAATGAACAACGGGCATGAGTAAAATTAAAAACATGAAATAGTGACAGTTTACCCATTACCCATCGCACCATTTGTTTGTATATATATATATATATATATATATATATATATATATATATATATATATATATATATATATATATATATATATATATTGTGTGTGTGTATTTAGGCAGCATCTTTTCGTTATTAAACTTATCAGACGTTACGAAAAAAGTTTACATAAAATAAATAAACACTTATCTATATTATTTAATGAAACGTGCATGAATATATATATATATATATATATATATATATATATATATATATATATATATATATATATATATATATATCCTTAGATGATTTATAAACAAGTTTCTATTATTTAATATATATATATACATATATATGTGTGGGGGCTGCATTAAAACGTGAAACAGATTCTAGCAACGCGGTCTTGATCTCAGTGTCCACACACACACACACACACATTGGATATTCTAAGTTCTGTCTACAGCCAACATAATTAACAAGATATTCAGCATATACAATCTACGACAAGAACTGATAGATATATAGATAGATAGATAGATAGATAGATAGATAGATAGATAGATAGATAGATAAGTGGGGATCATTACCAGATACCTCTTGGTAAATATACTGGTGTAGTTTTAAAAATTATGTTTTTAGATTAGAATATTTTTTGTTTGTAAATCAGCTTTGGTTAATTGTAGATAATTTTAATCATGAAGGTACTCAAATGATGTAGTTTTTATTATTTTCTATACGTTTAGTGTTTCTGTTCCGCCACTCAACGAATTTCGAAATTCGCTAAGATCTACGGATTTAACTCGCTCGATGTTATTTTTAACTAGCGATCTGAGAAAGGAGTGATACATGGTTTTATGTACAGATTAGATATATCTGAACAGGTTTATAGCCATTGATGGCATCTACATAATATCCTCGATCTGACGAAACTATTTAAGCACATATTTTAGGTTAATACGCTCGTCTTGTAGCTACATATGGTGTTTGACGTAAGTACCTACAGCGCAGCCTATTCTATGTTTAATTTCCTTATACTAAAATTATAACAGATCCATACACCAAACTATTTGAAGTGTTTACTATTTAAATATTCCATATCCTCGTGTTGTATGCTTTCAGGATATTACATTCATTCCAATTCAAATACCTTAATATAATTCCACCTCGTCACCAGCCTAATATGTTTCGTCTAATCCGGGAAAGATATAGATATACTATTCTTCACCCACCTATGGGTTTAGTAACAGAGTAGTGTAGGCTCCCTAGCTTTTCGGGTATCTCGTCTAGAAGGAGTATTTTGATTTAAAATCTTGCAAAGACAACTACTGTAGTATATTTCCTAAGTAGCTCCGGGAAAATTATTGATAATAAAGAAAAACAACTCCACGGACAGAATTGCCATGATTTTAAATAAAGATTAGTTATACCGCTAATTACGTTTCAGACGTTGGAAAGAAATGCATATGCGATATTTCAAACAAAATTATTTTAATTAGATAGATATATATATATATATATATTTGTGAGCATTATAACATGTGAAATTGTCAATTTTTAAACGATACCAGTAATTATTTTTCAAAGGTAAATGTTTTGTTAATAATTACATCGTTTTGCCAGGTCAAAATGACATTAGCAACTCAATACAAATTCATATACTAGGTTGCATGTGCAGATTTGCAATCATCTTTTTATCGAGCAGAGAAACAAGATGGCCTCTCACTTCTTCGTTCAACCCAACACCAAAAAATAAAGGAAATATATATTAGTCTTCTATTAATATAGATATGTTTGAATGCAATTTGAAGCTTCGTTTGGAATTTCTATTCGTAACGTTGTTGTTATCTTTATCGTGTTTAAACCCAATCGGAACCTGCTTAGCGAAGAGATAATTGACGTCACTCTCATTTGATAGGATCTTCTGTTGCCTTGACCGACCGATGACCTAAGAAAGTTCACGTTGGAGACGTTCTGTCATTGATAAACAATTTGAAACTCAATTCCGATTTGATTCCTTGTTTACTTTAGATATTTTCCTTTCGTTCTTTTCTTTTTGTTTTTCTCTCATCATTTTCCTTGTCTTCTATTGGAAAATCCTAGTGCAGATCTGAGCCGATATCAGCTCTAAAAGAATAAACGGAGAACTGTCACGTTTGCAGCGTGTATAGAAGTTCGTTTATTTAGTTTTACAGAGATGAGAGGTTTCGCCTGTAACCGTTTGTCTCTAACTCCCCATGATCCCATCGCTCTTGACATAAACAGCAAATTAAAAGACGTATGTGCAGTAATTCAGAAAGAAATCATGTAAAGCCGACAGGAAAAGCCTGATACATTAAAAGAACGCAGCCCGACTTATTCCGTTTTATTTCATTACAAAACTAATTAGGAACACAGCACCTACGAGTAACTCATGCACTCTTTTTATGCAAACATATTGCTCCTCACGTCCCGAGTATGACGATAGACTGCATCAGGAAGCAAAGTCTTCATGGTAAATATTCATATTCATTACTTCTAGCTGTTCAGATCTTCAGAGCGAAGACACGCCATACGACGTACACAGGGATAATTAATGGAAGAGGCTATTTTGCCGGTCCTGTAAAAATAGATAAACATGTTTTTAAGCCTATATAACCGATCTAGGCAAAATTGACTCCAGACGACTTTGGCGGTATTTATTATTATTATTATCGTTTTTTGTTGTTTTCTCCTTTGTATCCTGTAGAGCTAAGTCGGAACTATTGTCCTTAGACCCTATAGGAGAATTGTCATTTAATTGATAGTACTTTTCTTAGTATATGGGACTTTCCTAGTATTACTTGCTACACTGTTACTAAAATTGTCCATCTCTTTTCTCACGAGGCCCAGCGCCCTGATTACTATTGATACAGTCTCAGTTTTCATTCCTTATATCCTGTTAATCTCGATCTCCAGTTCCTTTTATTTCGGTGATTTCTCGATAAGTTTTAAGGAATTGTTTCTCTCAGGTGGCACTGCTATGTCAATAAGCATACATTTCCTTAATTTCTTGTCTTTCATGATATCAGGTCTGTTGGCATTTATTTCCCTGTCAATCTGAATTTGCATGTTTCCATCGTTGTTTTGGGTAACTGTATCTGTTTGGTGTTCATACCATCTCTCAGTGGTTTCGATTTTGTGCTTCTTGCGCATCTTCCAGTGCACATATGTCGCTACCTTGTTATATCTGTCGATATATCAATTTTTTTGTCAGTTACGGACATCCTGAGATAATATGGCCGACAATTCCATCATGTTTTCCGCAGATCTTGCATTTCGAGTTAGTTCCACCCTTGATTATGTGACAGTGATAGGATCGAGTTGCGAGATTATTATTATTATTATTATTATTAAGGTAGATAATGTTAAAAATAACACAGATTTAACACAGATGTGTATTTACTTTCAGTATTACCTGTTAAAACAATTTAAAATCCTTTCCACCAACAACTGTTAAAACACTGGTTAAAATCCTTTATTCGTCATCAATTTAAAAGAAATGTAGAAGTCTCTGAATATTTCAAGCATGTCAGGGATATGGAAAAATTTGCCCTTGGAATGGTTCTCTTCCAAATACACTTCAAGTGCATCCACTGAAGTCATCAGCTTAAAAGCATATTTGTCTATCTTGCGAGGCCGGCAAAATAGCCTATTCGATAAATAATGCCTATTCCTTTCGCATCCCAATAATAAGAAGAACATTCCATTCGGATAGCTTCTTATAAAAAATGGCTGCTGTTATGGGGTTGTTCCTTGTACCACGGTGATAGTCCAAGGTAGAACCAATAAAGAAGAACTCGAATACGGATATGGGATTACACAGATATATTACACACAGGAATATATACAGAGAAATAGAAAGTGTTAGTACGAACAATCAGGTTTAGTAGCAATTGTCTGAACGCGACTCTGTTTCGGACTGCCTCTGACTCGACTGACTGACTCGCTCGCCCTGACTGACTGACAGACTCCTGACGGACCTCACTTCAGACTTCCGACTGAACAGTATTTAGTCACCCCCGCCCTACGAGGGTATCAAGTGGCACAAGGCCGGCTTAACGTGGGATCTCCGAGTCCGTGGGCTCGGCCAAAAATATGCCCTTTGAACCCGTATAAATGGGTTCAGGGTCGGTTTACCTCCCCGAAAGAGACTCCGCACTTCGGCGTAGACTCGTTCGGGTTCCTCCCCCCCTCCGAAGGCAGAGAGTTCAACCGATCAGGCGGTCGCCCGATTTCGGGCTGAACCTTCGCTTCCTCTAGAGGCGCAGTATTTATTACGTATGGAATAGTCCATTATGTTATTATGGGTAAGGTCTCATAACAGCTAATTTGGGGAACAGACTCCCGAGATGATGCTTCCACGATCGCATCAGTGTTAACCTCTAGAGTCAACCGTTATTTTCCCTACGTACACCCATAATTTGCACTTCTTAACTATACCTCTTACGTTCCTAAAAGAGCCACGTTAAGTAAGGCTCTATCTTGTGTGATTCTTCGGCTGTGTATTGTATGCAAGAATAGTTCGCCTCTGAAAAGCGCAAAACTAGGAAGTGAAGTAAATGTAAATTCCACTAGGGCGGCTATCTAATCCCTAATCCCGACGCCTGCTCAGGTACATTTGTGTTTGTTCAACACCCACACAACCCACCTGTGGTTTATACTGCAACTACGCTTAGTGGACCTTAGTTACAGTTTCTGGGGGAGAGCGTGTTATCTAACCTGATCAACAGTCTGAACAAGAGCAGTACGCTCAAACACTCGGTCACGATGACTTGTGACTTCGTTCTAGCACAACCACCAACAGCTCCCAAGAGTCCCATCTACCCAATTTGACTCAAAAGGCTTGTATGCTTTTCAGACGCTTTCCGAAGGTACCACACGCTGGGACTGCCTCCGCCAGACCAATAGCATCAAGAAGTTACCTTCCTGACAATCATGGTGAGATTCGAACCCTTCTCCCTTGGTCAGAAAGCAAACGTTCTAAACAATCAACTGCGTGCTATAGTAAATAAAGTACTCTTTGATTACCAATATATTATTTTCTTTATCAATTACAATTTAAAACAGGGTTACTCATTTCTTTGAGGATACCTTTTTTCAGAGCTCAAATTTTTTTTAGCTTCTTTTTTCAATCATTTTTTTATCAGATAAATGATAAAAAAAAAACATCAAGTTAACTAAGCAAATGAAAAGAAAGTACGCTGTAACCTTAGTGATTTAGAGATTGCTCGCTTCCTGAATGTTACATGGTTGTTTGTTGTCAAACTTCGCAAAGAATGGATACTGCTGTCGAGGATTCTACAGAACCCAGTTACGTGTCAGAGGCGATAGACGCCTAAGAGATCAGTTATCTTTCGACTCATAACTGATTAAGCAGAAGCTTCTCCAGCACTAAGTTGCCGTTTCCTTCTACGGTAGTCTGGATATTTCTTCGTAAATGAATGTAACGACTCCGATTGGTACTCGAACTCGGCTCATCGAGTTCTCATTCCGAGCCGTTATTCATTACACCACAACGCATATATAATGATTTTCCAAGCGTAGCATAGATGTTGCACAAGGCCGAAAATAGGGGACACCCAGTGCGGATCGAACTCACTACTCAATGGTAATTGTAGTGATTTTCCAAGTGTAGTTTGGATGTGGCACAAGGCCGAAAATATGGGGCACCCAGTGTAGATTGAACTCACTATTCAGTCGTAATTGTTCTAGCGAGACAAGCTTGCTAACCATTACACCACCCCGAGGTTCCCACCATAACGCATATATACAGTAGTAGCCTAACGTAAAACCCCTGCTAAGGGTCCCAATACTAATGCAACAAAAAAATTTTGGTAGGAAAGCCGCAGAAAAGGTTTTCCTCATATATTATAGTCGTATAGAAACTACACCAGAATTTTTCTTCTCCTAGAATGATCGCCATCTAATGTGAGATATCCCAATCTTTGCTTCTAAAGTAACCCCAGAAACCCATTAACGCCATTGCTAAGGAGCTCATGTTTCAAACCTCTATATAGTTAGCAAATATATTGTGCACAAGGGCCTTCAATACTTTCAGTATTTGATGCGGTGAGGCAATGTCTGCAAAGACAAAATACAATCGTCTTATCAGCGCAAATCTCTTGTTTAAACATCAAGAACATTCGATTCTTTGGATTTTCTCTGGTGCGAAAAACTTTGATCGGGACCAAAATGCCTCTCGAAGGAATGACAGGTAGTTATGCAAATAGAATTTTCAACGGTTATGTTCACAAACGTTCCAGAAACTGATTCTGGGATTTGTGAGCAAAGGTGGGAATGACATACCACCTCATATTTTTTATCAAGGATTTAAAGGTCAATGCTGTTGAATATAAGCAGGTGATGGAGAGGATTGTGTGCTAAGTGGGTAGAGAGCGTAATCAAAGGAAGGCCGTACTATCTGTGATACTATTGGTTATTACCGCGGTTAAACATAGGAAAGTTTACGTATGGATAGAGAAGAATGCTACCCAAGTAGACCAAACCATAGAACACACACACAACAAAATAGAAACATGAAAAGATTGCATGAAAAATGAAAGGAAGAAGGAAAGACTTTTATAGACTTTTCATGAAAAGAAAGAAAGAACGACGTTGATAAGCTTTGCTTGAAGAGAAAGAAGAAAGGATAGTTTTAAAATCGAAATGTTGCATGATAAATAATAATAAAAAAAATTGCATGACCAGCAGAAATGTTGCATGAAAAATAGAAACGTCGCATGAGAAATAAAAATATTGCATGGCAAATAGGAACGTTGCATGGAGATTATTCTTTTCCTATTACTAACGCCTATCTCAGTATGCATGACAAATACTATTAGGTTGGTGCAAAAATAATGACCTAATAATGTTGTTTTTGACGTTAAAAAATACGTCACAAAACGACATTATTACGTCATTATTTTTGCACCAACCTGATATATTAGTAAATTTGGGGTTTGAGATGTCATATACTAGTAAATGACGAGAGAGGTATGAGATGAATGTGATACTAATTACACTATGTACATAATTCGGACTATTGTCCTCATCTTTATCGCCATATTTATTACAACGTTTCGGTCGTTGTACGCTCCGGCCTTCTTCAGGTGGTTGAAATGTCGGACTTAACCCTTTATTTCGCTCAGTGGGATAGACTGTTCTAGTTCGACGTTCCATGTTTAATGGATGTCAGTTATCAGTTATCTCCTGTTAATTCCCCTCTCCAAGTTCTCCACTGCCTTAACCGGGTATTGGACTGACACTTTTAGGGTCCTGTCACTGGATCTAACCAACGCCTTTATCCACTATGTGATGTGTTCCGACCACATAAAGAAGGCCGGAGCTTACAACGGCCGAAACGTTGTAATAAATATGGCGACAAAGATGAGGACATTAGTCCGAATAATGTAAATAGTGTACATAATACATCATCTCAGAAACATAGAGTGATACTATTTGTTGTTACTATGGTAAATCATGAGAAAGTTTTCTTATGAATAGAAGGAGCTATATACTGAAAGACTTTGGAACAAGGAGGTTTAATACATAAGATACGTGGGAAAAGATTGACGATTTAATTCCCAGAGAGACGGCACCTGGATTTGGTGTGTCGAGGTTTTAAACAATGGAAAATGAACCAGACTTAGAGGGCAATAATTATTGACATGTATTCTACGCAGCTTAAAATGCAAGCTGTAAATCGAAAACTTTATTTTTATAAACAGTGAATTTGGTGATGATTTCTTCTGATCGAAAGTTGAGTTGAAATACCAAAAGGGGTTGTATAAGCCCTCACTGAAGAGATTTAGTTTGAGGTAATAATATGTGTGGAAGAAAGCAATTCCCCTGAATTATGAAGTAAGCTGACAACAGAGGGGATTTACGGAAATCGCCCTATGCGCCGTCCCCCGCGCCAGTTTGAGCGAATGTCAGTAGATATGAAGGCGTGAAGCGAATTCGTCAGACCAGAGACGGAAACGAAATGGAGACGGAGACAGGAGAGACACTGCAGCCACCAATCCTGATAACCCCACGTGATTGCCTGCCAAAGAAATGCCCCCACCAACTTCAGCCTTGTGTCGAACTTTACCAAAACAGTAACCCAAACTTTAACAAGTCAACAATAATATCACTTCCAATTTAGACGCCGTTTGGGCTGATAATTAATTGGATGCGAACTCTGATATAACCAATTATTGTACAGTATTTACTTTTGCTCAATGTATTCAAGTGATATTTCTTCTGGTACGTCTTCCTCCTGCTTGGAGCCGCTGAACATGTAGATACCTGCGACGATTCGATCTTGGCTGCCTTATGATCAAACTTAAATCACGTGGGTTAGGGCAGGTCTGAGATCGAAGCGATCTTCATCGATCAGCCGATGTGTTAGAAGTCTTGAACGACAGGGGAGGCTGTTGTACAATGACATATTTACCACCAAGACTCTGCAGCATTTCATAAAACCAAGTCTGCCGGCCGAATAATCTATGATTTACAATCACCCCGATAACATCGCCCCAAACATATAGCCTCCGAGGTCTCCCGAACTGAATCTGTTGGACTACTAAGTTTGGAGCGTAATATGGTACGACATTCAACACCACATAAGAGCATAAATGTTTTGAAGCCAGCGATATCTACCACAATGTTCGCAATAAAGAACATCTGATTCTGGCATGTCAACGTTGCAAACTTCGTATCGAATCACTCGTCGATACTAATATTAAGTTGATGCGTCAAGAAGTGTCACACGACTATTCTTGAAAATGTTTTCACATATAAAACACTTCATTCACTACTTATGCGTCTTTTACTCATTTCATGTACATGTGCTCAAAGAACTGACGAGCCTAGTATACTTAACACATTTGTAGAAATCTATATGAATATTTCTTTACTTACATTAGTACAGAAAATAATACATTAATGTGAACGCGTCTACATTTGTAAACAATTTCTGATAACGTAAATGCTTCTGTGGATCAATCGGCAAGCTGATCAAAGTTAAATCACATCTTTGTTTTACTAATTTTTCATGCAGTATACGGCTCAAAAGCCATTGAAGTTGAAGGGCAACTGAATGAAGTTGTATGAATATAACTTTAAAAGCTAAGAATTCAGGACGAGTCTATTAGCACTCATGTGCCTGGAGAATGCACGAAACTAATTCCTGATGTTTGGCGAAATAGTAGGGAACATTGGAAGCTTCAGTCTTGACAACGTAAAAAACACTTTCTTTGAAACCATGGAGAAGACAACGTCAAATAAATTTAAATTTTCAAATGTCTGTCATGGTGATTTTTGGATATTAAAGAAAATGTAACTAGGAAGAAACGTCGGTGATAACGTCATAAATGGATAATGGATATCATATCTTAATTACAATAAGATTAAAATAATATCATATAACTCTAATACTTGCTGAGTGCCGACTTGTCAGAAAATAAAAGTAGCCCAACACAGCAATCGATCGAAGTCAATGTATTTTGCGGCATTACATTCTTTATTTGTTCCTGTTGTATAAAGAGAAATTATTTCCACTAAATACTGTTTAGTAATCGGTCTTGAAACTTCGACTGCGCTAGTTGCTAGGGGAGGGGCGTGCTATTGGCTATACTAAAACTTTTCCACCATTCATGATTAGTGAGTCGTTCACCTTTTTCATTGAATTTTATTCTAGTTACAGAAAACTGAAGTGACTCTAGGTGAACAATTAAAGACAGACAAGGCACATATGTTTGTTTGTTATCGTTTCTTCTTTCTGATTATTATTTTAGTTTTTTGTCGTTTTTAATATTTTTCGTCCATTGTATTTGTACCTGGAAGGCGATAGAAGGCACGTAACATGTAGTGTCTGACTTCAGGGGCCGAATAAGGCCACATAAATGTATTATTATCGACGCAATAGCTGGTAACATAAAAACAAAAATGAAGGCAAAATAAAGACTAAATAAAATATTGTTCTAGCTGAGACACGACATAAAAAAGTAAAAAGCAGAATGAAGAAATTATTAAATAAGAGCAGAGAATAACTAAAAAAAGATGAAGTATTGTCGTTTTTAGACATATTTGGGGTTTTTTTTTATATTTTAAAAACCAGAAATACATTATTTTATTACTTCTCTTTCGATAAGTTTGGCAATGTATTTTATAAATAATTTCTGTCACGATACAAGCTTTTTTTTTTGTCTGGGTATTGTACAATACTATAATTGAATTCTCGAAAGATTACTCAGTTCAATGCGACATTATCAGATGTTCAAAGCCACTTCATTTAACAGTCATATGCCTATGCGTGACTGACGTATAGCGATTTCGTATGTGTAGCTTAGTGGTGGAGCAAGGCCGAAATTATCCGGCACACAGTAAGTCTCGAACTCACTACTCAGTCGAAAAAGTTCTAGCGATACAGGCTTGCTAAATATTACACCATTTCGGGATGCCTAAATGCTTTTCTAAGCGTATCTCTGACGTGGCACAAGGCCAAAAATATGGAGCACGTAATCAGAATCGAACTCATTACTCAGTCGACTGAGACGTAATTAATCTATCCGATAAAGCTTGCTAACCATTAACCAGGTCGAAGTGTTTAACGGATAACATTAATATGATGATTTTCCAAGCGTATCTCAAATGCGGCACAAATCCGATTGTTTGGGTGTAACGAATGAGAACACGTGATTGAAATATACATTTTACTTTACTGTGGAAGGTGCTGCTTTTCCCCGAAGAGTGCCCTTTCTGATTCAGATTGGTTTGGGTGAAAGTGGCGAAGTCTAAGGATATATGTATTTTTACATTTTTTTTCTTTCTATCTAGTATTTTGCCGCATTGAACCGTCTCTATATCTTAAAAATGCTTGCCACTCTGCAGACTATCCAGCATTTTATTCACAGTAAATGCCACATTCTATCGCAAAATATATTGTTAAAAGGTGTGTGCAACTCAAAACATTAAATATATGTTAGACCGAACTAATGTTTGTCAAAAACGGAGTAAATATTTCCAGAATATTCCTAAAGCAAAATACGATTCAGTTTTTAGAAAAATATGTTTCAGTACAACTTCGGATTACGCTGTCACATATTCAATCAGTTGTTATATTTCTCGATAGTTAAATCTCTTATGTAATTTTACACGAACAAGTTTCTCCTCATATATTAAAGCCGTATGGGAACTGCATCATAATTTGTCTTCTCCTAGACTGACCGCCATCCAAATCGAGAGATCTCAATCTTTGCTGCTAATTATCCAATAACTAATAGAAGTCTCAGAGAGAGAGAGAGAGAGAGAGAGAGGGAGAGAGAGAGAGAGAGAGAGCTGGGTCTGATTGATTTGGTTTTACGGTTTATTGGCTCTTTCTGGGTAATTTAAAGCCGAGAAATGTTCCGGATTTTGGAAAGTTGTTTACAGTACCCAGTTTTCCCAAGTAGTTCTCGATCAAAACACCGACCAACCTCTGCGCTACTTAACTTCATTGATTGTAGGAAATCAGAAGGAGGAAGAAAAAGAAACAGATTACGTAAAATGAACTCTGAACGCAGATTCCACGTTCTGCGCAGGTAACTATTATGTTAGACACACACCCGGTATAGATTCATGAAGTCGGAATAGAACGTCGGCATTTGCGGTGGATAGAACGCGGGCTATCCATAGTAGCCTATATACTACTCCCAATTATTCAAAAAGCTTTGGCCGAGATAGAACCCCAGTCTTTCTTATATGTGTAATGGGTTTCGCTCTGAGGTTTCTATAATTACTACCTGTCCTACACGAGAAATTTACGGTTAATACCCGTCAACTGATATTCTTCAATGGGGAAATGATGGGGAAAGCGAATTTTTGTCACTCGTTTTATGTACGCAACACGACCTTGTGCCATATTCTTTTCGCGTATTCATGAAAGAGTATTCTTAATATTCTTAAATAATGATTCTGGCAATTCGGTTTCAATTCTTCAACAGATATCCGATATTTCAATTCTTCCCGATAGAGTTGTGGGGATTGTTTATGACATTTCCTTAATACTGTGTATGTGACATGTTTCGGTTTTTCAGGAATTCGGTGAAGTTATCCTTATCTACTTCAAACAATGGAGAAGAGAAGAAAACAAGCAGAATTCGAACTAGGATTACTAATGTTTTTTTTTTCCAAGTACAAAATTATAAATGCACGAAATGATCTTTAATTATCTTGGTAAATATATGACGTAGGTTGAAAAATTAAATTGTAATAATTGCTTATATTTCTGCTGTTAAACATATTATAAGATTAAGTTGAAGTCCAATTTACCATACATAAAATATAATAGAATCTATTTTTTTATTATAAATTAAATTCACCCAACAAATTATGAAATAATTAATCAGATTATTATTTCAGTGGCATCCGTACAAACAGATTCTCGCATTTGTGTTTGATTTCACGAAT
Source organism: Acanthosepion pharaonis (assembly GCA_903632075.3). NCBI lineage: Eukaryota > Metazoa > Mollusca > Cephalopoda > Sepiida > Sepiidae > Acanthosepion > Acanthosepion pharaonis. The sequence goes on from CAHIKZ030001258.1 coordinate 2,358,082, forward strand.
TTAATTGTTTCTAATTTCATTTTCGGCTTACATGTATTCTTTCCTCTTCGACTGGTGACAGGTTGTGTTTGTTCTCTGGAAATGGCTACAGCTGAAGGCCAGAATATTACTTTTGAAACTGCCCATATTTTCGATATTTTTATGAGGAATTATTATTTGATTTCCCTGACGTCAATGACGTCTGGTGGTTTTACAAGAATATTATCGAATGCAATCTTTGATGTTGTAATATTGATCGTTTTACATGCATATTACCGACAGTAATTTGTTTTGTTTTAGGTTTGGTAGCTTCAGAAGCATATAGCCGATTGCAATTTGTTTTGTTCTACTTTTTGGTACTTTTACAAGCATATGGCTGACAGAATTTTATGATGTCTCATTGTGGTCTTTATACAAGCCCGCTACCGACTGCAATTTGTGATGCACTAATTGTGGACATTTTACCAGCATTTTACTGACTGCAATTGATGTCCTAATTGTGGTCGTTTTACAATCCCATTACCGACTGCAATTTGTGATGTTCTTTTGCTAGTATTGCAAGCATATTATCTACTGCAATTGGTAATGTTCTAATTGTGGTTGTTTTACCATCTTTATTACCGACTGAAATTGGTGTTGTTCGAATTCTAGTTGTTTTACAAACACATTACCGACTACAATATCTGGTTTTCTAATTTTGATAGTTTTAAAAACAAATTGTCGTACGCAATTTCTAATTTTTGACTTTAATTTTTTGTTGTTATTTTTTTTAATCTGAAGCGATTGAATTATGAAAACAGTTTAAAATATTAATCAAAGTATATAGCCGTTCAAACCAAGTATTTTTTTTACATCGAGATGGTCTTTCAAGAATTAATGGAATTTTCATTTATATTTGAAAATCAACATTCGATTCACACTAATTTCTTTTAACTGAGTTTAAGCACTGAAACCTGATCTATACGGTAAATACACAACTTTAGGAAATAGGATAGGCTGTGTTGTCCCTGCTGAGTTTTCCATCAAGATCAGTTTAAACTGGCAGACGTCTGTGGATGTCGCCGTATGAGATGCGAACTCAATACATTCCTAATTGATTTTAAACTTAACTTGCCAACCATTACTGCGTAAGGAGAGGCTTCGGTTATTCATTAACTCTAGTTTAGTCTGGTACAAGCCCATGGTAGTGCTAAAATCAATGAGGATCTAAATCACAACACAAGCAATTTATCCTTCGATTTGATTTTGTTTGTAAATCATTGCTCTAATTTCACTCATTTTATTGATTATATTTTCATTCAAACACATAATTGATAGTTGTCGTTCTTCAACTTTTGGCAATATTCTTAAACAAGATTTTCAAATAATTAAATAAAAAAAGACTAATTGTATAAAAAAATAGTTATGCCTCTAAACTTATTCCTAATTCATATATTCGAAAAAGTGTGTATTTAGAAGTTGCATTGGTTAAGCAATATATATAATTGCCATCAATCAGAACGGGTGATGCTAACCTCCAGGACAGAAACTCATTGTACTTTCTTGGTCTTTCGTTATCCAGAGAAAATAGCGATTATATTGAATTAATTACTAGGTCTACTGCTATAAAATCGGTTCACACGTGCCAGATATTATTTTATCACTATCTTGCACATATATAAATCAATCATTCGTCCTTCTGTCGAATAGTGTTTCAACATCCAGTCTGATACGTACAAACAAACATCGGCAATAGTATCACATCACACCCGAACTGGCATCTCGGCTTCAGTCCCGTCCCCATTCTCGTAACATAGATTCATCTGCCTTTTATATAATTTTTTTCACGTTAATTATTCTGATGAAATATCCTCTTTGGTAACTCACACTTATGAAATGAGGTGCAGATAGGCAACTATCATCTAAGTTTCATCATGTCACTGTTGAAATTGCTAGACGCAGATGTTATGGCTGTACAGGTCCACACAGAAGTGACAGTCTCGATTGCAATGAGTGCACATGAAGACGCTCTTCACCAATGTCGCCTTGTTATCTTTCGTTAGAACACGCTTCTCCACGGCAGCAAGCCTTCGTTTGTCTTCTCCCAGCTCCAGACCTCGGTGTAAATCGAGTCTCCAGAATGATCGATCATTAGTGACGTCTTCTCATCTCTTGATGTCCGTGTCCATAGCTCTGATGTTTCTTTTGAAAATGTCCTTGAAGCAAAACTAAGTTCACCCTCGTACCCTATTGCCGGTGGCCAGTTCCTCGTACAAAAGGACCTTCGGAATCCTCCCATTAGGCATGCCCTAGCCAGCAGTGCGTGCGGTGTTGTCAAAAGGCATATGGGCTGATTAGCTAGGTATGGGTGAGAACTACGGCACTAGTCACCCGGCTGAACTTATTAATGGCCAGAAAGTCTCTCAGGTAGCGATGAAAGAGGTTGATGCGTCTTGCTTGTAGAGCAGCACGGTAACGATGATTGGCCTGTTGATTGATATTATATATATATATATATATATATATATATATATATATATATATATATATATATATATAGGATGACATGAGCAAGTGGCAACACTGCGAGACAGTGACCTTGAGCAAGTAAACATTTCCCATTTAGGACGCCATCTACAGGACGTAATTTTAAAAAAAGGAAAATTCCATCATTGTTTCTTAAATGGCATGTTGATGGGCACATGACCAATTAGTTAGAATATTTACTTTCTGACCATGAGACCCGGGTTCGATTTGTTAGGAAAGTGATTTCTTGATGCTATCGTTCTGGTGGAGGTGATCCCATCGTGCGGCACATTTGGATAGAACCTGAAAACCATACCACGGGGTGAAGCAAGCCCTGTGAGTGAAACTGGATCGACAGAACCTCTTGGGAACCGTCGGTGGTTGTGCTAGCACGAAGTCACAAGTCATCGTGACCGAGCTTTTGAGCGTGTTGACCATGTTCAGATTTTGGATCACGCTACATTTTTCTCGAAGAAATTGTGAGTAAGGTCTTCTTAGCGTAGCTGAAGTATAAACTACAGGTCGGCTCTATGGGAATTGAACAAACATAAAATGTGCCTGAGCAAACGTTTGCAATATGGATGAGCAGACAAGTATCCTCGAATACCAGTGGCCGTCATTAACAGTATAGATGATAGGCACAGCACGTTGAAACACCGTTTCATCTCCGATCATCATTGTTAAAACTGGTCAGTGCGTATATGGACGACCACTACGGTGATGTAAGCTTGGAAGCGATGTATTATATAGGAATTAAGTGTCGCTGCCGACACTGGAGTTTGAACATAGATCACCAGAGAGCAAACACAGGCGATCCAGTTTTGAATAAGTAGATTACGTGTTGGTGTGTAACATTTCTTAGTTCGATCGAAACAGCGTTAGACTAGCGAAAGTTTAGTAACCTTTCACCTGCTGTAAGGGGATTTAATTTGGAAAGCAATTGATCACTCAGAAACCTGCGAAGATTGGAAAGCGAGGACTGACCAGAAATGGGAGCAGTATTCTCTTTTTGGTCTGATCTGGCTCTTGTAAATTTAGAGAATAAGCAGGAGGACTCAGGTACTTACTGGTACGGAGATCCGACAATTTTTCTGCATCTTTGGCGATGGATCTTATGAACGTGTTCCACTTGAAGTCTGGGTGAGATTAATTTTCAATAGGCGTTCATGGCAACCTCTAACATCTGGAACCATCACACATCAGGTTACGCCATACGTCAGTGTATTTAACGGCGCCACTCGCCAAGATGATGCGTGGTGCCCGATATCACGATTCCAAAAATGTCTCTCTGGGAGGTTTTCCGCTATTCTATTTCTATGAGTGATAAAATACCGCAAACTTTAATCTGAGGCTTATGTGTCTACTCCGTCCTGCACTGAACGTAGATGTCATTTCAAACCAGTACCGTTTGTTTATTATCGCAGAATATTCCTATCAGTCGTCAAAAAACCATAGTAGACGATACTGCTTTCCATCAAGTGTTCCTGTCATACATATAACAGCGTAGCTAAAGGTGATTCATATGTGAAAACTTCACTTTCATGGTTTTTTCCAAGTTTGATAATTCGCGTCCATTTGCCATGAGCAAACGAACCGGTGTTCCTCCTGACTCAACAATGCACAACCAACAGAGCTCTGTACATTTTTTTTTAATTTCACCCCCAAGCAAGTCAATAAAGCCACTATCAAGCATGGGTGCCACTAAATTTAAAAGAGTATGAGAAACATAAACATTATAAACAAAAGAATAAAAGAAGATTAAGAACAAAAAAGTTAACAGTATATATTATCGACTGGAAAATAAGAAGTTTGAAAATAGTTCCACAAGCGAAAAGCGTTAGAAGGTCGAGAGAAGAAACTGTTAGCATAGAACCTAATGATATATCAAGCAATTTAGGAATAAAGTGTTGCTGCCGACACTTGCGTTTGAACATAGATCGCCAGTGAGCAAACACAACCAATCCCATTATTGAATTAAGTAGACCACGTGATCATAAAGGAAGCGCATAAGTAGGAAGTAGCGATCGTTACTTTTAGTCTATCGTCTATAATATACGGATCGCATCTGCATACTAGTCGCATCTGCATTTGTAGTCTATCCTCTATTGCTACTCGGACCACTATTTTCAGTCTATCCTCTATACTATACGGACCGCTATTCTCTACTCTCACTATACTATTTCTCTATTCGGATCACTATACGGATTACTATTCGAGCGAGTATTATAGAGCAGGTTCTATTATTGCGAGTGTTATTCGAAGGCTGCTGACAGCAGTATTGTTGATCGGCGTGTTATAGTCGTATCTGCGATTACAAAGTCTCTACTACATCGAGCATTACGAAAGTGACGAGTATTCTTTGATATTACAAGAGTCCCTACGAGTGTTCTTTGGCATCCGAACAAAATTTCATCTGTAAAATGATGACTCCTATCTACTAATCCATTCGAGATGATTACATTAACATCCGCAAAACTACCCTTCGACATTTCTCTTTTACTAATGTTCACCATATACATGGCCCAAGAGCCACTCAAGTTATGTAATTACTGAAGGCGGTTGTTGTTTGAAGAATAAGGGTCAAGTTTTATGCGTATATGTGGGGGAGAATAACAGTTAAACTTTGTTAACATTGTTGTCGGGAAAGAACCCTCTTGGAAAAGAAGATATCCTAGTGGACCATACTCCTTATTAAAGGGATACAAAGAGAAGAAGGGCTTTATTCTCAATAAGGCCCCCTCTGTCAATTGGAACCATGACGCCCTAGGCCATCCTACATGTTGGTGCAATTACCGGAGTCACAGGTCCAGCTCTGGTACTATGTCCGGTGTTGCGGTTCTAACAAAGACACCCTGCACAGTTATGAGGGAGGAAGGTGCGGAGGATCATGATCGCCGATTTCCTGAAGAGACACGTAACCTAAATGGTTTAATATCATGATTTTCAAGTGACGGTTTTCGAATTTCATCTTCGAAGATGGTTCATGTTTAATTGGTGATAAAATTGATACTGACCGGTGGAGGAAGGATTATGACGCGTGTTCTGCTGACATTTGCAAGTGTAGTGCGTTCGATCGCCACTAGTGGTTCCATACTTGCAGTCTAATATTAAAGATCAACTTAATTTCATAAACAATGTTATCTAAATGCGTTACATAAGAGACGTCTTGCAACAAGACGTAGTTATAGAAAAAGAAACAAGGCTCAACATCATCGGAGATTAATCGAAGGGAGGAAAACATCTTTCACCGGCCCTGCCGGGGTATGCAAATCATCTCTCGGTTGCGTCTCTGTCTTTGGGTAGATTGCTACTCAGTTGCCACGGACAGAAATGCAGCTGAGGAAAAGAAAACTTTGAGGCGCCAGGACAGCAACTAACCTGAGGCTGCACCCTCTCACTGCCGTAGAGAAGAAGATCAGTGGCCGCAACCGACGAAATGGACAATGCGCGCTCGTGGTCCCCATGTTAAGCATGACCTTGTGTCGCATCCCATCTCAGTGCGAAGGGATGATTAAATACCCAAGCTGATGCGAGTCTTAAAAGTCCCGCTGAGAATGATAACAGGATAAATGAGAAATATTTGGTTATTCATGAGGAGGACAAAAAAAAAGCAATGATGATAAATGCAGGATTCTTAAATTAATCATTTAAAATGGTGCCACGCGTTTGCTACGGACGGAAATTGTAGGGTGAACAAAACCTCGCGCCAAAATTGCAAGTCGTCGACAAGCCAAGAGAATGTCGATTAAAAACAGGCCTGGCTAACTAAAAATTCTTATATGCTTCTTGGAATTGATTTATAATAGAATGCCGTTAAAAAAAAATAGGATCATCCTATTTTCTGTCTACTGTCTTTAAGATATAAAACTAATATATTTTGATCACGATGGGAATTAAAAATCGTATCAGATAAGACTGCAGGCCATTTTCACCTTGACGAAGCCAGACAGGTAACTGCTCGGTTGTTTATTAAAAATTAAATTGAATTATTAAAACAAAAGCCTTTAGTATTAAGTCGATACCAATCTGAATTTTTAAAATAGTTTTTTTTTTCTTCTTATATTGCTATAAACAAATACGCGAGATCATTTTAAAAAAAAAATGTCTTTCAGAATTTTTCCGAAATTCGTCTCTATCTCTATATTTGCAAATAGCTATTATTGAAAAGTTTTATTCCGTAATTAAAATCTTTTTCTAGATATTTTTTCTCATATTTTTAAATATTTAAAGTATTTACATTGTTCAAATTGTTTTCCGCATCTTTATTGTCATATTGACGACGTTTTGGCCGTTGTACGCTCCAGCCTTTTTCAAATGGCATACCTTAGAATTACGAACCGAATTCTTTATTCTGACTAGTGGGTACATTGTTCTAGGTCCACGTAACATTTATTTCCCAAATATTTCAATTTCAGTTAATTCACTTTAGTAAAAAGTTTTGTTCACCTCTGCTTTGGCCAGGTTTTGAACTCTTACGTTTATAAGACTGAAACATTCATCATATCTCTCTACAACAGCCATTTTTTCTTTGTTGCTCTAACTAACGTTCAACCCTTTACCATTCCCTTTTATCCCTGTTTTGCTAGTCATTCATGAAAAAACCCATCAAGTAGACTACTCACTATTTAAGTGACTCTCCAGTATATCTTGTGAGTGTTCATTTCTCCAAACCCACTTTCCTGATTAATTTTCAAATGTTGTGTTCTGACATACTTCATGAAGTAGGAGAGCATTCACGCTCTTTTCTTTATTCTATGTGAGTAGTCATGATTTATTAACATTATTTACATTGTTCGGACAGTTGTCCTCATATTTATTACTATATTCAGAACGTTTCGGCGCTTTTAAGCTCCAGCCATCTTCAGGTGATTGGAATTTTGAACTGAACCTATTATGCCGCTCATCGGGGTAAACTGTTCTAGTTCTACGTGTCATGTATTTTCCGGGAGTTATCTCCCTTTAACTCAACTCCCCACGTTTTTGTTCACCACTGCAGTAGCCAGGTACAGAACTCACGACTCTTTGTTTGGCTCAAGCCACTGTATCCAAAGTACGCTTTTCTCCATTGGATCATGTGGTGAACAAAATTTTGGAGAGTTTTGTTAAAGGGAGATAACTGAGACATCCGGAAGAGACATGCACGTGGAACTAGAAAATGTACTTTAATAGACGAAATAAAAGAGTAAGTTCGAAATTTCAATCGCCAGAAGAAGGCAGTAGCCTACACAGGTCGAAATTTCGTGAATATGGCAATAAAGATAACAGTTCGGACGATGTAAATAATGTAAATAATTGCAATACCTCATCCCAAAAATATAGACAGATCTCTAACGATCGGTACGGATCCGATATACTGAAAATATGGAGACAATTAGAAAAGTCCCGTCCGAAGCTGTCATGAATATCGAATCATCTGACATTCTTACACAGATGCAGAGACTTACGACATCCCTTCGGGCTTGGCAATAAGACTTCGTCAGTTCAAGGAGAGTCCATCTGGTTGTGGGAATAAGTGGGACACGCTCTTCTCCGAGGAAGAATTCAATACGGCGGTTGGATAAAACAAGAGGCTCGAGGATATCTTCAACCGAATTACCGATGAAGAAGACCAGAAGAGGTTTCAGCATGACCTGGATAAATCCTCCAGACGCGAATTCGACTCAGTCAATACAAAAAATTAAATAGACTGAAAAATCAGAATGTGACGCACAAGTTCCATCACCTCGCCACCAGTGAAGTGAGAAATCCTCAGGGACGCATAGTCTAGTGGATAAAAGCGTTGGTTGACTTGACCCAAAGAGTTGTGAGTTCAATACCTGACTACTGCAATGGTGAACTAAAGGAAGAGGCATGGCACATGGATCTAGAGGAATCTAATCCGGTGGACGAAATAACTTGCTCAGTTCAAAATTACAATAACCAGTAGATGGACGAAGCGTACAACTGCCAAAATCATAAATATGGCAATAGAGAGGAGGACAACTGTCTTTACAATGTAAATAATGCAAATATTTAGTCGTGATATAGTGGGGAAGATACTGGACTATTTTTTCATTTGCCTTATATATAGTATTTTCTCCCTAAATTGGCTACTAGCCAAGAATAGACAGTCCAGTATACACTGGGTGGGTAGAATAAATGTATTAATGTATTCTAAAAGACTTTTGTACAAAGACGAACGGAATAGAATAGGCTGGAATTTGAAATCAGTTTACTGGCTTCACATCCCAGACATATCATCTTGTAGATAGTTGTTTAATAATTAATGCTTATTTATTATTATAAAGTACTAAATTAAATACGATTAAACGAGCTGCCTCACTCAAATTAAAACCTTACTATTATTCCCGTTTTAAGTTTTATTCTTCTCTTTCACGGAGTCGGGTTTTTCAACTCCCTCCTTCATTAACAATTTCGAATTTTGAATCATCTTAAAAACAATTACACTGGCACTTATCGTCTCCAGTAAAACAGAGATAACTCCAATAGAACAACATTTTACAAAGCTTTGGCTAAAATATATTAATACGCGAATAATCCTTTATATGTAAATACATATGATCGGTTGACGCGTTCTGAACATGTTTCCAACCATTTTCTGTTGATCAAGGAGATAATATCGGCATCTGGAGTGACGATCTGAGACAGTAGCAGTTGTTATATTGTGGATATTGTGGATCTAAGACGGAAATGAGCAACACGTCGATCAAACAGAAAATGACAAAGAAATGATGTCTGAGTCGAAGGATACGCGCATCCTTTCGGTTAATAAATGATTCCTTTGAAAATATATATTTAATATTTTTCTACCAATGAGTCACGTTCCGTCCGAAAATAGATATTTCCTAACTAATTCACCCGTATTCCTCACCAAGCTACATGACACTTACGCACCTAGCTATGTGACATTTACATCCCTTTCTCCCTGGACTCTTTTTCACAAATACACGAGGAGATATCACTTTTTTTTCATCTTAACAAACAGCTACAAGCAGCAAAACTTTAACGCAAGAATTTTAACGCTCATACAAGATGAGAAAATTTAGTTTCAAAAACCCGAATATTTTATATTTTAAAATTTCGCGTCTTTTTCTTTGTTGTGGGTTCATTCAAATCCGTAACAAAACGTGCCAAAAATAAACATTCTATGGCTTACTCCAAGCCTTGTTATTAACGTTTGGGTAGACCAAACTGTTTCGTAGCCGCCGAGGATTATGCGAGAATGCAGTAACAAGTCATCGGAATCGAGGGGTTGTCCGTACAGTCGTTGTTAAAATTTTGGATCACGCTAGATTATTCGCTCTCTTCCAGAAGCTGCAAATAAGGTCTGCATAACTGTACTAAAAAGCAGGTTGAAACAGTGATGATAGAACACAAACCTGTCGGAGAAAGCGTCTACAACATTATTAGCTAGAAACCCGAGCACATTAGTATATACGGAAACAAGACACTAGTCATTATATATATTCACTTACATTCTTTAAATTTCACTGTTCCAGTAAGAATTTAACGAATTCGACATTTCTGACAAATTAATTACAAGGTCATTGATATTAAAGACTATGCATCAATCCTCTTTTGTGAAAGGTGATACTAAACAATTCCCTGACAGATGAAAAAAAGAATGGGGTCACCATACATAGGAACTACAGAAAGATACTGAGAATATTGTGGACAGGGTATATGATCTACAACGAAGTTTAAAGGCAAATGAAAAGAAAAAAGAAGCAGACTGACATTTTTGGGACATATAATAAAGTAAAAGACTTGGAAAAATCGAGACTTAAAGGATGTAACAGAAGACAAGGGTACTTAGGAAGAGAGAAGGTTTATTACATGACCAGTTCATGGGAATAGCCCTGTTAAACGCGGGTGTGGAAAGATGGTAAAAGGAAAAACGTTCTTACATCTACCAAGCATCGGAAGTTGGTGAGAGCTCTGAGATCCCATGACCTAAAGAGACAGGCTAGAGAGAAGAATTACAAGATATGTTTTCGTGTCAATCGTTCTGATTTCATGGTAATTATTCCGATGAACTGTTCTCTTTGGTAGCGAGACTTTATGAATTTAAGTGCAGTACTAGACTGGCTACAAGGTCACATCATATTATTGTTTAAACGGCTCGATATAACAGTAAGTTCTATGTTAAAAGTCTCTTTTCAAGCACTTCTCGGCGTGTAGAATTCTCTTTCGATTTCTGGCTCCCCAGCTTTGATCTTCAAAAATGTAATTGCAATGTCAATCTTCTCTCTACTTAATTTTTGTTGTTTTATTATTCTCCCTCCTTAATAATATTTTTTGTCATATTCTCTTTCAATCAGTAACCCCTTGGATCTTAGTGGCTTTATTGCCTTGCTTTGGTTGAAATAATTTTAAAAAAAATAATAATCGTATATGTATCTAGCTGAATTTCTGATTCAACGTTCTCAATCAGAAAAAAAAATCGAAATTATTGTAAGCATTTCGGTGGGCGCCGACATTATCGAAAGTGGTCTATTTCCTACTTTGAAACCATTTCTTACACTGAAAAACATTTGCTTCTTAGCCTACGTCTGTAAACGCTTCGAAGAGATATTTATCTCTTCATTTTTCCAAGCAGAGTCAGACACAAATGTTATACCAAATCGCACATTTTGAACTGATATCTAAAATCTAAAATGGGTTAGGAATCATGCCAATTTTATTCCTAAAATCCACATCTGAAAACTGAAATAGTTGCACACCTGCACACGAACACACATATAGACAAAATTACATATCACACACAGATATTGTTTTTGTATATGTGTGTGTGTGTCTGTGTGAGTGTGTGTTTTAATTTGTGCAGGAATCAGTAACTACACTGCTACGTGTGGGTTGTATGTACGGGTGAGTATATGTTTGTGAGTATTTGTTAGCATAGATAGATAGATAGATAGATAGATAGATAGATAGATAGATAGATAGATAAACCGTTTTTACCGCTGCCAACGGAGAAATCATTTCCAAATCTGTGGAAGTTGCTAAGTGTTTTCAAGAATAAGGCTGAGTGAACACACCCATCTCAATATCGGCGAATCAGCCTCTTTAGTGTCATCAACAAATTCGTATAATCAACAAGGAGCTTGCGCGACGAACAAATTTTGATCGGCTGTGGACATTGCTCTTACCCTAATTGTCAATATACAAAGAATCTCTGAGTATTATGAATTGGGATAAGTGCATTGACACATTAGACAATAAATACATCACGTGGGAGATTACATTAGATATATCGATTGCGTTTGACAACGTGTGGAAACGGAAGTTGCAAAATAAGCTCTCCCTCTATAGAATCACGGGAAGATTCTTTTAAATTATTAAGTCTTTCCTAAGTGGTAGGTTCATGAAGGTAATTGGTAATGGCCAGTCATTCGAAGCGGATGACTACAAAGGTGAGTTTCTCGGTCTTATTCTCTTTCTAAGTTATATTAATGATCTGCCTATTATTATACTGCAATCTTTTATTGATATCTATGCAGATGATACAACGTTATATAAGTGAATCTCCAAAATTCTAGATCAACAAAGCCTGGCAGTTCATCTCTTCTCTGACCCAAATGTAACTTATCAATCGAGGAGCAATTGGACAGTCACATCACTAGCTCAAAACAGACCTACTATCGTCCTTTCGTCACCCAGTAAATGCTGATGTTTCGACTATTGCAAAGAAAGAGTGTTGTTTCACTTGCTTTAAAAGCTTCATGGGATTTTAGTTGTCTCCAGACATCAACTGGAACTCGTATATACGATCCATCGCTAAAGATGATGGGAAAATGGTCAGTTCTCTGTAAGATGCTGACTCCTTGTAATGCTCTCGATTTACAAGAGCCACATCAGGGCAAGAATGGAATATCGCTACCATATCTCGGCTGGGGCTACTCTGTTCTTACTTTACCGTTTTCATAGAGTCCAAAAATGTCCGGTCGGTGATTAATTACCTGCCGTCTTACAACCCGTTTCCAAGAGACGAAATGAAGAGTTTTCAAATGAGCTGCATTTCGTCGTTCCACCACTTAGGACCCATTACGCCTCGTACACTGAGGTGAACCACCTTAATTACCTTTGTATTTCATTAGTGAGAAGAAAGTTCCACTGGAACAGTTTCTTTCCAGGAAATTCTTTTTTTTTGTAGAAACGACTCCAAAGAGGTTGCTTTCCGATCAATACAAACTTGTCATGTTCAGGTCTAGCGTTAAAATATATCTTTCACACATACGCTGCTAAACTGCGCCTATTACCTCTTTCAATTACTACTCACATAACAATCACATTCGGTAACCATCTAACTGTCGTACCTATTGGGCCTGTTTTAGGCTGAAAAATACTAAAAAAAAAAGATAGATATATAGATAGTGTTGTGGATTCCGGGTTGAAATCCAGTACCAATAAATAACAAACACCAGGAATGAATATATGAAAATAATGTATTAACGTAATAATACAAACTGGTAAAGCAGGTCAGTAGTTCCAGGAATACGGGTTAGTAGCAAAATATATATACAGTCTTTGGTATTGAAGTATCGCTGTATGACTTCTTACTGAGTCTACATGCTCGCTCACTGTGACTCCTACAACGCTGTTACCTCACTCTCACTCTTCCGGTTACCTACAACATTTTACTCTGTCACTCTGGACTCGACTCGCCTCTTCGGTCTTGTTCTCGTCTTACTACTCGGGTCTTCCCGTAGCAGTAGTATATGTATATATTAGATGAGTCCATTTGTGTAAAAAGGGTGGACCCCTCAACAGATAGATAGATAGATAGATAGATAGATAGATAGATAGATAGATAGATAGATATTATTTGAATACGAAATATAAAATAGAAGATATAGACATCGATAAATAAGAAGGGGGGTGTACTTTTATTAAAAACTGTGATTCTTGCTTTCATGTAAGAACCCCCTTGGCTGAGTGGTAAAGACACGTCTAGATAATCGGTCGTTTCCCAGAGAAAGGGAGTTCATGCCTTCGAGATAGATTTTGTTTAACAAAACTTTCCATAATCTAAGCCGATAGACGTTAATATTTCTTTTTTATGAAAAAACATGGATGTCTAACCCTACTCCCCAATTAAATTGATGCCGATAGGAATAATAATAATAATAATATGATACTAAAATATATACCAACTTTCTAGCTTGTAAACTTTAAACCTTTAAATTGTCAGCTTGCAAGATCATAGATAATGCCATACAGTGTTTCCTAATAATGTGCGAGATCAATCTGTCTTTATCATTGAACACATTTTACTAATACAAAGACACACACATGTATCTATCTATTTACACCCTTGTGCAAATTAATTGAAACAAAACGAATAATTCCCTTATTAATATTGTTTCGTGTTTTTCCAATGAAAAATGACCCAGTGCACATGTTAGTAATTTGTATGTCCATTACAGGAAGTCGTTCCTTGCAGATTGACCACAAATTCTTGATTGGATTTACATCAGGAGAGTTTCCACACCAGTCTATAGTACTTTGATTTGCTCAGTGGTAAGTTTTTTCGTACAGCGTTCTACTTAACATCGCAGACAATGGCAGTAGGACAACTAATTGACAGTCGAGACAATAGTGTCTGGGTGTGAAAAATATCTGATGCAATCACGGATGACGCAATATATTTCAAGGCCTAACAAATTTCTTCATACATCGCGAAAATAGATTCATATTACTGCACATCACTGCAATTAACTTAATATGAGAAAAAAACATAAATCGATTACATCCTGTCACTCCAGTGGGTCTACAAATGATAGTATGGTGAAAGAAAAGAAAAAGCGCTCGTCTTAATTTGCACAAGGGTGTATCTATCTATCTATCTATCTATCTATATATATATATATATATATATATATATATATATATATAGAGAGAGAGAGAGAGAGAGAGAGAGATAGATAGATAGTATTAAGAGAAATATAAAACTTGTCTCCGAGCTGATTGATGTTTTATCATTATGAAACGTTTAGATTAATTAGCAAGTGAATTGTCTTCAGAAATAGATTCATTTATCCAGTAAACGTTAATTGGAACATCTTTACCACTATATTTTAACTTTTATTTTATATTCACCGATAGGTGATTTCGGTACACTGCTTGCCCAATGAAAAATCTCAAAAATAAATACGTATTGAATAAAAAAAAGATTGCTTATGTGATGACACAGTTTATATTATTTTGGTCATCGAAAGCGACTGCCAGATGATTCTACGCTATATGCCGTCATCACATAAACGAAACACGTCTTTTCGGAGCTGTTTGTCCAGTGTGTTTTCCTGTCTTAATATAAAAAGCAACAGATGGACACACACACACACATATATATATATATATATATATATATATATATATATATATATATATATATATATAAAAGAAGAACAGTAAGATATATAATGCGGTGTTCTTATTGATATTTTTATTTTTACAAAATAGTGCTCATTGCAAATTTACAGAGCGTTAATATTATAATTCAACTGATTTAAAATATGTTTTTTCGCTACGCAATAATAACCATGTTTCAAAAATGGAAGCTAAAAGTTTCAAATTTAATTTTGTAATTAAATTAAAAACATTAGTTTCATTTCATCCTCAAGCGAATTTTGGTGTAACTGATTTTTTAAAAATTTACTGACTTTTAAAGGCACAGAAAAATTCATAATTCACTGTTTCCAAGGATACAGCGAGATCCAATCATTCAGACAAGGGGTGGTAGCGTGTTCATCTTTATTAACTTTTTTGTATCAGTTATTAGTTACTATATATATATATATATATATATATATATATATATATATATATGTGTGTGTGTGTGTGTGTGTGTGTGTGTGTGTGTGTGTGTCTGTATGTGTGTCTGTGTGTGTGTATGTATATATAATTTTCTTCCATTTTTCACTTTTAACGACCAAAACATTTAAAATACACAAACAAACATGGATACAATTAAAATCGATTTTCCGAATATGTAGACGAATATATGTTATAGATATGAAACACAAACACACATTTAAGCGACCCATAGTGGAAATCGCTACATTCTTTTGCCCCAACCTAGTTTCAGATTGAAGTAGTTAATGTTTTTCGTGATCAAAGGAAAAAAATAACATCTTGTCAAATTGTAAATATTTTAAATCTAAGGGACTGTTCGATTCTTACAGATAAAAAATGAATAATATATTTTTAGCGTTTAAAATTACCGAACCTTATCTACTATATTAAATACTTCTTTTTAAGTAGTGATCGTTAAGATGATTGATATTAAATATCAACAAATATATCAATGTTATTCATAGTGATTGCGGTTAAATAAAACAATTCTATAGTAAGATTTTTATGTCATAAATGCGGTTACTTTGAGACCAGCTGAAAGAATTAATTTTTGTTTCCTTTATTTAGCCATAATTTTTAATAAATCAATTGGAGAGACAGATAAATACAGGCTGCAACCAAAACATACTGACATCTTTTACTGCCTTTCTTTTTTTAACTACAGTTGTTTTGTAAGCACTTTCATATATTCAGGATAAACGTATGTTATTCTTTTGAGATATAAAGGTATTCCAATAAGTTGGACTAATTTTAAATGTGAATTACGTTAAAGCATCTAATGATTTTTTCTTTTTCTTTAAGATTTGGTGGCCATTTGGCGATATTATTTTTCACACTTAATTCCCATGACTTGAATAACATGATCTGAAATAGCGAAATAAATAAACTTTTCACGAATAACACTGATTTATTTACTACTGACTTTTATTCGTCTTAATAAAAGTCTCATATATATATATATATATATATATATATATATATATATATATATATAATTATTTATTTAAAAATATGATTCCAACGCTACATAAGAGTTCTCATGTTTCAAAACAAACTTATTTGAATTAAATTGAATTAAAGTACTAAGCTCTGTTCCATCTTCAAGCGGATCTGCTTTTGAAACACGAGAACTATTATGTAGAGTTGGAATCATATTTTTAAATAAATAATTATATTTATGCTCTACTTTTGTATCGAGCAATAATAAAAAAATACTAAAGAACTTTGGATTATTTACTTAACGAGTTCTTTCCTATTTTTTTATATATTTTACACACTCTCTCACACATATATATATATATATATATATATATATATATATATATATATATATATATAGTCCGTCTTAATAAACACCATTTACTTGATAGATAATAAGATGTAATGTGCTTTCTTCTATGAGTGATGGAAGCGGCCTTTTTATCTTTCAGGTAGCATATTGTTTGAGAAAAAGATACATTGTTGAAAAATATATTAAAGTTATGTATATCAAAGTATTTGCTGTGCTTTTTGTTGTTTTTTTTTGTTGTTGTTTTTTTTTTATTTTTGCAGTCTCATAGGACGTAGATAAACCCATATCGTTGCATACAACATATTTGGATTTCGCCATTGAGTGGCCCATGGAGGGTGTTATGCCGCTGAACAAAATCAGTCAACCAGCAGTTTCGGCATTAATGACCCATAGTGATTGATATGCAGGTTATTATCAACAACCCAATTAATCAATTCATTTTTTTTTTTTCAGATTCATAAATTTAATTTAAACCTTAATATTCTTTGTAAGTCAACACACTTTAATATTTCTTAAATGTAATCATTAACGTTAGTAATCACTGCATTTATTGTCATTTAACAAGTGAGTATATTTTGGGGAGACATTTTTAGAAAGAAAGAAATAAACAATTAAAATGTGAAGCTCATAATAAGGTTTGTGTATACACACTCTCCGGATTTTCTACCCCAATCGAAGAATCAGAATTTGTTAATGTCAGCTGTCATGACGTTACCTGTAACTAGAAAAAAGTGAGCACTTTCTTTTCTGATTGACCAAAATTTTAAATAACTTTTGATCGCCCGATGAAAAGAAACGGAATATCCATTTGGTTGGTTGTTATAAAGTTGATATGATGGCTTAAGTTTAAAACAAAACAAACAAATCACAATATCCAGAAAGAAAATATAGGTCCAATGTCAAACATTCGAATGCGCATAAAACCGCTAGAAATAACCACACCGTCCAACAGTCACACTTGAAAACGCCACGATCGTATTCAAAATAGTAGCTTCAAACATGCGTAGTGGGGCGATTACAAATGGCCGCTCCATCGACCACGCGTGACATCGTCGCTTCATCGTGACGTCGCTCGCGTTGGATTTACAGGCCAAACAGGAACATGTCCACTTTGCCCGGCGTGGTAAGTGTATTCTCTTATTATGTCAGTTTATCCTCATAAGAAAACTTCAGCATCCAAAGTTGTTCTCTTTGATTAACTGTGATCTGGATAGAAATAATCCATAATAAATGGAAAATTTAGAATATTTCTCATATTTCCAGCTTTGAAAGCCGTCTTAGTTAGCGCACGTGGAAGCACAGTGGTGTAATAGATAACGGTTTGAATCGGAAACCCGTGTTCGAATCCAGCCGAGTTCATTACATTCAATTACCTGGTAATACCCTTGGGAAATGTATGAATCCATCTCCACCACCCAGCAGCTATAGGTAAATAGCAGGCAACCGGTCTAGAAGGAGGAAAAACTTTGAAGTCAAAAAACCAGATCGGAGAGGGTTGGGCTCCGTAGGACTCTCTTGCCCAAGCAACAAAAATTACTGTGCTGCAGCACATGTGATGCAATTACATCAGTGGCTGAGGGGCCTTGTGTTGATTTCTTTGCCAAAATGTTTAAAGACAAATCATTTAAGTTTGATATATGCTGCATATTTTAAATGAAATAATTTATTCATTAATATCACCGTTCTAACTGGTTTTGATTTCAAGATATGTATTTAAAATCATGAACTACTTTAAAGAATCGATTCTGTCTATAAAATGTCACATATGCCATTGTTTTATTTCACTATTAAATTATTTTTGTTTTAATTTGGCTTCTAGATATTGTCACAGAAGAACTGTATACAAATATGCTCTCGAATGTTCGGATGGTAAATATCCTTTTAATTAATATTTACAGATAGTCAACATTATTGTAATACGATTTAAGATTATGCCACGTAATGGCTGGCAGTATTTCTTTCTGAAAATAGATATCTGGTCATATTTTTATTTAATCTATTTTGCAGAGTCCCACTCAGGTATGGTTTCAACTGCACCTCTTCTTTATGGATGTAAGTTACAGTCTGAGAGAAAGAGTATAATCTCTCTTGATCAGTAGTTGATGATGACATATAAGCGCGAAACATCGATGACGTTTGAATTCGTGTTAGTGTAACTATTCGTCTGCCCAATTGCACTAGCAAGGTTTGGGTCAACCCGTGGTATTGTTTTCAGTCACTTCTCAATGTTGCTGAATGCTGGAATAGTTTCCTGCATAGACAGGTATAATCAAGAAATATCAAAACGTCCGCGGTGAATTTCGAACACTGGTTAGAAGGTTAATGTAGAAGAGGAAGCATTTCTGGAAAGTACTGAACTTTTTTTTTTCCTGCTTACACAATTTTTAAACACAACCTTTCTTATAACAAGCGGTGGTATCTACACTTGGCTGTCGTGCTGAATGAAACTTCAGAATCTATTGTTCGATATATTGTAGCCTGTATAGAATTAATAGATAATGAATGTAAACAGTAAAATATTTAACTGATTTCGATGTTTATTTTCAGCTTTTAGAACCGATGGACGGAGCGCAAGTCAGATTTGTTTGCCAAAACGTCTTCAAATAAATAGTTTAGACTTTTGTGTTACATTTTTTAATGAAAATAATTCGTTCACTAAATTCCTTTTTCATATTCGGCTTAATCTTTTGATTTCAAGATCTAAAAAAAATTAAGGACTAAAAAAAAAAATAGAAGATTTCATCAAACTAAATAATGTCTCAAACTTAAAGTTATTCAAATAGAAAATATGGCAAATCATTTTAGAGGCATATCAAGAAAGAAAACCTTGCTGTTGTCCATATGGAAGAGGCGCGTCAACTTGATTTCGACTCCGTTTCTCATTTAGGATAAACTTCTTTTGACTGTCCACAAGGATAAAAGATTAAATTTGGAAATATAATTACGCGAATCATCCCATATTGAACTAGACAATATTTTAAACCAATCAGAAAGACTGGTAAGTGTTGACATTCTTGATCATAGTTGTAAGATCCAATTTAGGCGTCAACTGAAAAAAGCGCCGTGTCGGAAAAGATAAATTCTACACAAGACAGAGTTAAATTTGTATATTATGAAACAAAACAGTAATGCATTCATTAATACGGATTCTAACGCTACTTCAAGCATTTTAAATGCCACTTCCCTTGTCATGGGAAAAAAAAGACATCAATCTTTTGAAACGGAAATCTCATTTGTTACTGAAAATGATACTCCATACTTAACATGCTTTCAAAATGTTGTGGATTCCGAGATGAAATTCGGTCTCCAATGAATGACAAACGCAAAATTAAATATAAGAAATTAAATGTATTTACACAATAATACAATGGGTAATACTGTTAGTAAATCCAGGAACGCGGTGAGTGTTAATAATAATATATATATATATATATATAAGATATTTTTGTAGGTACAAAATTTAATGATCGAAATAAAAATTATAAAATTTAATATTACAAGACATATTAATATGTCTTGTAATATTAAATTTTATACTTTTATTTCGATATATATATATATATATTCTCGAAGTAGGACTTCTTTAGAGTCTACGTGCTTGTAACTGACTTCTACAAGCGGTTACCTCACACTGTCACTCTACCTCCAACTTAATCACAATCTCTGCTCACTCTATATCTTGACTGACTCCGGGTATTTAACGGCAGCAGTCCAAGTAACACTCTGGTCGAGTCCACTTATATGAAAAAGGGGAGGACCCCATAACGCAAAACGGCCATGATTTAACACATCTACATTTAACATGTCAGAGTATCCAAGTCCTAATCTGAATCAGATCACAGACTACTTAAATCTAAACTACCATCAATGTAGCTCGCTTCCCCCGATATAAATCAAGAAAAAACACCGAGGTATATCATCCAAGCCGTTAAAAATGAATCAGTAAATTTAACATTAAATAATAATCTAGAGTTCGAAATGATTTCGGTATATATTGATCAAACTATTGAGAAATCAAATAATGTTATCATAGGTACCTCCACGAAATCGCTAAAAAAAGAGCATAGCTTGATGAAAAAAACGCCAACCTTGCCGAAAACAAAATGTTATTGTCTAAATGCTTATGTTATTATTAAGAGGAAAAACCAAAGTTTTTATTAATTATTTTTAAAATAAATTCCTTCTTTTTAGAACATTCTAAATTTTGATTAAAAAAAACTTTTTTCTATTTGTATCAGCGGAACTAGTAAATAACATAGACAATTTTTAGCACGTTTTTTTGCTATGACACACATAAATTTGAAAAATCGTGCAAAAATAGAAATAATTATCGGATATTAATGAAACTTTCAGGAACTATACACAGATGATCGAAATTATTATAAATATGTTTTTTTTATGAAAGTCATGGTAGAAATATTTTTTTAAATATTTATTACCCCCATAACTAATTTTATGAAAACGCTAGAAATTCGATCGCATCGGTCTTAGTGATTACAATAATTAAAAAGCACAGGGCTTTGAGGAATGCAAATCATGTTTTTTTGTTTTTTAATTGGATACGCAGTACCTGAAAATCAGCTCTGAATTGTAACAAAACTCAATAAAACAAAGATATTATTTAATTTCAAATGCTTTTCGATGAAAATGAATTTTTAATACAATTATTTGTTATTTCATTAATTATAATACATTTTACATTTAAGTTGTTAAAATATTATAAAATTAGTTAAAAGCCGCATCGGCTTTCATAAGTGTCCTTATGAGATAGATCTTTTTTTTAGCGCGTTGTAAAATCATTTTGACTAATCAGAAGATACCCAGTAATTAAGAAATGTAATTTTGTGCTTATAATCGAGCTGTAATGATAAAATACGGAAGACCAACCAGAATATAATTAAGTTGCGTTATTTGAGTTAAGCATTGTTCTCCGCTGTTAAGGCCTTTACTTTTTGCGAAACACGTGTGGAGAAGTTAATTTGATTTTTCAATTTCAACTGAGAAGGTTACCTACAAGTATCAGTATCATCTTATGAAATTTATATGATCTTATTTTTATATTAATCTCAGTTACGACATTTTTCCATAAATGAAATATCAAAATTAATAATAAAATGAATGCAAATATAAATAACAGTAGAATGTAATAAATGTACATAAAATTATAGTATTTTTATGTACAATGATAAAATTTCATAAGAAAACTATAAATTAATTAGATACCTTTCTTAAGAAATATGAAATTTAATGTCACTCTTAGCAGTTTTATTTTTTAATTTCTTTACAATATATTTCCCATAAAGCATCATAAACGTAAAGGTGAAAGCTAAGTACAAAAAAAAAAAAAAAAAGGACCGCTGAAAGTTTTCGTTAAAAATAACGGGGGTAAATAATTTGTTCACGTAAATGTAAATTATTTCACTTTTCTCCTTCCGTAGAACAAATTAGCCTCATGGAATTCGTAAATATATCATTCATCACATGTCAAGAGACGCGAAAGTTTATGACCTGCTTTGTTTTATTTTCAAATTACATCTTTTTGGCACAAAAGCTAAGTTAAGTTTGGTTCAAAATATTTTAAATAAACATTATAATTTCTGATTTTCTTAAAATAAGTTTTGAAAAAAATGATAATTGATATTTTAAAAAAATTCAAAGTCAGATTTCCAGTTTTTTTTAAATGGAAAAAAAATGGTCAATTTTGCTGACTCAAAAAAACTAGATTTTTAACGAAAATTTCGGACGTGCTAGGAACGATTAAAAAATGGAAAAAAAATACCCCAAAATACTTTGACCTTTCCTCTTAATAATAACAAACATTTAGACGATAAAATTTTGTTTTCCTCAAGTTTGGCGTCTTTTTCATCATGCTATGCTCTTTTTTAGCGATCTCGTGGAGGTACCTATGTTATCATATCGACATGAGCTGAAATCCGTGAGATCATTCCAAGGATTCCCGGAAGGAAAAATATACACTCATCGGACGAATATCCTCAGTTGTAAGAATCGGTACATGAAACAACCAAATATAAACGAAAGAAATAAGACAGAAAATACCAAAAAATGAAGAAAGGAGTTTAGATAATCCTAATTTATTCTATGAAAAAACATTATCGCAGGAAAATAAAAAAATGAACTTAATGAAATCAAACACCATAGACAATGTGCTGAAATGTGGAGAAAAGTGAAAAATCACAATAATATAATACAATCAAGAACTCCACAGAAGAAATTCCCTGGTCTAAAAAAAACACATTGTATTACATTTCAACCCTGACCAGATTAAACGTTAGATGCCCGGCCAAATAGGACATATTCCAACATACACCCAATTATTACAAAGTCAGTCTCCAAACAAACAATAAAAAACCTACTGATGAAGAAAATGAGAAAGCGATTAAAAAGCTAAGGTATAATGAATTTTGCGCGATACTGATGTAGAACGTATCAAAATAACTTACGTTCTCTCCGAATTTCTCTATTTTATGAAAGATGTTTGGAATCAGAAATACATCCCCCAAAGCTGGGGATCACGCATCAGTTTATTATGAAAACAGAAAGGTACCCCTCTAGACGTTCACACATGAAATATTATTTCAGTTGGATCTATCATGGTGAAAATATTAATGAACATTATATTAACTTGGTTCTTATCGTTTTATCAATGTAAACTCCCCACGACTCAGTTTGGTTTTCGTCCTGGTAAGAAATGAAATGGTGGCATATATTTCATCAAGCAACTACAAGATATTGCTTACCTCTTTAATAGGAAACTCTCTACCCGGTTTGCCACCTTCATAGTTGTATATGATCACATGAATGGAGATACCCTCTTTTCAGCTATTGGAAACTGTCTTCGAAGCTCTGAATCCACTGAATGCACGATCTACTAGTGAAAGTTGTATTGGTCTACAATATGTTACATGTCTAAATTCCTGGAGGTTTTTCCCATGTATTCCCTGTGGCAAAATTCTCCAATTTCAAAATCTATATTTAAAATCGAAGGAAATATATATTATTTTCGATTTGAATAATCTCTGAAAGTCGCCTTGAAAATGTATTTTTAAAAGGAGAAAACATTTTGATCTTTGCAAAACGTTTAAATGCACTGGTGGCAAAATGTCAATGAACTTTGCGTTTGACATCGATTATCTTCATATCTGTGTAGTTATTTTAAAACGAAGTCTTCGACAAATAATATTCTGTCATTTTGTAATATTAATATTTTTTTTGAAAACCTTTCTAAAATATTATTTTGAGTAACTTTGTCTTTTTCGAATGATGACTCAGTTCTTTAGAGAAACTAATTTCGTATGTCGTTTTGATAATCACTGACCGTATTCACAGTAAGTGATTGTGGATTTAAAATAAACAAATAGAAATAATGAAGAAAGCTTTGGGAACTTGCTAAATCAAAAAGGAGCTTATTATAGAAGATAATGAGTATGCCCTGAAGGTCCATGAAAGGAAAAATGGAAATAGTTGAAAAGTTGTGATGATTTGGGGACCATAATGGGTAACAATAAATACTGAAACAGCAGGCCGACATTTGATTCTTGCCCTTTGAGTTTGAAAACATTCTTTCAGAAAAATAAGCAGCAACTTCAATTCAACTCATTAGACAAAAGCTATTTTTCAATTTGAAAAATAATGAAAGAACTATCACCAAAAACTCCGAGCTGAACGAAGAATCGTCTGTACGTGACAGAAATAATGATTTTAATAATAATTGTGTTTGTTGAAGTAATAAAGGAAAGGATAAAATGAATAGACCTCTGGAAGAGAAAGAAAATACAAAGAGCAAAAGAAAGATGAAGCCATAAACGAAGAAAAAGAAAGGTTGATTGATTACAAAGACGATACTCATAAAAATGAAAGCAAAAGAAAAAAAGGAAATATAAATTATGGTAACTTCATTATAATTATGATGTTAAAAGGGATAACGTGGTTTGATTTAAATTGGTCAATATCAAACAACAATAAACCCTTTGACCAGTCGCCTTACGATCGTTACGCTTTTGCTAAAGGAAAAATATGGCCTTAGGCGAGAAAGTGAGTCGCCAAAGAAGAGACTGAAGACGGAATTTATTTGAGCGAATAAAAATACGTTGAAACACGATTCACTAAAAAGCCACACAACAATAACTAATAAATGGAATTTGGAAGAATTAGGCAAACTATCAAATCAAATACGAGAGATATGAAAAGACAAGTGGAACTGTTTCAAACATGGCGTTCAGTAAGACACATTTACGGAGGTTAAATACCACTCACTAAACGTCATTCAATAAGAGTAATATGGTTAATTGAGAAATAAGTAAGGAATTGGGTATTAATATGACATGGTTCGCTATTTAGTAAGTTTCATCAGAGATTTTTTAATGGAGGATAATAAGGATTTTTTTTCGATTTTTGTGTTCTATGTTGTTTTTTGTTTTTATATATGCTGTGATGAAGTAAATGATTAAGTAATAAAAAAATATGTTGACAGATATATCGTATATTAAACAGTATTACACGACTAGTGAGATTGTATCTTATGAACTAGCGCTCAATTTATCCACAGTTCACTGTTATCCGAAGCCGTCTATCCTACTAATCTTATCGTAAATGGAAGAGTCTAACATAGACACTTTCTTTAAAGGGAGGACACAACAACAATACATGTATCTTCCTTGTGGTCCTTTTTAACGTAATATACATAATAAGCAAACGAAATATTAATGAAAACAATTTTATACATGTATTTTATGTAATGACCCTGATTGTTTAATTTTGTTTAAAAACGTTCGTGTAAAACATTTCTTTGCTAAGTAAAGAAGGCAGAACATTTATCTCCATCTTTGTATACGGCTATAACACATAGAAACTCCATTTCTCGACGAGTCCATATGTGATTCTCGAAGAAATAGAGTGTGAATCTCCCGCTGGTGATCATCGCAACACTCAGGCGTTATAGGGATTTGCTGGTGATTGTCTTGAGAACGTTTATAATAAGGTATCTGTGTCAAACCTTATCGTATGTAGCTAACAGATCGACAAAGGCCACACCAGATTTTTGTTTGCTATTAAACGCTTCTTCAGTCAGCAGGTTGATCTGCTCCCTAGTGTTATTTCCTTTCGAGAACGGTCTTCCTCGTCTGACAGTGCATATTCTGTTTGGTTCGATGCCGTTGAGTAACGTACTCCCAAAAAGTTTCAACGCGATATAGTTAATGGATCTAACAAAAAACAATGAATACCCCAAGTTTGTATTTTAGACATTAATATATCCATGATATAGTAACAACTCAGTATAGAGACGGAACAGAATATAGAAAAGAAAGGTATGACAAACATAAATTGTTTTCAAAGAGAAATTTATACCGGTATATAAAACTTATAATAAATCTATCCCCCATAGATAAAATATAACATACGTATGCAACAAGTTGTGTGAAAAGGGGAAAAAGAAAGAGGGTATTACATGTAATATTTTTCAATAGGAAAAGGGATAGTTTGATGGTGTCTCTAGAAGAATGATGAAACCATGTCGGATCTTCTATTCGCCTTACCGCTGTCGGCGTGTCACGTCTGTATTCCTCGAAGCCTACATAGCAATTGACCTTCGACACTATGAGCTGACATCATTCATTGGCTATCACGTGACCCTCCTTCGTCTCAAGCAAAGGGAGATAACCCTCTTTCGCATCGCTGCACATATTAATGTGATTAGGCAATAGCTCAATCGTGTCAGAAGCTATATTAAGTTTGAAGATGGTATCCACTTCGGAATTGTCTTTGTCCGTAGATACGCAGTGATGAAGGAAGTTAGCTTGTTGGTACCGGTTCCCTTGATGGAATTTGGCGTGTTTGGAGCTTTCCTCAGCTTTTCCTATGTGAGGTCTGATGCGAGATCTGCGTCGAATTTGAGCTATCACTTTCTTTCTGACCTCTATGTTTACGTTTCCTTTAAACCTTCGATCATGATCTTTTATTCACGAGACGATGCGCAACACCACCGCGTGTAACCCTTTGAGATTACCTCGCTTAAAATGTGTTTTACCAAGGATATTGTCCACTGTGAACCAGGTTTGTCGACTGGAAAGTCTGGCCTTAATATTTATGTCTGCAGAAATCCCAAATGATTTGTGTTGTTTGTCTGGTGATCAGATGAGGGCATCAGCTGGTTGCGTCTTCTTTTGCAATATGGCCGCTTTTCAATAAGCCACAGCAATGAAAATACAGTCGTCGTCTTAGCCCGGGGTGTTACGTGTTTTGCAGAAACCACGAAGTATGGTCTCCTTGACTATATCCAGTTTGGAACTGTAGGAAGCACTGCTTGACATCTGCTTTAGGGGTTCTGAAAATGTTTCTGGAAAGATATGACGTACGAAGCTGAGAGCTGTTCGAAAGCTATAGAACATGGTGATCTTCGAACGACAATAGAAGGCTATTTTTCAATCACAATTACCTCTGTCTTCTGAAACTCACGCAATGAGACAAGACCTAACGTTTCACAGGCATTATACCGTAAACTGTTTGCTGTTTCCCATTCACACAATCAGAGAACACTTTTTGCGATCGCAGCGGCAACTTACGTTAATCTACCACCCAACTTTGACTGAGTACACACCACCAAACTATGCCCCTAGGTGGTAATATTGAGGATCCTGCATTTGTAAGAAATGCACGGAGGTAAATATGAGCAAGTAAATACAGTTCTTAATTTTTGCTTATTGCACCTCAAGACATTTATGTTTCTTAACATCTTCTAATAAGATGAAAGTTACTAAAGATCAAATATATATTGTAGGTAAACTATTAGCGTAAAAAAGGACGTGGCATTCTGAAAATTCCTCAAAACCATTCTTTCAAAGATTCTGAGATATTACCAAAAAAGAAAACTCCAAATTCTTTTAGTAATGTTATTGATTTTATTACAGAATTGGCGAAATGCAATAGTTTATTAACAAAATAAAATCCACTAGGATATATTATTGAAAGTCAAAAAACATTTGTGAAAAATGAAATGTCATATATTTGATTGACACGTTTTCTACGACTTATCAACAGTTTGCAGTTTATTTAAAGCCAGAATATATGTTCATATTTTGAGATTTTTCTGGTAATAATAATGCTCTAGAGATAGAAGCCCAACTAATTAACCGATAGCTGTCGTGGGACAATTTGGATTCATACTTTTCCCAAAAGCAAATGAAATGACTATAACGAATCCTACAGGGATAGGAACTCGGCTTTCCGATTAACAATTTCATGCAAGTGTGCATAACACGACATTGATATCCAAGCTTCCTGCACCTTGTATTACCAAGTAGTCACCCACCTATTTACTGAACAGGTTCGACGTTGTTTAACTTCGGTGATTGTACGGGATCCTGCGTTTACGCGGTAAGGTCGTAGGCTAAAATGTCAGATAAAAGTAGAAGCTTATTTATTAAATATTTTTACGAAATAATTCTTATTGATATTTCCAAAGAAAGAAGGGACACATTTTCTCATATGTTCTTCTGGTTTAATTTCTATCATTACTGAAATAGCCAAATATACATCAATTAATTTTGTTGAAATATTTTGTGAACTGATTTGATTCTATAATATGTTCCTGTTGTTTTCTTTTTTATTGTTCTATCCCATTTGACAATTAACTCTCTATTGGCTACATTTTCTTCAATACATTTCCAGAAGGGAAATTTGTACAAATATTATCTCGAATAGTCAAAAGTGAATGACTATTGCCACTGTTATTAACCTTTACAGTTGTTCAACTTTATTCTGACAAGCTTTAACGTAAAAAAAAATAGCTTGTAATTTTCTTCAGAGAGAAAGATGATGGCACTTTTTTATTTAAATCACAGTGTTTAAAAAAACGTGCACAGAATGGCTACTTATATTATTTTAATCATTTCACACCAAACAAGGTAATAAAATCAATTAAAATTCAAGGGTTCTACTGGGTGTAAACGAAACTAAGAAAATGTTTAGAAGAGTCGACATTAAAAGAACTGGTTTCAAGAATGCTGATGGCGATCGACGTTGTATTAAATTTCTGAAGATTGTATTTGGCTGGAAACAAGAAGTTGAAAGGGCCAAATATTTTTAAAGCATTTCAGCCCAAGCAAGGTGGGCGTGTCACTAGCACACAGGGGTTACAGAGATTGAAAGTGATGAAAAAAACTGTGTATAGAGGCATTAAGGAAAGGATAAACAAGGGACGGAGATCAAGACAACAAGATACAGTGATTGATGTTGCATTTAAATTTTTGAGAGAAGCAATTAAGAGAAAGAGAATTCCACAGACGACAAATGCGGGCAAATAAACCGTTGGAGTAGAAGTGGTAGTTACATTTAAATGTTTCACCAGTAAAAAAAAAAAAATGGTGGGACCTAGATGCCAATCTAGTAGTACGCTTAAATTCATGTAGGCGACGCACCAGGGAAAAACCTCGTCAAAGCAGTTGTCATGAAAATATTTGTAGAAAAGACAGAGGGAAGCGACAGCATATCTCTGAAAAAGTGACTGAAGTTGAGATGGCAAGTTAGAATCGATTACATTGCAGATCCTTTTTTGGATTTTGTCGAGAAACTCGAGATGAACAGTAGGGGTACCAGATTATATATGACAACAGTACTCAAAGCAAGGATGAATTGTAGATTTGTGTATGTGTGTAATGGACTCAGGCGAGAAAAAAAAACCTGGTTGAAGTTGAGATGGCAAGTTAGAATCGATTACATTGCAGATCCATTTTTGGATTTTGTCGAGAAATTCGAGATGAACATTAGGGGTACCAGATTATATATGACAACAGTACTCAAAGCAAGGATGATTTGTAGATTTGCGTATGTGTGTAATGGACTCAGACGAGAAAAAAAACTGGGACGACACAGAGAACCGGCATTCATTGCAATATAGATGTAGCGACTGAGTGATTGTAGCTGTTCCACCTCAAGTCAGTCGAAAACGTGAGGCCAAGAAGGCGCAGTGAGACGCTCACCCAGAGTCGAGCATCAAACATGCGGATGGTCGGCAGTGAAGTTTCTTGGTGGTGGTTAAATGAAATCAGTTTAGTTTAGGGGGCCATTCAAATTTACAAGCCATTTCCTGCCACAGTTAACCACTGATGGGAGTTCATTTTCGAGAGTAGAGGCAAGTTTAACTTTCTCAGCCTTGTCTGATTTATTATTGAGACAGGAGCAAATAGTAGTGCCGTTTGCATAGATGCCTACTTGGGAATTGGTGAAACCAGGAAGATCTTTGATGAAGATATAGTGTAGGAGACAGGATAGAGCTTGGGGGAACACTCTCGTTTGTATGAAATGATCTGTAAGAGAGCCCGTTCAGAACGAGCTTCATTTCACGATTTGATAGGAATTATTGGATTAAAATAAAAATACGTCCTGTGATACCGTAGCACTGAACATTATATCTTGAGCCGCAGCTCGAGAATCGCCGTTATTATCAAGAGCTTGATATACATAGTCAGTTATGGCCGTTAAAACATCAACAATAGACCTGGCAAAACGGAAGCCATATTGTTCGTGGGGAGTGGATCATGAGAGTTTAGATGCTTAACCAATTTAAAATTGATTAAAGCCACGAAGACTTTGCCGAAAAGTGGTATGAGACTGATATGGTGGTAGTTGGAGGGGTCATATGGTTTTAAGAGTTCTTAAAAACAGGTAGTACAGAGAAAAACAGGAACGAACGAGGCAATATTTGTAGAGTTTGGAGAGAAATCGGGCCAGCTCGAGAGCACATTTGTTTAGGATGACAGTTGGCATCCCATTACTTCTACTTGCCTTATGGGAGTCTAATTTAGAAATGATGTCCGAGACCAGCGACGTGGTTATCAATAAACCACTCATTAGAGCCTCAATTCTAGGAGAAAATCAGGTGTGGGAACTCCGGATGAGTCGAGTTTTGAGTTGGATTAGAGATTCCGAGCAAAGCTCGCAACATTAACAGCTGTAAATATCAGGACTTCGAATTGATTGAATAGATGTGCGGTTCAGGATTTGCTGTTGTTCTGCACACTCTTGCAGAGCAACCAATAATCTCTAGAACCAGAATTGCGATATGCTATACGTTGTTTCATTCTATAAGCAAGCAGCAACTTTGCTAGATTGAGACGTCTTTGGCAATCGGACAAGTAGCTCTGACACAATCGGAAGAAATATTTCCTGTTGCCTATAGCAGCCGAGCAAGCAGTTTAGATCCAAGGAGATAAACGCGGTTTAACTTGCTATTTTTTTGCTGGAATTAAAGCATAGATTCCGACGTTCCGAGAAGACCTCAGATGCGCAGTTTTGAACAGGAGGATTAAAAACTATATTCCAAGGGACGTGACGAAGGAAATCACAGAACTGGTTGCAGTCTGCTCGTTGGTAACAGAAAGATGTTCTCTTGGTAGGAGGTTCATGACTGGTGGGAGAGAGGAATTAGATGTTTACAGACACTCTCGCGTGATCAGAGTCGCCAAGGGGGTAGTGATGCATAATGAGACAAGAGTCAGGGAAAGTGATAAAAGAGAAATCGAGGAAATAAGCGTTTCCGCCAGGGTTACTGGAGAAATGCCTAGTAAATTCAACCACTCACATGAGGAGCTGAGTGATTGAAAAGTTAAGGTTTTGGATGCCAGCAATGACAGTGGCAATGGGTGTAAGCGAACTGGTATGGTCGCCACTAAAGTCACAGAACACGAATATGTTGGCGTACGGGTGTAAGGAGACGGCATTTTCTATATTATCGGAAATAATGTCTAGCAGGCAACAGACTTGAAGCAACAGTAAAGGAAGAAGAGATAGTTGACTAATTAATTAGAAGGAGTTGATTGGATTGATTTGTTTTTGTTTTACGGCATATTAATCTCAATGGGTTATTTAATGCCGACAAAATTGTTATTGCTGGTAATATGATTTTCTTCAAAAAATTATTTCTACGAATATTTTTCCTTGAAGAAATATACAGCTGGTCATATTCTTTTTTCAAAGAATGTATAGCTATTTGTATTACAGGTAATTTTTTTAAGTAGTGCTGATAATAATTTTTCCTTCAAAATTATTGCTGCTAATAATTTTTTACTGCAAAGTATTTCTGCTATTAAAACCTATTTTTACACAAGTTTGGGTGTTAACTAATTTGCCCATAGCTGGGAACCTAACAGGCGCTACCATGCTCCTCAAAACCTCCTGATCAGAGGCCTTACTGTTGGACGTAGTTTATTGTCATATCCAGGACGGTAAGTAGAAAGAGTCTGCGAACATGCATGTGGACTTTAGAATCATTTCTGAATATGAAATCAAAGAATCGAGGAATCAGAAGGGATTAAAGAGTTAAGATTATCTGACTATATTTCTGAGATTTATTATGTACACTATTTATATTATTCGGACTATTGTCCTCATCTTTGTTGCCCTATTTATCACGACATTTGGTGGTTGGAATGTCGAACTGAACCCTTTTTTTCGCTCTTCTACGTGCCATATCTAATGGATGTCAGTTATCAGTTATCTCATGTTAATTCCCCTCTCCATGTTCTCCACTGCCTTAACCAGGTATTGAACACACAACTCTTTGGGACCTGTGACGGGATCTAACCAACTCCTTTATCCACTATGCAATGTGTTCTTAAGGTCTATGAATTTCAGGGACTTATAAACTTAATGTATTCAGCAATCATTTTTTAGGAATGCTCATATTGCAACTTTTGCTGTTATCATTACATGTTTTTTTTACGAAAGCTCATATTACAATTTTCTACTGTTTCTAAATTTCTAACTTTTTACTCCTTTCTCTAGCACTTCTTATTACTGGTTCCCATATTCCCATATGAGTTAAGATTAGTTTCGCAGAGAGCTAGGTTCCCGACGACTTTTAAAAGAGGAAATATTCCACACTTCAGAAGTTGGTACAAATACCACGAATGTTGGTGAAGGGAATATTAAGAGGTTTAGATGATTTTTATTGATCTGGTTCAGGTTTATAGGTTTGGTTGTTTGTATTACTGATGTGTTATGTTGGTAAGGTGATAAAAATGTCTAGGTTAGTAGTAGCAGTTGGTCATCAAATGTAACATGTGCAGAAGGTAACTAGTGCAGACTGTAAGAATGTGGTTTCGGGGCTGCCCACCGGAAGTGCTTGCAGTGACATCCGTCCGCGTGACATGGCCCTGTAAGAGCCCTGGTATTTTGCGGCAGTTAATCACAGCAGACTCTCAAGACGCTACGCAAGATTTCTGGCTCCCAAAAACTACACGGAAACAGCAAACAAATAGCTGCCAACCCGGTATCCTCAGTCTGAAAAGACGTGGCCACCAACTACACACATCACAAGAAATTTATAACAGAACTGCTGAGGCTAGGGAAAAGGAGAGAAACCGGGAACCTCTCCCTAAACAGGAAATAAGGGATGAGCTTCTACCGCAGTTCAAAACAATATGGAGGAGTATGAACTGGCCGATAGGATAGAATATTTACTATTTAAAAAAAAAAAAAAAAAAACGCAATTCTGAGTTTGACTGATAAATTATTACAAAAAACGAGTTTCTTTCAAAAACTCATCTGGAAAGCCGTGTAGATGCCTCGGCACGAATACGTATTCATAACTGCTCGCAGTGGAGGGGGCAATATAACATAAAATGCTTAAGTATTTGAGTTAGTATAAGTCCGAATACCCACTCTTTCAAAAGGCCCGTACCGATCCTCGGTCAGTAGTCAGAAAACGAAAACCATCAAAATTTAAATGCTACGAAACCGGTCAAATTTAACATTGCGATTAATACGCTTAGTACAAAACAAATAAAGCTTTCTAGCAAAGAACGAAAGAAAAATGTTGGAGAGGGTCAAGAGAAAAAAACTAAACAATGAAGAATATTGAATCAAAAACGAACACGTGAATTACGTTCAGAAAAGGCTGGATTTGACCATCAGGCTTGGCAAGACATATTTATAATCTGGGACGTTTGACCAACGTGAGGAAGGCTGGGATAGAAGATTTCCATGCCGTTGATTTGGGAAGGGTGAGGAAATGTGTTGTAGAATAAAGTGTTACTACCCCTTCCATTTTGGGCGTGTTCGGGTTGTCTACAAATATATCTTATTTCTTTTCTTTTAAAGAGGAAGAAGAAGAAAAGAACTACCAAATCTTTCAAAAGGCGCGTCCCAATAACTAGTCAGTAGTCAGAAAATGAACAAAAAATATCAATGTTTAAATGCTACGAACCAGATCAAAATAAAAATTTACGATTAATACGATTAGTACTAGATAATAATACTA
This sequence comes from Acanthosepion pharaonis, assembly GCA_903632075.3. Taxonomy (NCBI): domain Eukaryota; kingdom Metazoa; phylum Mollusca; class Cephalopoda; order Sepiida; family Sepiidae; genus Acanthosepion; species Acanthosepion pharaonis. The sequence continues at coordinate 2,391,987 of CAHIKZ030001258.1, forward strand.
AATATTTTATGAATGGATTCCATCTATTAATTTTGCTTCCTGAACATATCTTATAGTTTTACTGTCTATATTTCGGAGATGAAGTATTGTAGCTATTTACACTAGTTTCATTGTTCGGGCTGTTGTCTTCATCTTTATTGCCAAATGTTACTTGACACAAACAGTTATGGATTCAATACCTGGCTACAGCAGAGGGGAGAAAAGATTGGAGAGTTGTGTTATCAAGGGGAAATAACTAAAACTAATAAATCTTCGTGGTAGATAAAGGGTTCGGTTAGATGTTCTAACAAATATCAGCTGAAGAAGGTCGGAATGTATAACGGCCAAAACGTTGTGAATATGGCAATAAAGATGAGAAAAACATTCCGAACAAAATAAATAGCTTAAATATATTTACTACTTGAAAAATATGACTTTTTAATTTGAAGTTTTAATTTGAAGTGTGCAAATAATTTTTTTTGTATTAATTAAATTTTAAGATAATTTCTGACACTTGAGTTAAAGAAGCAAATTTAAAGATATATTTGGCAATATAATTTCATGCTATGGTTTCATATTGAAAGGATTTCAGAAACTAATATGAAGATATCTGTCAAAAAATTCCTGTAACTTACTTTTTAACTTAGTATAAGTCCTAATGTCTACTACGTCCAGAGTATGACGATAAACTACATCCAATTCTTGGGTAAGAAGATAAACTACGTCCAATAGTAAGGCCTCTGATCAGGAGGTTTTTGAGGAGCGTGGAACCACCTCTTAATTGCTGGTGTTCCCAAGTCCACCCTGTCCCGGGGTGGTAGCACCTGTTAGGGTCCCAGCTATGGCCAAATAATTGACTCCGAAACGGAGGTAAAAAGCATTATTAAAGTGAAAAAAATAGGTTTTAATACCAGAAATACTTTGTAAAAAAATTATTACCAGAAATAAAATTTTTGAAGAAAAAAAAAAAAAAAAAAAAAAAAAAAAAAAACTATTACTATCAATACGTTTTTGAAAAAAAAATTACCAGCAATACATTTTTTTAAATAATATTACTAGCTATACATTTTGAAGAAATTACCAGAAATAGATTTTTGACTAAACAAAATATTTCCAGGAAAAAAGTTGTCCATTGAGGCTGATATGCCGTAAAACAAACCAAACCAAACCGAACTAATGCCGACTCTTTCAAAATGCGTGTGCCGATTCTCTTTCAGTAGTCAGAAAACGAAAATAATCAAAGTTTAAATGAAACAAAGCCATTCAAAATTAACATTGTGATTAATACGATTAGTAAAAAAAACAAATAAAGCTTTCTAGCAAAAAAAAAAATCAGAATGAAGACGGTGCAGAGGATCAAGAGAAAAAACAAAATAATGAAGAATATTGAATCAAAAACGAATTACGTTCAGAAAAGGCAAGATTTGACCATCAGGACTGGCAAGACATTTTTATAATCTGGGACGTTTGACCAAAATAATGTAGACTGGGATAGACGATTTCCATGCCGTTGATTTGGGAAGGGTGAGGGAAGGTGTTGTAGAATAAAGTGTTACTACCCCTTCCATTTTGGGCGTGTTCGGGTTGTCTACAAATATATCTTCTTATTTCTTTTCTTTTAAAGAGGAAGAAGAAGAAAAGAACTACCAAATCTTTCACGCTGCGCCTGCCGATCCCCAGTCAGTAGGCAGAAAACGAACAAAAAATCCAATGTTTAAATGCTACGAACCAGATCAAAAGTAACATTGCGATAAATACGATTAGTACAAACAAATAAAGCTTTCTAGCAAAATAAAAGGAGTGAAGACGTTGCAGAGGACGAAGTTAAAAAGAAAAAGGATATTAAATTAAAAACGTGCATATATATTACATTCCGAAAAAAGGCTGGAAAGTTTTTGTTTTTTTTAAGTCAGCGGCTTTTGATCAAATTGATGAATTGGGATTGACACTTCCACGCCATGGAGTTGGGAATTGAGAAGAAACGTGTTGTTTAGTACAGAGTTACTACCCCTTGTTTTTTTTTTGTTTTTTTTGTTTTGTTTTTTTTTGAGAGGAGCCTACAAATATATTCTTATACTTCTTTTCTTTTAAAGAACTGTGCTAGAAAATAAACTATTTAGTATAAAACGTAGACTTGCAATATAAACAATAAAATAATGAGATAGCTACGAACTTAGTACTGCACTTTACTATAATTCATGAAGTCGAAGGTACCGAAGAGGAAAGCTCATCAGAACAATTGACATTAAACTATTCATAGGAAATGTACAAGAATGACATTCTACAGCAGTAAGAAAGTGATTAAAGCCAACCGTCTCTTCCCTGTAGTTTGGCGTGATTATCCCCGAATATGGCAAGATCTTCACTGAAGCGATATCAACGACATTCATCTAATTCGTAGAAACCCGTGATTCCGATAAATACAGAATACTTTCGTGTTCCTGTAAATGAACAAGCGATGTGAGTTGAATATTGATTATCTGTGGCGTTTTTCCTCTTCCAATACCTGAAACGTTGGTTCGCATCCGAAGTAAAGAGCAAAACTTGACGCATTTAGATGTCATCCGTTTGCGGAGCGATCTAAAACGAAGGGTCTGACTGGCAAATTATTGCGTTTCATTTCACGCTAGCGTGTTATTCTGAACTCTGACAACTTCTCGCTTGTATGTTAAATAAACATCGAAATTGTTAAATATGAAAAAGTAAAAACAGTATTGAGAATCTAAATATCTGGCCATTAATATTACCAAAAAAAAAAGAAGAAAATTGCTTCCCCTTTGTTATCGTGGGTGTAGCGAACTTATGAGTAAAACAAATACACGCTTTATATTATTCGAACTATTGTCCTCATCTTTGTTCCCATATTTATCACAACCTTTCGGCCGTTGTACCCTCCGACCTTCCTCAGGTGGTTGGAATGTCGAACTGAACCTTTATTTCGCTCACTGGGGTAGACTGTTCTAGTTCCCCGTGCCATGTCTAATGGATGCCAGTTATCAGTCATCTCATCTTAATTCCCCTCTCCGAGTTCTCCACCGCCTTAACCAGGTATTGAACTCACACTCTTTGGGTCCTGTCACTGGATCTAAATAACGCTTTTATCCACTGTGTCATGTGTCCTTTCAAAACTAAATAGCTTCGGCATTTTGATTTTGTTTGACGTACTAAGAGGGTAATGCATACATATGCAAATATTTTATTGCTTAAATGATAAAGTAGATACTCATATTTGAGTAGATACTCCGTTTATTTATTAAATACTATTTAAGAGTATATTTACTTATTTTCGTATAACAGCCTGAATATCCGAGAAAACTTAAAACAGAAATAAGATATGCCTGGCAAGATTCTAAGATGCCTCTCCCTGAACAGAGAGAAACCGTCGTAACATCAGATGTGCTTTAGGCAGTCACGGTCAAGAATTGCGTCGATGCTCGAGCAAAGGTGAATAATGTCTTATAAACGCATTTTTTTCTAAGATTCTTGAATTATTCGCATACTAAAGTAAACAAAGTAATTTCTAAAGAAGTGATGGATTTTTACTTATTAATCCGAAAGTTTCTATTACTTAAACGATACCCATTTTGAGTAGACACCCCATTTATATTTAATTTTGTCTACCGGGATTTATATACTTGATATATATATATATATATATATATATATATATATATATATATATATATATATATATAAGGGAGATATTAATTTTGTTCCCGCGAGAAAAAGCTGTATATGTTAAAGAAAAAAGAAGCCAGAGATGTTTTTGAATGTATTGTGGATTCAAAGAGGAGGAGGAAAAATCCCGGGATATTTTTGAAAAAAAAAAAACTGGCTAAAGACATTACCAAGTTAAGAAAAATCGGATCAATTTTAGAAAAAATGTTCAAGCTATATGCATCTCTCTTTGCGTGCGCATGTGTAAACGTGGCAACATCAACAAAGCCTAGTCCGATGAAATACTAACGAATAAAACACGTCTCTGACACACAAACACGAACACAAACACACACACACACACACACACACACACACAAAAACGGCGATAGGTTTAAAAAGATACAGAGGTCATTAAAATTAAGAACAAAGACCTCCTCACTTTCATCTTTCTCTGACCAAACGTAATTGTGTTTTAACATTTAAGCAGAGGATCATTTTCTCCACTAATCCGAGATGAATTTCGGTTACTACCACACACAAAAGACAGTAAACATAGGAAGACATAAAGGAAAAAGTTAACAGCTTTAAACAAGATGTAAATATACGCGTCCTTTGCCTGATGACGCTCAGAAGACCTGAAGCACGTGTTGCAAAGATATGGAAAATTAAGTATAATTAAAAAGATTAAAGAAAAAAATCCACATTATAAACAAAAACATTTGCGGCAACTCTTTTCTCTTTAAAACACACACACACACACATACATATATATATATATATATATATGTGTGTGTGTGTGTCTTATAATTCGTGAATTATAATTACATGAGATGAAATGGAAAATGATTAATTAATAAAAGGTATTTCTTCCAAAATGATATTTAAAGCTAAACATGCTAATCATCTATGTCATTAAGTACGAAGCGCTAATATGGACAAGAAAAAGTATTTATATATTTATTTGTTACATATTCTACTTAATATTGGTACACACGCACATACATCCGAGTAGACAAACAACTTCATATATTTAATTAATTGCCAAGGTTTCTCGAAGAAACAAATAAAGTTTGAAATGCACACATTTAGCGCTATACATACATACATATATATATATATATATTAGCTTAGTATTCTTATCTATTTTATTATACATAATTGGTTACTTACCCTGATATAATTAATAACATATGAACGCTTACTTTAATTAAATTCCAATATAAGTCTTGATGAAATCAATGAAGAGCTTATACTTGAGTCAAAAGTTTAAAGCTGCTTGATTTCATAGTTGTTGCAAAAGGTAAAATTTGGTTGTTTATAAATGAATTAAAATTAAAAATATTGCTCATTTACATACTTGACCCAAAATGAAAACATCTGATTTTAAAGTTAAACTTTGTTCGTTTGAATGTCTGAGTTAGAATTTAAATATTGGCTGAGTTTTTTCTTGAAAAGGTAAACTTTTGTCGACTTGATATTTGAGTCTGAAATATCCACCTTGCGTTGCCTCGTTTTCGACTGAATATCGTCTGTATATAAAAATCCTCACCAACACTGCGGTCTATATTATAGGAGTGCAATGTCAACGGATGTGACATTAAATGTATCCTTTGATATAAAAATCCCCACCAACACTGCGGTCCATGTTATAGGAGTCCAATGTCAACGGATGTGACATTAAATGTATCCTTTGATTATGGTAATTAAACATTTGAACGTTCTAACTTTGAAATATTATTCATATGTCAATAATATTATGTATTCAGAAATAATTGCATTTTTTCTGTACGTATAATTTGTATTGGAACAATAACTATCACTGATTGCGAAATAATCAAAGCTTACCGACCGTTCAGTTTAGAAACACTTTTAAAAACAGGAATAGGAAATTAGTTATTTTATCATAAACTATTTTGTTCAAGGTTATGATTTCAATCTGCTTTTCAGGAGTCCATATAAAGAAAGTCATTTTTTATATACTATTTTCATCCGATCCAGGAGACAATCAAAGTAGAGTTGCCCAGTGTATGAGCATATGAGAAGGCGAGAATTCCAGTTTATGTATTTATGCAGGAACGTTGACGGTTAATCCGAGACTTAAACAGGTTAAGATTCTAGCAGACATCGACGCCACTCCTCTTTGAGATCTCGAAATGGATGATCGATGTGATGAAATTATTGTCTAGAGTCTCGACGATTGTGTGAGTAATGACAGTAAAGACATCAGATGTGGATCTAGCAGAACAAAATCGATACTGATTATCGCTCACGAGGTTGCGCTTATTGAGGCATTATCTTGTTGTTATAGATAGAGTTTGCCGAAGACACTAAGGAAGCTAATGGGTCGATACTACGTTTTACCACATTCATAAAAACAGTATTACTTTCTTAGTTCTGTTTCACGAGTTAAACAGTCAATCAGTTATGTTCCATGCGTGATACACGCTTAGGTGATCATGGATCGTTCGATACATGACTGACGAGGCAGATATTTTCCCGCAGTTGCCATTTCTTTCTGCGGTAGACCAGTTGCCATCCAAGGCTATAGAACTAAATCTGTCCTGCTATTTACCCAAAGCTCGGAGAAGAAGAGGATTCATACCTTTCCCAAACTTATATGAACGTAAGTGAATGTAATGGATTCGACTGGAATTCGAACTCGGCTCGCCAATCCCTCAATCTAATCTGCTATCCATTATTCGTGTGTGTGTGTGTGTGTGTGTGTGTGTGTGTGTGTGTGAGTGTGAAAAACTCGCGTAAATAGCGATAAATGGCGGCTTTAACTGCTCTCTTTCTTATTTTTGTTGATCTTTCAACTAATTTTCAAGAGACTTCAAAATTGCTTTATAAATGTAACCTTTCTTACATCCTTGGCATCACCCTGACAAATTGAATTTCAAAAACTGCAAAATGATTGTGGTCGGAAGTGGGTCTTCTTGTTGCCTGTTTTACTTCGTCATGTCCTCGGCTAACTTCGACTGAATAACTACAATTATACTCCTAACTATATGAATTCAAAATGTTTATTAATGAAAGTACTTCAAAGTAATTGAAGAAGATAGACCGTGTTACATCTAAACACGATTCTGTTTTTGCTCCATTCTAACTGAACGCTTTTTCTGATCGACCAGCTCGGTATGGCTGCTAGTGATTTTATATTACTTTTTGATGTGATTAGAGTAGTACTATTTTTAGTAGATGTCTAAATAAAATATCCAGTAAGAAGTTAAATTTTGCTTTCATATTTTCTAGTCATCATATTTGAGTTTAAACTTAAAAAATAGGCCGTGTCTCTCTGGATTAATTCAATGAATTGGTGTATGCATTAGATTTTGATAAGATAAACGCTTAACAGTTGAATATGAACTTCAGATATTCCATAAGATTAAAACTACATTCACTGTCTTCATTTGAACTGAATACAGCGTAAATTCTCGCTTATTACTCCAACGAGCAGAAAAGTCGTTGTAAATTTTGGATCTTAGATTTCTTTGGTCGGGCACCAGTCAAAGTTGTCTTCTGAAGCATTGGCTTGCTAAAAATATGAGTGGTAATTGAGTTTTATAAGCACATCATTACTTTCATGGTGACAAAAACTGGCCACAGAATCAATTCATAATAAACGATTTCCCAAATTAATAGGTAAATATGGTTTCAAGAGAATAATAAAACCTGCAGTTTTCATCGAGGACTATTTTTTGAACTTTGTGGACTGGCGATACAAAAGAAGAAACAAAAAACTTTACCAAATAATAGACACAACTTCACTTGAGAATATCCATTACCACCAGTACTAAAATAGATAGCATATATAATACAAATAGATACATAATCAAGATGTAGACTTTTCACATTGCTTCAAACAAGCGGTTAGGAAAAAGATCCCATCAATTCTACTTTGAGTTGTTTCGTTTTGCGGCATATCAACTTCAGTGGGTTATTCAATTTTTGAGCTTAATTAAGAATGAATAGTATATGTACTCTTTGTAAGAAAACAGTTTGGAGATTAGTTTTTATTGACGTATTTTTGTAAAGAGGCTTTTTGTCGAGAGTCAAATGTATTGCTGGTAAATTTTTTGAAAAAAATAATTATTCGTAGTATATTTGTTAAAAAAATATTGTGGGTATTTCTTCTCAAAAAAGTATTGCGGGTAATATATTTTCTTTTCAGTAATGTATGGCTGGTATTTTTTTTTCTTTTCAGTAATGCGTGGCCGGTAATATTTTTCTTTCAGTAATGTATGGCTGGTAATAGTTTTTTTTTTTTTTAATGTATTGATGGTAATATTGTTTCTTCAAACAATCTATTAATGGTAATTTTTTTAAAATGTATAACTGGTTATTTTTTATTTCAAAAATTTATAACTGTTATTATATTTTTCAAAAATGTATAGCTGGTAATATTTTTTTCCAAAATGTATTGCTGGTAATATTTTTTTAAAAAAAAATTATTACTGGTAATACATTTTCTTTTCGGTGATGTATGTCTGGTAATAGTTTATTTTCATAAGTGTATTGCTTCAAACAATCTATTAATGGTAATAATTTTTAATAAATGCATAGCTGGTAATATTTTTTTTTAAATGTATAACTGGTAATATTTTATTTCAAAATTGTATTGCTGGTAATATTTTTTCCAAAATTTATTGCTGGTAATATATTTTCTTTCAAGTAATGTATGACTGGTAATATTTTCTCTTCAGTAATGTATGCCTGGTAATTTTTTTCAATAATTTATTGTTGGTAATATTTTTTCTCAAAAATGTATTGCTGGTAATATTTTTCAAAAGTTTATTGATGGTAATATATTCTCTTTTCAGTAATGTATGGCTGGTAATTTTTTTTCAGTAATGTATGACTGGTAATATTTTCTTTTCAATTATTTATTGCTGGTAATATTTTTTTCTAAAATTTATTGCTGGAAATATATTTTCTTTTCAGTAATGTATGGTTGGTAATATTTTCTTTCCAGTAATGTGTGGCTGGTAATATTTTCTCTTCAGTAATGTATGGCTGGTAATATTTTTTCAATAATTTATTGTTGGTAATATTTTTTTCTCAAAAATATATTGCTAGTAATATTTTTTTTTAAATTTATTGATGGTAATATATTTTATTTTCAGTAATGAATGGCTGGTAATATTTCCCTTTCAGTAATGTATAGATGGTAATATTTTCTTTTCAATAATTTATTGCTGGTAATATTTTTTTTACAAAATGTATTACTGGTAATATATTTTCTTTTCAGTAATATATGACTGTTAATTTTTTTCCAAAATTTATTGCTGGTATTTTTTTTTCTTTTTCTGTTAATGGTAATATTTAAAAAATGTAGAGCTGGTAATATTTGTTTTAAAGATGTATTGCTGGTTATATTTTATTCAAAAATATATTGTTGTAATATATTTTCTTTCCTGTAATGTATAGCGGGTAATATTTTCTTTTCAGAATGTATTGCTGGTAATATTTTTTTCTAAAATTTATTGCTGAAAAATATATTTTCTTTTCAGTAATGTATGGTTGGTAATATTTTCTTTCCAGTAATGTATGGCCGGTAATATTTTCTCTTCAGTAATGTATGGCTGGTAATATTTTTTCAATAATTTATTGTTGGTAATATTTTTTTCTCAAAAATGTATTGCTAGTAATATTTTTTTAAAAATTTATTGATGGTAATATATTTTATTTTCAGTAATGAATGGCTGGTAATATTTCCTTTTCAGTAATGTATAGCTGGTAATATTTTCTTTTCAGAATGTATTGCTGGTAATATTTTTCCAAAAATGTATTTCTTCTAATATTGTTTTTCAAAAATTTATTTCTGTTAGTATTTTTTTAATGTATAGCTGGCATTTATACTATAAAAATATTTTTATACTTTCAGAGCGTTTTGACCCCAGTTTGTGAGGGTTAACTACTTACCATAACTGGGACCCTTAAAAGATGGTATCAGCTCGGATTAAGGTTGATTAAGATTGAAAATATCTAAATTTTAATGGGAATTACCATGGGCTTGTCGGTAAATTTAATGTCGGGTATTTGTTTAATAAGAAACAGCTGCTACCGTTACTATTGTTTTTTAAAAACAATTGCAACCCAAGAAAGGCGATAAAACCTCTAAGACATAATGTGAAAGTATCTGAAGAATCGATCGCTGTTAAGGAGAGAGACGACGAAAAGAATAGGTTTTTAAGCAGACAGGAGATGATGGCTGACACTGGAATTAAATTTGTGAAGCTGGCAGTATTTTTTGAATAAGAATAGTACCAGCAATTATTTTTTTTGAAAAACATTACCAGCAATACATTTGACTCTCGACAAAAAGCCTCTTTACAAAAATACGTCAATGAAACCTGATCTCTAAACTGATTTCTTACAAAGAATACATATTCTATTCATTCGAAATTATCTTCAAAAATTAAATAAACCATTGAAGTTGATATGCCGCAAAATAACCCAAACTAAAATTGATGGGATCTTTTTCCTAACCGCTTGTTGGAGGCAATGTGGAAAGTCTACATCTTGATTATGTATCTATTTGTATTATATAGGCTATCTATTTTAGGTGGTGGTGAATATTCTAAAGTGAAGTTGTGTCTATTATTTGGTAATTTTTTTTCTCTTTGTTCTTCTGTAGCGCCAGTCTACAAAGTTCGAAGGATAGTGCTCGATAAAAACTACAGGCTTCATTATTCTCTTGAAGCCCTTTTTAAATATTAATCTGAGAAACCGTTTATCATGTATTGATTCTTTTGCCAGTTTTTGTCACCACGAACGTAATGATGTGCTTATAAAACTTAATTACCACTGATATTTTTGGCAAGCCAAAGCTTCAGAAGTCAACTTTAACTGTTGCTCGATCAAAGAAATCCAAGTTCCAAAATTTACTAGGACTTTTCTGCTCGTTGGAGTAATACGCGTGATTTTGCGGTGTATTCAGTTCAAATGGAGACAGTGAATATTATAAGTGGTGGTAGTTTTAATCTTATGGAACATCTGGAGCTCATATTCAACTTTTGCTAGGGTGAGTCAATCAACTGTTAAGCGTTTATCTTATCAAAATCTAATGCATATATTAATTCATTGAATTCATCCAGAGAGACACGGACTACTTTTGTTCAGTTTAAACTCAAATATGATGATTAGAAAATATGAAAATATGAGAGCAAAGTTTAATTTCTTACTGGATACTTTATTTAGACATCTACTAAAAATAGTATTACTTTAATCATATCAAAAATAATATAAAATTACTAGCAGCCATACCAAGCTGGTCGATCAGAAAATGTGTCCAATTGGAATTTTAAGCATGAATCCAGAAATGATTTCCACCATCGAGTAGTAGTAAGGAGACACTGTTAGTGTTGAGGGGTCCACCCCTTTTTACACAAATAGACACACACACACACACATATATATATATATATATATATATATATATATATATATATATATATATATATATATACTACAGCAACGTGAAGACGAGAGTAAGACGAAAACAATACTGAGGAGTCGAGTAAATGGTAACCTGAAGACTGAGGGTGAGGTAACAGCGTTGTAGGAGTCACAGTGAGCGAGCACGTAGACTCAGTAAGAAGTCATACAGCGATACTTCAATACCAAAGACTATATATATATATATATATATATATATATTGCTACTAACCCGTATTCCTGGAACTACCAACCTGCATTACCAGTTTGTATTATTACGTTAATACATTATTTTCATATATTCATTCCTGGCGTTTGTTATTTATTGGTACCGGATTTCAACCCAGAATCCACAACAGTTAGTATACAACTTAAGGTTAAATGTAGGAAGTTCAATCTAGGATTCTTTTATGTGGCATGTTCCGCCAAGGATTAAGAAATCATGCCCCTTCAGACCTTTCTTTTCCTTGTTGCTCTTCATAAGTTTTGTCTTTTTTTTTGTTATTTCTCTCAAACATTGTAATACCATCCATTTATCCAAGATCATCAAATATGTTATGCGCTGCTTTCATCTCACTCTGTCCTATGAGTATCAGATTTTCCAAGCTCTCTTTCCTCATTCCTTACCCCAGAAATTTCAGCTGCGTCTTCCTGATGTTAACTATAAGTTTCCTTTTTTGTTTCTATTTGATCTAATAGCTCGTTTTTTTTTCTGTTTCTTTAAGTCATGTTTGAGGAGATTGTCCAACATTCCCAGCCATACAGGAAAACAGATATTACGTAAATTTGTATAGCCAGTATTCCAAAGATGAAAGCGCAAAATTACAATTACCATGAACTGAATTCCCCCTTCATTTTCGATGTATGAACGTCAAGCAACTCAGTTACTAGGAACCGACAGCCAGACACCAGCACATATGATTGATTATAGTGGTGAAAGCATTGTGAAGAACGAAACACCAATTTTTGAATAACCGGATACAGAGAACCGGTTCACTGTGTGCCACAAGGTTCCCAAACGACCCTTGCAGATTCTGAATTCAGAGTTTTCCTTCTCTTAGATCAGTTGTAATCCAAGGCTATAGAACACAGTCTGTCCTGCTATTTACCCATAGCTTGTAGGAGGAGAGGATTCCTACATTTCCTAAAGTTTTTAGTGTGTAAGTGAATGTAATGGATTTGACTAGGATTCGAACTCGGCTCTCAGATTCCTTAAATCTGAGCTATTAATCCATTAATCCACCGTTTCTCCACCGTACTTCCACCATGAAATATTTATATGAAAAGCGCAGGGAAGCTATATTACAGCGGTAGAAAAAATGCATGAAGCCGAAATTATCATTAGAACATATATTTGTAGTTCCAATGATCAGCTAATTTTAGTTTTTATTATCTTGAGAAATTCCTAATTCTTCTAATTCTTTGTTTATTTCTGTAATAAATATTGGCTATAGTAATCATTAGAAGAAGTAATTCTGTTGTTTCACTAAATATATTTAGTAAAATGTTATTATTATTATCTTTTAAAACAAACATACAAATTAAATGCTAGTTAAACGTGCGTGTATATAATGTAAAGAATAAAATCTGTTAAAAAAATACTCGAACGGTCAACGAAGTATGATTTCATTTCATTAGACAGACAACGAAGCCAAGATAACCAGAAGCTATTTAATCTCGGCTTTGATCGAAAAATAGTCCCAGAAAACCGCAATAATCATCAGATTTTCAGATAATAACTGAGAGATAAATACTAATTTCGCCAGACTTATGCTCCACCTGTTTGTCACATCAGAATAACTAAGGCGGCCATGTTGGTCGAATAAAGTGATAAGTGCACACCTTCAAGTCGAAATTGTAAATGTCTCCAGGGATTGCGTATTGGAAACATTCAAGCCAAAGGCCAGCCTCTTCACAAGACAGACGTTGATACTTCCTGTGGGATTTGATGTTAACTAGCTTTTGGCAAACAGCCAACTCCTTTCAAATATCTTGCCACTTCGATGACCATCGAAACTTAAATGATGACCATATTAATTATTGATATAATGAAACTTAGTCTTGCTTAGAATATTACTCGCTCGTTTACTACGCCTAATTCCCTTATCTTATGGTCTGTTAGTTTTTATATTTTTACTGTGCAGGTATGAGATTTTTTAATAGAACACAAATATACTGATGTTAGAATTGTTGATGAATTGTTTTGTACTTTTTTGTGAGAAAATATTGTATGAAAAGTGTTTTGAAGACACCAAAGATTTTTGGGTTTTTTTTTAAATACAATTCCTACTATTAAACCAATAGCTCTATAGAGAAATTGTTGAATAACTTTTACACGGGTATCTGCACAGAAGTCGATGTAACGATCCCAACTCGAATTGGGTTCTCTGATTTCTCATTCAAATATCAAATGCGCACATTACCTTCACATCCACGCCGCTAGGAGGATTCTTATAGCGCAAGCCTTGTAGGAATAAGTGTTGGTAAAGTAAACGAAGTTCGCTTCTCACAAAGATGAATGCTTCCGTCGACAATAGTCCCTGATTAGAATAATCAATAGACATTATTGCATATATGGCGGTTGCTTACAAGCTGATATTTGAAATGCAAAATTTTCTGTTGTTTGAGATAAAGACCCTCGAAATTTTCCTATCATTTGTAGCTTAGTTTTATCTTTTCACTGACCCTCCCTGGCCCGGTTATTCTATCCATTTTCTATCAAGTTTGTTACATTGCTTACACGCTGTTTCCATCTATCAGTCTTACTTTTAATATGCACGACATTTACTTTAAAACTGAGGTTGTGACACAATGTCGGTTTTTAAAGTGGGGGCCCGGGTGTTTCCACTCGAGCCGCTAGTCTAATCTGGTCTTAGCCTGCTTAAGCTGGTCTTAGCTGGTCATATCTTGTCTAAGCTAGTCAGAGCTTGTCTAAGCTAGTTATAGCCAGTCACACCACTGCGACGTAACAGATATCACACATCAGTGGGAAGAACGCCAAGGAAGAGCGAAGGCATCCAGCATGGAACAGATCTGCAGCAACCATCCCGACGGGAAAACCTCTATCCTCCTCTTCTGCCAATCCCTTCGGAAGGACCCCGAAGAAAAGTCACCTTGTTTTCAATATGCCCTGTAGGTTATTATATTCTCAAAGCCCTCTTTTCTAATGATGTATCCTAGAAATTCCAATTGTCTCTTTTTGATTCTAGCTATACGAGCTCTTTTTGTTTTGTTTCCTTGTTATTTAAAACTTACAGGTACTCGTGTTCAGTCGATTATTCTCAGCAGCATTCTGTAGAACTAAACTTCTGTTGCCTCAAGGTTCTTCATCATCTCTGGTGAGATTGTCCAGCATTTCTTAACTTTTGAAAGGTATCTTCTTTTAGAGTAGATTTTCACTTCTCGAATTTGAAAAGATGGAGCAGAAATTAGAAAGAGAAAAATGATTTTTTTTCCTGATAATGGTATGACTGTTTGAAGATCTACATACAATACAACTCTGTATTTACTTGAGCCTTCACTGAGTCAGGTTGTGACAAAAGGGTCTTCACTGGGGCCGCTGGTCTTTGTTAGTCATAGCTTATCCAAGCTGGTCAGAGCTGGCCTAAGCTACTCATAACTGGTCATAGCTAGTCCAAGCTGATCAGAACTGGTCCAAGCTAGTCATAGCTGTGGTACTACCAGCACAGGGACGGATCCCTGTGACCGGTAAGTATCAGAATGTGTATACCACTCGAGAGAGAAAAATTTACACATTCCTACATTCAATATACTCTCTACCAATACGAATTTCCCAAACAGTATTTATATTAACTTCTATTAAAAAGATTTCAATTTTCTTAATACAACATCAGTAATTCTTTTTTTTTTATGATTGTCTGGATCGTCAGGTGTCATTAATTTTTCTAGCCAATCGATCAGCTCAAACATATTTTGAAATCGCACTTTTTTAACTTTGTTGGATACAATTATTTTCTCTCTCCTTCTGGAAATTCTTTCTTATTTGGTATATTTTTGTTCTTGACGTGGCTGAAGGTCATTATGAATGTTAAAGTGAAAGGCTCCGTAATTAGTTTACTTTCAATATATTTTTTGCTTTATTAAATTACTTTCTTTTTACTCTAAAATAAATTCATTAAGTTGAAATCATGTTCGGATATATTACGATGAAGGTCTTATATATTGTGTGTATTGCTTAATAGAAAATACATTGTGTTCCTAAAGTCACTTATTCAAATTTCTAGCTATCTTGCCTAAATATTTTTTGGGGCTTCTGCAGTTAATTTCGTAAATTACTGTTTCAGGTATTTTTATTTTATTTATTTTTTTTTTTTTGTTGTTTTTTTTTTTTGTTTTTTGTAGTTATTACATCTTTTATTGCTTTTGAGGTAGCTGCAAATTTTTTATATGCCACGATATATTCACGTCCCAGATCAAACAATATAATTCCTTTCGGACCAAAGTAGTGTTGTTACAATGTGGCATATTTAAAAAAAATATCTAATAAAAATAAAAATATAAGTAGTAAAAGCTGAATGCGATAGGAAAGGTATATATTGATTTTCTAAGCGTAGCTTAGATGTGGCACAAGGCCAAATGTATGGGGTAACCAGTGATGATCGAACTCGCTATTCAGTTGTAACTATTTTAGCGAGACCAGATTGCTAAACATTGCACCACGCCGAGGTGCCAAATCGGTTGCCCGCAATTTTAAAAATTATAAATTTAAATCTAGCCGTCAAACACTCTTCAGGGTTTCTCGATACAGAATTGTAAACGGGGGTTTTTGTAGTTCGTTTCCCCCTTACATATATATATATATATATATAATCTTTCATTGTTAACTTCATTATTATTCCTAAAATGTTCTTTCGAGGACGAAACGGAAACTTAGTTTTTTTTTTGTTTCTTTAATTTTTCCAGCAGCCCATCTTTATTTTGAAATACCGGTCTATATATCAAAGTGTGATGGACATGCTACAGAACTTCAAATTATAATCGAATCAGCGGTACTCAGTTTCATAACTGAGTTCTGAATAACTCATTCAATATATGCCGTAGAGGAAGTTCGTGAAATCAAGTGTGTGGGTCACTTTCTGGCAAATTTACGCCATCGGAACTTTCTTCTTCTCAGATTTTCTTTCACCTCCAAATAACTCTTGCAAAGACAGATGGTGATGGATGACGGGAGCAGGTTTTGCTGAAACTGGAAGCTACTAGTCCGGAAACTGCACGTTGGCGACGAGTTTAGTCATCAACGAAATTTTCTTAAAAACGATCAGCAAAGAAGTAATTAAATCCGGGATACGAGATAAAGCCGTCGACAGATTTGATATTATATTTTACGTTGGAAACATTTACAATGACATACCACAGTTGGTACAAAGATATAATGATGAAAATACTGTGAAGATAGCACACTAGCAGGGCAATGGTCTAAAAGCTTAACATATTATGCGTTGTCTAAGTACAAAGAGCAATCTAAAACCATTCCTATTTATTCCTTAAACGTAGCCCACGCGTTTTTAGAGTAAGGGTAAATATTAAACAGTATGTTTAAACTTGGGCACCTCGACGTTATATGATGCTTAGCAAGTTTGTCTCGCTCGAACAATTACGACTGGTCAATGAGTTCGATCCTCACTGGATGCTCTATACGTTCGGCTTTAGCAGCGCATAGAAAATCACTATGTTCGAACTTCCTGCATCAGAGAACATCAAAGGCGAGTAGCATGTAACCGGTCGATCATCATCCTTACGATCACCGAAAATAAGCAACCCCGAGATGCTGGTCGGTAACTTGGTAGGTGACCGTTTGAAAATACCAAATGTTGTAATCTTGGATGTGCAGGTTGTGTAATGAATAAAGGCTGTGGGTTGGAAATAGGTGAACCGAGTTTCAGTTCCAGTCAGGTGCATTATATCACCTTACACGTAAATACCATTGCGGAAGGTATGGATCCATTTCTTCTCAACAGAGCTATTGAACTCACACACTTTGGGTCCTGTCACCTTTATCCACTGTGCCATGTGTCCTTCAGGACAATATCCGGTTAAGGCCGTGGAGAAATTGGAGAGGGGAATTAACAGGGGATAACTGATAACTGACATCCGTTAAACATGGCACGTAGAACTATAACAGTCTAGCCCAGTAGGCGAAATAAAGGGTTCAGTTCGATATTCCAACCACCTGAAGAAGCCTGGAGCGTACAACGACCGAAACGTTGTAATAAATATGGCAACAAAGATGACAATAGTCCGAATAATGTAAATAGTATACATAATGGATTATATCGTTACCAAGGAGACGAGATGGGGCTGTATGGTGGATAAATATGCGAATAGATTTTTTGTATATTATAAAGTTATATAAAATATTATAGAAAATATATATCAACTGTCCTTTGTATAGCAATGTGCAGTAAACAAATTTAAAATGACGACATCGTTCGCTCTTTCTCAGCGATAACGCGTATTGATGATGAGTACGGCATACAAATCTAGACTTCTTCATCCTATGAACATCCACTACCTAGATAAATGAGATACCTGAATGAAGAATGCATCCGCCGGAATCTATTGATAAAACTAACAGAAACGAGGACAATCTATCCCCGGAGATCACATAAAGGTTTCAGTCTGTAATTCCCTCTACGCTACTCAGATCGATATATACCTGATAAAGCCGGAGTGTACAACGGCAAAAATGTTGTGATAAAAACATAACGCAGACATTAGTCCGGATGTAAATAGTGTAAATATTAGAAATATAAGTTAAAAACAAAAGATATGCAATAAGATCAGCTTTCTAAATGTCTGGCTGGTAACACCGGCCAGAATATTTTTTGTTTTTTCTAGAACAAGAACAAACTGATCTTCTACAAGAATAGCACAGAGCTACAGTTGAGGACAAAGTTATTATACCCGTCTGAAAATTTAATTATTTTTAAATCATTTCCCCATGTGCCGCTTAACAAAGCAATTAAAATTTAACACAGCAATCCTAAATATACTTGGTCTATTTATGAAGCTTAGATTGTTTTACTTCGCACAAAAAAGTAAAAAATACCCATAATGCTGAAGAATGTCGCTCGAACTAGTTTTTGGCGGCCATGATTGTCTGTCCGGATTGAGTCATCTCGCTAGTGTCGCTCTGTTTAGATTAGTAAACCAAAATCGAACTCTGTCAAATCACACGTCTTTTCACCAAATGAAATGCTTTCCTGTGGGGATAAACAGCACAACGGCTATGGTTTGTATTGGTTAAATTTATTGCCGGAAACGGAAGTCGGTGAATCTTTCCGATAATCACTCAGGGTGTAGAGAGTAGGGTAGTGCGAACCTATTTGCGCACGAACATATACATACACAATCACATGGGCAATGCCAAACGATCATTGGCTAATAAATATCTAATACATTTTCTACAGGCAATTTACAAATCGCAGTAATGCGACAATTTTGGAATCGCTTTATTTTTAAGTAGTCAAAAAGTGGCTCACAGAAGCTTCCTTAAGTCTCCCCAAAGCTCGCTCGCTGATTGGTCGATGCCAACCAATCAGATCATTTGCACGTGAAGAATAATTTTTCCCGCGCAACGAATCGGAGCCTATAGTCGCTTATTTAAGCCAAGAATTTTCTCATCTCAGTTAGTGAGACCTCAACTGCTAAACGAATCCACAACAGTTGGAACCATGCGCCATCCTTCTCACTCACACGCACACCCGCATGCTGATGATAATTTGTACACCTTAACCAAAATACAAACCCTTTGCGTTCATACACAAACACTCATGAACATTTATCCAGTGAACTTCAAACCAAACAATTATATCTCACTGAACTCTTAATTTTCAATCAAAGGGAGGCAACTCTTGAATAATTCAACCTTTCCTACTTAAATGCATGTTTTCTTTGAAAGTGTTGTTTGATATTGTACATCTTGTTAATATATATATATATATATATATATATATATATATATATATATATATATACTGTGTAACAATGTCTTGTGGTTATTCTTCTTGCGTAAGTCCTGTTTCTTATCATAGTTAAATTAATATGAAGTCCGCTATAAGAGAATCTCCCCAATATTAGAACTGCAAACCTATATCCTACAAGGCAATAATTTCTACTAAAGAATTTGGTGGGGGAAGAAAGTCCGTTTTTTTTTTTTACCAGGAAATCTGTTTCTCATTCGTCAATTCCAAAGTGCACACAGCGTGTTCTAAATAACACACATCTAGTTCTTCCACAAGATTGTACGCCGGCATTTTGTCAATAATTTAACCTACAGTTGGTTTGTTTAAATGATAGCACACCGCATGTTCGGCTACAAGTTAGCAAAGAGTTGATCATTCTGAAAGAGTGCATGGTCTGGTTTGTCGGCAAGGTAACACACAGCTAATTCATTTATAAGAAAATAGGCAAGTGAATAGTGTATGCAATTTGCCATCTACAAGATACCACGCAGATGATTCGTCTGCAAGAGAGACCACAACTTGTTCATCGATACAATAGAACATATATAGCTTGTCTTTAAGGTAGCATACAGCTGATTCGTCGACAGAAAAGCACAAAGTAAACAGCCGCCTCATGTGCATCAAAATACGCAATTGGTTCGTCTACAGAATCGGTCATAATTGCTTGGTTTAACATATCGCATCCACTATGTTCCGCCTCAGAATAGCACACAGCTTGTTTTTCTGCAAAGTAGTTTGTTCGTAAATCTTTGAAATTCGCTTTCTTCCATGAGGCATGGATAACGGCTCGAATTGAGGAATCGAAGGGCCGAGTTCGAATTCCACTCGAATCCCTTAATTCACTTACATGCTAATACCCTTGCGAAAGGCATGAATCCTTTTCTTCTCCCCCAGCTATGGATGATTAGTAGGACAGACCGGCTTCTGTAGTCTTGGATGGCAACTGGTCTACCGCAGAAAAAAACGGCAAACTAATGCGGGAAAAAATCTGCCTCGTCAGTCATGTATCGAAAGATACATGATTGCCTAAGCGTTTAACACGCAGGGTGAATAACTGACTGACAATGATCTAACATCACGAGTGATTAGTAAGGGATTATTAAAATTGTATTAATGAATGATGTGCGTGATATGAATGAAAGTGCTGCTCGTAGAAAGTGAATATTATGAGGATAACGCCTGTGGGTGCTGGAACGGATAGTGACTCGGAAGTGATGAGTTCGAATTCCGATTGGTTTCGTTAGATTTACTTACAAAGTATGACTTCATCTCCTACTCCAGAGTTAAGTAGAAGAACTTGTATCTGGTAAATCACTATTGTTATAAACAATGTTAAAAATATTCTCTCGCAATAAAAAAAAATAATAATAATTCAACAGGAAATATGATCTGGCTTTAAATAACCCTCGAAAATGAATCAGCTAATCAATCATTGTCAAGATTGTAGTTTTCTGGAAAGTAAGCTTAAAGGTTTTTCCCTAAAAATAGCAACTTTTTAGAACTGTCTGGGTTTAAATTTCATCCTACATTTAGAACAATT
This sequence comes from Acanthosepion pharaonis, assembly GCA_903632075.3. Lineage (NCBI taxonomy): Eukaryota > Metazoa > Mollusca > Cephalopoda > Sepiida > Sepiidae > Acanthosepion > Acanthosepion pharaonis. The sequence continues at coordinate 2,412,588 of CAHIKZ030001258.1, forward strand.
TTTTGACTCCGCGGAAGAGAAATGGCATAGCCTGTTATTAAATACCTGGATTGGGGGACCTAAACTTGCCCCAATAGACTTAAAAGCCTTGGGCTCTTCTCACTTGAAATTGAAGTCTTAGACTTGATTTAATATAGTTATTTATAAAAGTAAACTCAGTTGATGACATTGGTTTCGAGAAATATTTTACTAAATCTATGTATAAATCCACCATCTTCCTTTTTCTTTTATGTGCTATGTCCCCTCCGGGCGTAGGCGATCATGACGCTCCACATCATCCTTTCTATTGTAGCTCTTAATATGTTTTGTCATGTTATTATTTCTCCCAAACCCTAGAGAAGTACGAGAGAAGAAACAGTTAAAATAGAACTTACGGTTACATGTAGAATATTCAACAATAAACTAATGTTAGCTTCCTAGTACAACGCTTAGATTTATGAAATTGAAGTACCAAAGAGAAAAGCTTACAACAATTACCATTTATAGAAAAGTCCAACGGAATCTACATTACCGCTTTGGGTAAAGGATTGAGGCCGAAATGCCACATAAGGGGCGATAACATTGGACATTTTTCTGTCTGAATTTCTGGTATGTGGAGTTATCATTCTTTCTTCCTTTTTTTATGTGTCATGTCCCTTGAGGGCGTTAGCGATCATGGCTCCCCATTCCTTCTATCGTTTTGCAGCTCTAAGCAAGTTCCTTGCATCTGCTTCCTACCCCAGACCATGTTTTGTCATCCACCTGCTCAATATCGCCAGGCATGTCACGCGATGTTTTCCCTTTTCTCTCTTTCCCCCTATTCGATCCCTGAGTATCAGATTCTCAAAGCTATCCTTCCCAATTATGTGCGCCAGAAACTTCAGCTGCCTCTTGCTGGTGTTAAGTATAAGCTGTCTCCTTGTTTGCAACCTCTATATATACCAGGTGTAACAGCAAAATTATCCAAATCGTGCAAAATGGGATAATTATCCATCCCACAAAAGATTTAATTTCTAAAAAAAACACTAAACTAATTAAGTTTGTTTTTCCACGTTTTCAGATAAGAAGTTTAGCCATCATGACACTATTTGTTGTAAGAATTACTTAAAAACCTTTTGAGCTATTCAGCTAGAAAGAAAACAAGTTAAAATCTATTTTCTGTCAGCCACATTATGTCTTCCAAACTGAGCAATGGTGAGACAAAAATATCATTCAGGCCTTCAGTAATGGTACCAATATTCATACACTGGCTTCCATCTTCAAAGTCCATTCAAGAACCATCAAGAGAACTGTGAGTAAGTTTTAAAAAGAGTGAACAGTAGAGAGACCTCATCGTTGCTCACACGCTCGGATCATCATCTCCTTAGCATCCTTCTGTAGAACCACATCACTGTCGCCTCGAGTCTCTTCTTCATCTTTGAAGAAATTGTCCAACATTCGCTGCTTTAAAGAAAGAAAGATGTTACGTAACAGCTCAGTATTCTTTTCTGTGTTACCAAAGAAATCCTGCTGTCTCGCAATACTCTGCCCAGCTTTTGGAATGCGTCCTTGGCCATCCCAATACGCCTACGGATCTCAGTGTCGCACTTACCATCCTCTGTCAAGACGCTTCCCAGATATTTCTGACCATTGTCTCAATCATTGTTATCACAACATTTCCTCCTAGGTGATTATAGATCTAAGCAATCTACAAGGATTTCTGAAATTTAATCTACGGGATTAGATTCCTGTCGTTCCACTGACCATGGGATATATATGGATATCATCTATTTTTTTTTTTAAATTTAGCAATACGCAGTTATTAATCGTCTGTTTCCATTGATTTCTCGGCCCAGGGATAGAACACACAATCGCTGTCATCAAATTCACAAACCAACGCTTTCATTCATTAGTCTATTGCCTGGTTGCAGATTCTTCTTTAAATTTTGTCAATAATCTCTGGATACATAGTAGAGGCATCAGGCCAGATGCGACAACAATATCTAACGCAAGGACAAATGAGAGAAATATAAAGTTCAAGACTATTTCAGGTGAGAAAAATTATCGGCACAACTCAGTAAAACAATTTATTTGCTTTTATTCTCATAACAATTTCAAAAGTAATTCTCTAGGCGTGGAAGAAAGGTGTTTTGTTCCATTTATATTCTCGTAAATATGATGCCAATAAAAGAAGGTGCTAAAGAGTTAGATGTTCAATTAATTTCATCAAATTTAGTCAAATAACCAATTATTATTATTATTATTATTATTATTATTATTATTATTATTATTATTATTATTTCCTTTGATTTCTGGTGTATACACATTTCTTTCCGGTTCATGACCAGAGAAATCGCATCATGAAATTTTTCAGTTTTGAAAAAATCACGCATATTTTACATAGAAAAAGCCCTTGGTAAGGTGTGGGCTGTACTTGTACGAATAACTTTTGGTATTTCTTCAAGGAACGTGATACCAGGAATCACTTCAACGAGTCTATTTGAATCTTTTACAATCAATCCGAAAGCTCTAACTACAACTGGAATTGTTGATGTGCGTATGTAGAATTGTTTTCTTAGATTTCTATATCGGGTACTTGTAATTTGAAGCACTTCAAAATGCAAGGACTGCCATGTCAAGAAGATGGCACATTTTGACTTTACTGTCTTTAATCACGATGTCTAGGCGATTGCCTTTGATTCTTCTGTCTGTGTGTATTGTAAAATCCCATAAAATTGTTATAGGTCCTATCTTCGTAATATATCTGTGTGGTGTTCATACCAATTTCTTAGTTTCCTTTACTTAAAAGTTGCAGATTTTCTAATGTAGATATTGGCCCAATCTTTCATGCTGAGATTTATATTCAGTGGGAGCTAATACCGTGCGACCTGATGCAAGATGATCAATTGTTTCTGGATATTTATCACAGAATCTGCATTTTGAGCTAACACAATTTTTCAGTGTTTGTTCTTGGTAATTTCGAATAGCAAACATTAGTCCTGTGCAGTAAGAATAGAAATATTCGAGTTCAGCTTTTAACCCCGCACTACGTCGCCACTGATGGTAATGGGGTTTCTCTAGATCAGCTTGTTTTGGTAGGGTCTGTGTATTAACTGAGTAGCGGTTTCTGTTGCCATTGTTTCTGTATCTGGTTAGATGCATTTGCTTTATTTCCATTTCCTCGCCCATCTGAATTTTGAACTTCTTGACTTTGTTTATTACTGAACAAATTTTCTTACGTCTTCTATTTTCTTTGACACAGATTATCATCCAGTCTTCTGTAGTTTCCAGGCATATTTGAAGGCTAATTGCTGTAGATTTGTAAGACAATTCGAGTTGAACCAATCATCTGCGAACATATATACGATCAACATCAACCTTGGGATGATGCATGCGGTGGCAGGTGAGCAGCTTTCTCGTTTTGTCGTCGATTCGCTTAATGTCAGCAGTGGTCCAGTTAAATATATTGAAACTGTTTTGCTCTACAGGGACAGCCAAAATGTTTATTGCAGATATACCACTTTTTTTAAAATTCAGCTCGCTATTCAGTACCAGAAGAACACGCCTGTAGTACACCTTTCTTACCTTCTTTTTCATTTGGATATGCTGTATTCCATCACGTTTGCTAATTCCGAGAAACCTGTTGGATTTTTTTTGTTCCAATTTCCTAATCTTTGTGGCAAAATCTAAATCTATTGAGCGTGTTTCCGTAATTTTCCCTTTCTTGAATGTTACTTTTGCACATTTATCTAATCCCAAATCCGTACCTATTTCGTAACTGAAACATTTTGCTGTATTGATGAGACCCGTCAATTCATTGTCGTCTTTTAAGAATTTTATATCATCCATGAATAGTAAGTGATTGAATATTTTTTGTTTAGTTTGTATTCATAGCTGTTATTGCTTAGTTCGTGCAAAAAGAGGGTCTAAAGACGTACAAAACAGCAGAGACGACAGCGAATCTCATTGAAAGATTCCTCGTCGCATATTCAGGCTGTTGGGGGTGGCAGTTCCTCTGGCGTGATCCAGGGACTTTGTGGCTTTCCACATTCCCATATGTTTAAGGAAATTTACTATCATGAGGGAGACTTTGTATATTTCCATAATCTTAAGAATCCAAGAGTGTGGCACACTATAAAAGGTTTTATGATAATCTATCCACGCTGTGCTAAGATTTCTACATCTCTTCCAGCAATTTTCCAGGATCATTTTCTTTCAGAAGTTGATCTTTACAACAATATGGACCTCTACGATATCATTTCTGTTCCAAGAGAAGAATGTTGTTTTAATCGAGAAAAGAGTAAGTCCTGTTCGTCATGACAGATGTCATCAATTTATATGTGATGGACAGACATGTTATTGGCCCATAATTGTTCTGATTATCTATTTCACTCATTTTGGCACGAGATATATAATACCTTCAGTGACTTCATTGGGATTATTAATAAACATTGACAGAGTTTGTGCCAGGTTTTATGGATTGATAACAGATGATTGAGCCAGAAATTGTACACATTTTCATTTCCTGGGGATTTCCATTTCTGGGATTTCGTTAGAGCTTGCCTAACATTATTCGTAGACATAGTTTCCCATTCTTGTCAATGTTTATCTAGAATTCGTTCTTCAAGTTGGATTCATTTTGCTTTGGGGTTGTATTCTTTTGAGCTATTCAAATATCCTCCCAAAATATCTGCACTTTTTAATATATGGTGCCTTTTTGACATGTATAACTGTTTTTCCAATTCCCTTGTATTATTTCTTAAGGTGCCTTTGGAATATTTTATTTTGGCGATAGAACCTACAACTTTTTTTTTGTATCGTCTTGTTTTCTGTGCCTTTAACTGCAGTTCTGCTTTAACATTGCCTTGTTTGATGGCATCTCATTTTGTGGTTTTATTATTATTATTATTATTATTATTATTATTATTATTATTATTATTTCTTTTGCTTTCTTTTGCACACACATTTCCTAAGGTCAGAAAGAGCTTCATGATATTTTCAACTGGTCATTTTTGTAAAAAAATAAGATCACAAACATTTTACATAGATAAAGCTCTTCTTATTGTTGCTATTGGTGTTGTTGTTGTTGTTGTTATTGTTCTTCTTCTTCTTCTTCTTCTTCTTCTTCTTCTTCTTATTATTATTATTATTATTATTATTTCTTGTCATTTCTGTTGTATATCTTTCCTGGTCCCAACCATAGACGTAATTCCGGAAATTATTACTATTATTATTTTTATTATTATTTTGAAGGGCTTCTTTTTCAGGCCAGGATTTTTTCAGCACACCCTCGTATGAATAAATCCCGATGCGACTATAAAAGGGCACAATTATTCATCAGAATCGACCCATACATGCCAATGATACGCAGATTCATAAATATGAAATTATTAGCACGTATTTGATATTCAAACAACTATTTTCAATGCCTCTTATGATTTTCATGTCTTTACTACCGAATAACGCCTCTTTTGTGTCGGATCAGATTATTCGCTCCATCACGGCTAGTTTCTTCTTCGGAATTTCGAATTGGTACCTTGATTTATCGACGCTCACTGTCATAGAATAACTAGGAAGCCCTAGCCAACTTTCCGGCCATAAAATTCATCTGTCACAGCAGACAGAAGACTTTCCAGTGCGCGACTAACCAGACGTGGACAAAACTTGCAGTGGAAATATTTCTATGCTCGTCAGAATAATGAAGTTATAAAAAGGAATGGGGTGTCATAAATCACACCGTCATACAAGGAAACGAAGGCAGATAGGAAAGCGAATCAATGTCAGAGGATATTGTCGAACAAAAAGAAAAACTAAGCATCAGAAGAGGCGAACAAAACGAGGAACATATTAAATCCACGAAGAACAGGACATAAATAGTGATTTGCTTGGTGCTACCCTTAAATAATCTTCGATATTCGATAATATCTGCAGCATACATTCTACTGTGCGTTCAAATCTCTACTTATCATCTAGGAAGAAACTCAGTTGAAATCACTATGATTATATCGCAAATGCATTTTGAAAGCTGTTTGCTGATCTCTCCTTGAATAGGAACATTTGTCTCAGGCACCAATTCGCAAAGTGACATCATATTAATTGTCGGAATATTGATCTCACGAGTTTCGAGGTTTAAAACGGGAATGAATATGAATTCCGTTTCGTGTTTATTAATCTGACTTAATTTTCTAAAATGGCGTCCAGTATCCTTTGTCATTAAAATTGTCACAGTAGACCAGACATGGAGTGTTGCTTTCATACTTCTTATGGAGCTACTCAATATTCACTCCCCATCCTTGATAGAGCTCAAAATGCTTTACATGATCAGGAAGACATAGTCTCTATTCTGCAATCTCTTCCCCACAGAGAAACGCCGTGAGCCTATCACCTTCCATAACACATGTTCAGTTGAGCTTCACTAGTTATTTTTCTATTTCATTATTTATATGCATGGCGGACGCAAAAATATTTATAGAGTAATTAAATTGAAAACGTGTACACAAAACTTATTGTATTGATTGTAAAACAAATATCAATGATAACATATCAATGATAAGGATATGCATCCTTCAAATTAGCAGCCATTGTTAAGTTAACGTTTGTTATATAGGAATAAAGTGTCGCTGCCGATATTGTCGTTTGAACATAAATCACCAGAGAGAAAACACAGGTGATCCCATTTTGAATTAGTAGATCACGTGATGCTAAAAGAACGGTTAATATATAGGAAATAGCGTGGCGTCTAAGAGATCTCAATTTCTACACTATCCTCTATTACTATACGATCGCTCTTCTTTATACTATTCACTATAGTATTTCTCTATACTGATTACTCTTCGGATCACTATTTGGTGGTTACTTATCGAGCTGTTATTATCGAACAAGTACTATTAGTGAGAGTGTTATTTAATGCTGTCTGACACCAGCATTGTTTAACGGCGTTATCATAGTTCTATCTGCCACTACAAAGTCTCTACTACAACTAGCATAACGAAAATTAAAACGAATATTCGATGACATCACAAAAGTGGCAATGAGTTTTCGTTGACATCACAAAAGTGTTTTAGCTGCAAAACATTTATTCCAATTATTTATTAAAAATTACAATAATGTATTATAATAAAAATTATGAAAATAAAATAATTAAAAAATAATCTAAAATGAATTCTAGTATTAAATGAATCTTAGAATAACTATTATAATATTGATAAAATACTTATTGTATACCTACATTTGCAGTTCCTTTATTATCAACCAAGCATTCATTAGGCCCAAATGTGCAAATTCGCGGAAAAATATATATAAAAAAGAGCAATGTCAGCACACAGAAAATTAGAAAGCCTGAGACATTGAATTAGAAAAGCATTTAAGACAGTGGAAGATGCACATTGTACTAATGTACAATATATTCAAAATACATCATTTGAAGATGTTTAATCTCTTGGCAACATTGCCGACAGACGGACAGTGTTCCAACTTTTCACTATCCGCTTGGAAAAAAAAAACTCTTCGTATGTCCAGTTGATAGGGAAGTGGTTTAAGTTTAATTTTAAGTCGCACTGGAATGGCCAAAGATGCATTCCAAAAGCTAAGCTGCGTATTAAGAGACAAAACAATTTCGTTAGAAACAAAGAAAAAAATTATTGAATTGTTACTCGCCCACCTGCGTTGATCTCTTGGGAGCTTCACGATTTCTTGTTTGCTACAATCTTCGGAAATTTTAATGCAACGTCAATTGTCATCTTCTGTTGCTTAGAAACATGTCCTTTTATTGTGCATTATTCTCTGTAACATATGTTCTTTCTTCTCAATAACCTTGTATTTTTATCGCCTTCCTTCAGGTGTACTTATTATAAAAACATCATAAATTTAATAACAACCAGGATATGTAATTCTCGATTTGTTCAATAAATCTTTGCTGTATAAAGATCCCTCGTATTATTCAATAATTTTATTTAAGAAATGATGGTCAGTTTTTTTTTCTGATTTTTGCTTTTTTTTTATTAAGATCAAAATATTTTTACAGCTTCTGATTTGTTCTTTGTTTATTAATTTAAATTCTGCGTTGTATTTCGTAAACACACAGAATCATCACGAAAATTACTTGTTCACAGTTGGGAATTAAACAAAGCTTGTAAGGGGAAAATTACACTAGATGGCTGACGAGTGGTATATAAAAAATGATTTTTTTACAAGGATTTATTCAACTCAAAATGGCCATTAATATTGCGATAGTGGATGTTTTGTTTCTGAAAAAGAAACATTTCAATGGAAATAAACGTCATTACCTTGCTATATATATTTATATAACAGCATTTTTATTGTAGCCAAAAGTGTGACAATTCAAGAATAATAATTCACGTTCCCACCTACATATATTTATACAACGCCGACAATTAAAAAAAAACTCCATAGAATGTCTCATGAGTGAGCGAATATTAAAAAAATGTGACTACTTCTATGGTATTAAAAGATACATATATATGTTACTGATATACAGTGAGCAGCAGAAATATGTCACAGATATAAAACGTTTAAAATCTGGGAAATATTTCTGTACGGACGTGTATAAAATTGATGTTGCTTCTGGGCATTTTATAAGTGAAATTAACCTAACCTTTTGCAGTCAGTTGTACTGTATATATATATATATATATATATATATATATATATATATATATATATATATATATATATATATATATGTACTATTATTATGTATTTTATGTATATATGTACTATTATTATGTATTTTCAGCTTTACTGATGTATGATGGAATTCTTCGTGTTTTCATTAAAATTCGAGAGAAAAACAATCATATCACAATATATGAATAGAAATAATGTGTCACTCATCCCGTATCCTCCTGTCAAGGTTTTAGATTGGCTCTTTGATTTGTTATCCAGATCTAAAATAGAATTATAAACTATAATACTGGAAAGAGATCATACTGGATATGTTCATGTTTTCATCCGACCTACTTAAAATAGAAATTTTAAGCAAGGGTATGACGATGAACTACATCCGGCAGCAAAGCCACTGATCTTAAGTTTTTGAGGAACGTGGAACGACCTCTTCATCGATGTTGCGTCCAGGTTCACCTTAGCAGAGAATTTTCTCACCTACAGGCAAATAGTTAATCCCAAACTGAGGTCAAAATTTTATGAAAGTCTAAAACTACAATTTTATTGGAAAAAAATTGCCAGCAATACATTTTTGAAATGTAATTACTAATGCTTCCATGAAAACTAAATTTCGGCATTAAATGAACCATAAGAAGATATGCCGATATAAACAAACCAACTGACGACTACGTTTCTTTTGAAATACCTAAATTATTATTATTATCTATAGGGTTGGGGAATAAGTCGAGAACGCTTCTCAAAATGTTTTATTGTCATGGTCTTACAATGTTAAATTGCATAAAATTATCAACAATATAATCTCCGTTGCTTTTGATAACTTTTCCCCATCGGTTACAAAACTTTTCTATTCCTTGACGATAAAAATCTCCTGGTTTTCAGCTGAAAAATACATTAGTATTGATAATGCGATAAAGAAAACTTTGTTTACGATCGTATGTTGAGCGATGCCGAGCAAGCAAATTTGCACGCTGATTATTGTTGTAGTCATTCAACGCATGTTTGCGCCCATAAACCAAATTTCTCAACCTTCCCTATTAAAAAAAAATGGTGATTTACCACAGATTTGTGACTGCAGTTCATCAGTTCCGCCAATTCTCAGGTCACCTCACGTAGATTTTCGTAAAGAAACAGCTTTGATCGCTCCTCATCAAACTCAACTGGTCGACCGGGCCGCTCCCCATCCTCCAGCTGTAAATTTCCTTTTTTGAAGCGCGAAAACCAAGGTCAGGAGGTACTTTGAGGCATTGCGCCATCTCCATTCACGTCAAAAACCTCACGAACTACTTGGGTGGCTTTAACTCCTTAACTTAAATTATAGGTAAAAAGCAAAAGGTGTCAAAAATGAGCTATTTTGTTTACTTGACATTCCAAGGTCTGAAATGCAACGAAAATGTGATGAAATTAAAAAAAAATATATATATATATATATATATATATATATATATATATATATGTAAATGGTAGAACAACAAGAAAATGTCGTTCTAAAACATTCACCAAATGTTTGGCTTCCCAAAGATTTTTTACCAACCCAGTAAAATTTTGTGAAGTGAAAATTTCAATGAAATATATGTGGAAAATCAAATTTTTTCTTTTAATATAAAGAAAGTACAAATTTTAGGCCAAACAGTCACACTATATTAAAAAAAAAGAATCATTCGTTATTTTTAACTGTTCTAGAAAATATATAGTGTCGTTCCAAAAATTATGAGAACAATAGAAGGACAAGTAATACAGTAATACAAAGCACAGGTACTGAATTCAGTTTATTCACTTTCATTGACGCTTTCCCACATCGAGAAGGTATGTATGAACAAAATTTTCGTGGCATAAAATAATGCGGCCCCATGTCCTGTGTGATATTTTACGAAGCTGCAGTTAGTTGATTGTTGCAAACGATTTCCGAACGGCGTCGTTCAAATGATAAATATTCTGGTATCGTTCAAGTGAAACACTCTCCTTGATAATACCCGAAATGGCGTTGTCGCAAGACGTGAAGTCTGGACTTCTGAAAAAGAAAATTATATTATGTATGTGTGGCAAGACTTACGGACCACACAGTAGTTTAGCTATTAGTTTAAACGTAATATTTTTAAAGCCTTTTCTCCGTACACTAAGTAACTTTCCTCTTTCCTCCGACGTAAATAATCCTAAGGGATCGAAATAAATAAAGCACTGATACAACTAATGAGGAAGGAAAACAAGTCCTTTAATTGCAGTCGCTTTGAAAATCTAAGACTTCTATGATAAACCTATTTGTTGGGTAGCGCTACAAAATTACATGTTGTACAAAGATGACCATTTAATAATCGAGGGATTTTCTAGTGCAATTTTCTAGGAACATTCTTACTGCATGATGATATTAACCACTATCTATCTATCTATCTATCTATCTATTTATCTATCTATCACATCAGCCATTCTGCTTCTATCCATGTATCTATCTAGTTATCTACCAACTTAGAGATCTGTATCTCTCCCTCTCTCTCTCTATATATATATACACACACACAAACACACACACACACACACACACACACACACACACATATATATATATATATATATATATATATATATATATGAAGAAAAATATACGGAAAAAAACAAACAAAAATCCTTATATGCAATTATGCTGTTTTAGTGTTAATATAATGTCAACGTCGGACGTTTCGGTCTAATAAACCATCTTCAGGACATATTCATAAAATATAATTAACATTATCAATTCAACATGACAAAGACGATGGACATAAGAACAAGACTTATCCAAACAGATAACTGAAAGTTTTATAAGATCAGCGTTCCGTTTAAACATGGTCACGTTGATTCCTTTTAAAAATGGTCACGTTTTTATAAGATATCTTATTTTATATATATATATATTATATATATATATATATATATATAATAAAATATACCAAAAGAATATATATATATATATATATATATATATATATATATATATACCAAAGAATATATATATATATATATATATATATATATATATATATATATATATAAAATATCAAAATATATATATATATATATATATATATATTATCCCATAAATATTAAAACTATATTTCTTCATATATATATATATATATATATATATACCAAGAAAAAAAAAAAATATATATAGATAGATAGATAGATAGATAGATATAATATAATATGCCAAAGAATATATATATATATGTATGAAGAAATATAGTTTTAATGTGTGCTATATTTATGGGATGAACTGCTCAATATGAGAGATAGTGCATATGTAAATATAAATATATGGGACTAAAAAATAGCTTTAATAATCTTTCTAGACAAAAAGAAACTATTAAATAAGCGAACTATAAAAATTCACCCATTTTTTTTACTAATTAAATATCGAAAGCCGAAAAGAATAAATAGAATATATAAAATAAAAAATGCAAATAAACAAATCAAATAAAATAAATTAACCGAAATAAATAAAGATAAAAGCCACAATGCACAACTGATCCGTATAGTCGAGAAGTGTTTTCTTCACTTTTATATATATATATATATATATATATATATATATATATATATATATATATATATATATATATATATATATATATGTATAGGAGAGAAAGGGAAAGACCTGTTAGTTCACGTATGATTCTTATCGAATATAGGCACAGTAAACTGATGAACGAACTCCGAAAAATAAATAAAATTAATACTACTACTAATAATAATGATTACGATGATGATTGTGTTAGCCCAAAATGCAGATCCTATGATAAATATTGACCATCTTGTATCAGGTTGCACGCTATTGGCAACCACTGAATATAAAAATCAGCATGACAGAGTGGGCCAATATCTACATTGGAAAATCGGCAACTTTTACGGAAAGGAAAGTCTAAAAAAATTGGTAGGAACACCACCCAGACCTGGTTACGGGATTGGACCTGTTACAATTTTATGGGACATTACATTATACATAGACAGAACAATGAAAATTAATCGTCCATACATCCGGATCAGAGAGCAAAAAACAGAACATGCCTACTTACTGACATGGTATTCACTACAGACTGTAATGTATATTTGAAGATCATCAAAAATATCAACATGCAAGTATCTTGAAGTGCAAATGTAGCCCGTGAGGACATGAAGAATTTCAGTAGCCCTCGGATTGTCTGGAAATTGTCCTGAAAGAAACACAAAAAAAATTGTACTCACAATTACAGCTACAAACATTACAAAGAGCTGTATTTATCTAAAATGAGCGTGATCTTAGTTTCTTTGCTTTTTTGCCCTTAAAAAATATCACGAAGCCATTTTTGAGCTTAGGTCTCTGGTTGGGACATGGAAGAAAATATATATAGAACAGAAATCAAATGAAATAATAATAATAATAATAATTATTATTCTTATTATTATTATTATTATATTGTTCTGTTCTATTCTATATATATATATATATATATATATATATATATATATATATATATATAGGTAGAAACTGAAAAGATTGAAATATTTGGCTAGTGAGCTGTCGAAGATATGGTATATGACTGTAGTAATGTGTGTGCTTGCAACTCTATAAAGAAAATTGAAAGAGCACTTACGGAAAATTGGATTTGAATCCAAGACTGTAGACGTCTAGAAAACAGCCATTACTTATCTGTGAAGATTCTCCGAGAAGTCGTGAGTAGTATTGTTGACGTCATGCCTTATGAAGAGAAATAGCATTGTTTCCACCGATGGGTGAAAGCAACCGAAAAATAATGTGTGTGTGTGTGTGTGCATGTGTGTGTATTTCCGGAGGGAGTGAGAAAGAGTAAAAGATAGAGAGAGAATTAAGAGAGCTCGTTTACTCTGCTACAAAAATAGACAAGAGAAGTTTGTTGAATAAATTAAATTTTCAAAATTATGTTCTCTTTTCTACCTTCATTAAACACAAATCTTGCTCTTACTTGGGCTTGGACAGTAACTAACAACATAACTGACAAAATCAAATTTACGTCATCCACCGGAAACTCACTTACACAAGACTATATTAAACGAGTCATAAAGCAATGCCTGTTTTTCACTAATGTCAAAAGCTTTAATAAAATAGCACACAAAGCATAATAAAATAAATACAACTTTCTGAGAATCCCTAATCCATTCTTTAGGATACTCTCCCAAATTTAAATTATGGCATTGCATTTTATTAATAATAGCTCATACAGCCACTTGGAGTTTCTTGGATTCTTTCTTAAACATGTACACGTTTTATTGCTCACGTCATCATTATTGAAGAATCAATATGGTCTCAGTACCTCCTGGCAGCAACTACGTACTTTTCTTCCATGAAATATATCAATATCCTGGGTATTCGCTTTGCCCAAATCTCTGATGAGCCAAGAAATTACACAACACTACATACACAAATACACTGCGCGCCAAATTATTATCGAGATAACTTTTTTCTAATATTTCAAAAACCGTACAATCAATTAACACAAAATATTCACACAATGTTAGCAAAATTGACCTGCGTAATCACTGAAATATCCATACTGATCTGCGCAATGTAAACAAACTGGCGCCATATTTGTTATCATCACGGTGATTTGAGTGTGCCAAATTATTAGAAAGGTTTAGTAAAATTCCCAGAATGGAGCAAACAAAACGTTTATTAATGTTGCATTTGAATGTTCCGACAGTTTATACATTGTTTTAATCTGAATGTACAGCAAGCCTGGTCGATTAAATTAAAAAAAAATGTTTAAATGAATTCATTCTACCTCAGGATACACAATATTTTTTTTATTGTTATAACGGTCGAAACACATTAAAAAATAATTTCATAATGTTAACGTTTTTTTTTCCTATTTCCATAAAGGAGAGGGAATCTGTATACATTTTATTTTCCACTCTTTGTTCCACTTTCAGTTATATATAAAAAAAACAAATTATTCTTTTGGAGGATAATGTATCATTAACGTTTTCAAAGGCTTAGAGAGTGTTCACGGAAAGAGGCTGCAATGTTTTTTTTGGTTTTTTTATGACAGTCTACGAGAAAGAAACCAAAGAGGTTGATGTTGTCATTGTAGATAACAGAAGATTCTATTTGTTAAAATTTTGTGAAAGCTATTTTGTGACTTATACACTGCGTGCCAAATTATTATCGAGATAACTTTTTTCTAATATTTCAAAAATCCTCCAATCAATTCACACAAAATATTCACACAATGTTGGCAATACTGACCTGCGCAATCACTGAAATTTTCGTACTGATCTGCGCAACGTAAACAAACTGGCGCCATATTTGTTATCAGCACTTTGAGTTATGGAGCTAGAAAGAACATGTTAATTCATTTTGTGTCAGTCCCAATATCTTCCGAAATGAGTAATGGTGCGAGGAAAAAGACAATTCAGTCCTTTAGTAAGTGTAACCAACATTCCTACTCTGGTTTCTATCTTCAAAGTCTATTCAGGGACCAGCAAGGGAACGGTGAATAATTTTAACAAAGAGGAAACAGTAGAGACGAAATCTGGACCAGTATAGGTCACAACAGGAAGGGGGGTCATCATTTGACTTAGAGATAATGGGATAAATTAGAAAAGATCAAACTCAATCTATAGGACGTTTGGCGCGTGAGAGAGGATTTTCCTCTATAACAGTCCAAAAAGCAGTGAAAAATTACATGAAAATGAAATCGTACAGGAAACGTGGGAACAACATTGTTATTCCACGACAGAACGTTAGAAGGTTAGAGGGGGCGAGGATCATCTTGAATAAGTTGAAAAATGATCCTGGAATTATATATATATATATATATATATATATATATATATGGACTTAATTTCAATTCTTCATAGCTATGATTAATTAATTATGATCGTGCCATATTCGTTTATGATTGATTTCATCACGTTTCTTCTGTTAAGCTTGGAGAGTAATTATGCATTCTTATTGCACAAACTAGATTCCAGTAGTGTTTTAAAAATCTTGGAGAATTCCAATAAGATATCTTTAAGACTTTCTAAGATACAACGGTTCAAATCTTAATCTATCAGATGGACAAATTTGCTGTTACACGACTTGGACAATTTTTTTGCTGTTATACCCTGTATATATATACGTATGCGTTGGGCACCTCGAGGCGGTGTTATGGTTAGCAAGCTTGTCTCGCTTGAACAATTACGACTGAGTAGTGAGTTCGATCCTCACTGGGTGCCCCATACTTTCGGCCTTGTGCCACATCTGAGCTACGCTTGGAAAATCACTATATACATATGCGTAGTAATGTTAGTTCCAGTTTCGTTCGAAATTTATAAAATACAGTGTAACCCGGATGTAAGAGAGTTGTCGGGACCGGAGAAGAAGTCTCTTATATCCGGGTTTTCTCTTTGTATCCGGGTTTCTCTATTTTATATACATTAACCAGGCTTTAATTTGGGATCCGGGTCTCTTATATCTCTTATATCCGGGTTACGGGTTACACTGTATTTCTATTAAGAGAACTTTTCAGGAAAACAGTTTTTCCCATGTCGACTAAGTCTTGTCCCACTTTCTCGTATTGATATGTGATTACTTCCTTGCCTGTTCTTTGAAATAGTGTGTAATGTCTGCATCTTGATCATGTTATTCGCAATTTCAGTTATATGTGCTATTACAAGGTGTCCCCAAAAATTTGACATCACTTCGTAGGCCAATAATTTTGGCAATTCTTGCTGAAATAACCTCAGATTTTCATAGAATGTATAGAAAGAGATCTCGATTTTATATTTAATGTTTTATATTTTTGTTACCTCAATGAGAATCTGCCAGAGAGATGGATCGGGCATTGTAAGGATGAAGACAGTTTCCTGATGAAATGGCTGCCGCGGTCACTGGACATGTCCCCGTATGTTTTCTTTTCATGCGGATGTTTATGCCTAACCTTTTCCAGCTAGCGTCGATAAGTTGAAGCAGAGAATCACTTCAGCGCTGGATAATGTTACCGGAGACATGCTACAACGTGTAGCCGACTTGACGTGTACCGTGTCACAGGCCTGTGCACTTATTGGACACTTAAGAAATAGGTCCCATAACTACCTTATGATGTTTAATACCTAAACTGTTCAATTTCATTCAATTACTTAACTAAATTTCAATACAGACTGTCGCAAATTTTTAGGGACAGCCTGTATTTTCAGTTGTTGTTTTTTTTTAATGTCCTCAAGTGATTTGGATTTTTGTTATCTGGTACAGTTTTTTGCTTTGTTTTTGCTTATGTTGCGCCAGTTAACGAGGTTCCTTATTGATGTGTGTGATATGAACGTTAGAGCAGATAGGCAAAAGTGAAGATCTTGAGGGTAATGAGAAGATAACGATTGAACCATAGTCTTAAAGAGTTTAAGATGGTAATGTTCAGAAAAAGCATCCACGCTTGATTTTGTTCCACACAGTTGCAGTTCTAGGGAAACCTCCTTGTTACAAAAAGAAAACAAAGGAAATGTGGCTAAATTAATTCCCCAGACGTAGTTGTAAGGAAATTTAACAGACAGAAATGGAATTCGGTTTCTCAAAAAATACGCTGTGAGGAAAAACATGAATGCCTCTCTATCGCAGCCACAAACGGTTTTAGAATTACAATGAACAGTTACTATCTATCTATCTATCTATCTATCTATCAACGGCTCAATAGTCATTTAACGTAGGGGTTACTGAAAGCTGTGTATGGTATGAACATAAGGGAGGATAAACAGAAAATGAAAATCACGCGGATGAGGAGGATAGTTAGCGATTGACTATGGACTTGAAGAAATTAATATTGTATTGTTCAAGGAAACATCCACGCAGGAGTTTGTTTCACAGAGTAAACGTTTTCGGGGTGATGGTTGGCTTAGTAGAACTTCGGAATGACAAATCAAATACGGGGGAAATCTGGATGAATCGACTTCATGGATGTAGCATGGTGAATCCTATCCATAAACGTCAAGTCTAGTGGAACTAAAGACTGGAACTCATCTCAACATTTGCCATGGAAAATAGCGATAGAGTAGCAATAGATTTGCGGTGATGAGTCTGCAGGGAAGAGGCTATACAATCGAAAAAAAATAGTTCCGTACCGCGTAAACGATTCTGAACTTTTTTCAGGGCTCGAAACTGAGGAATGGGTATCTAAAGCACAGATGTGACAGAAATGCTCCGTTTTGAATCACAGAGAATCCAACATATACCTGACGATTGTTATCAAATATATGCATCCAGATTTGTACAGTATTTACTGAAAGGAATCATCATTGTAAAATGATTTTTGATGAGAAACTATGAGTTTGGAATAACGCGAATATAAAAGTCGATATTGGGTCCGAAATTCAGGGTGAATATTAAAAATTTACAAAAGACTGCGATTAACCAATCCTGGCATCTATAGGTCGAGAACAGTCACCTCGTCTTTAAGCTTGGAATCGCCCTACTCAAAATGTGAATATAGATATCCCGAGATAAATCATAACACACATCCTCAGACATTTAGTTCTACAATATCACCAGAAAAATTTCTGAGACTAGAATGTTTAGTTATTTATAAAAATGTAAATATATAAATCAAATATAAATTTAAAATAGCAACAAAATTTATGTCATCATTTTTTAATAACGAGTAATCACTGTTTATCTTATTCGAATCATAATGTTTATTTTGCATGTTATATTCACAACGTTTCGTCTACTGTATTCTGTCGTTTTCTTTCTATCTAACTTCTCGACATTATGAACAGAAAGATCCATTTAGTACATTCTTATTGCTCACTCCATCTGTAGTTTTTCAAGATTATGTTTTCGACATTTTTTTCAAATTTCTTGTCTTTGAAAATATTTAAACGATGCTTATTATTTATTTTTTTTTTTAAAGATAGAGAAATTTTAAAGTGTTTATATATAACAGGAAGTGGATTTGATGATGTTATTTTTTTAAAAAAGCGATAATTTGTATTTATTTTTTTTTAATTTTGAATTGGTAATTTTTGCGGTGTTTTATGAAGACTTAACTAAACACTGAACACTATAATATTTTAGGGGATATTTCATATCACTATTGTAACACTGGTAATATGAAATTAGGATTAAAAAGGATCCATGTTGAATACCTGTACAGAATTGGAGAATTGGATGGATTATACACATTAATATAGTTATGTTAAAAACATAAAGTTAAATATGAAGCGAAGGAAAAGAAGAGATTTTTTTCTCTTTTCTTTCGGATAACAAGGCCGCTGATATAAGTAATCTAACATCTGTGAAAATTTAAATGTAAACCGAAAAATGTATAACAGGCCGGGAATGTGAACACTCTGGAATTTGCAGAGAATCATTTAGAATGTATCTTGAAAAGTCGTCAAACATGGATAATAATTTCCCTTTGATATAAATTTTGAAAACGCAAAAAGTTGTTATCGGGAAAAAAAGATCAGTGTTTTGAATAGTTGACCACTTTATATTTGAAGGTCATTGACGCACAAGAAACGAATTTGAGTAATGCCAAAATGTAAACAATATGATTTTAAATCGATCGTTTAGAAAGTTGAACATAAAAATAAATTCTTTTACGTCAAAGGACATAGAAATAATTCTTGAAGGGAAAAGTTTGTTAACGAAAAAAATCATCGTTTAGATAAAGGGACGATGCTCAAAAGGAATATTTAAACAAAGTTTATTGTCCAAGAGATTATTGTTTTGAAATAGCTGACCGCTTTGTTTGAGGTTCGGTGTCATGAAAATAATTAATTGATGAATAATTAATGAATGTTGAGGTATGGTAGGAGTTGGGCGAAATACATATACACCGAATCCTTAGTTGAGGCCAGCAGCTGGAGCTAGAGATGCAGACGAGAGATAATAACGATAGAGAAGGAGTTGCCGAACACCACGCAACCTGCTGTCGACAGAAGTCCTTACCTAATTCCTTGCTCAAGCTTTAGAAATAAGAGTCACAGAGCGTTTAATGGGAAGGATTAATTTTGTTGTATCAAAGACTATAGACAAACTGAAAATTAACCCACCAACCTTCATCGTTGTTTATTAAGGTATTTGTATTTTCACTAGAAGAAGCATTCTTTGTCCTTTTCTTAGTACGATTCAGCCACACATCGATTCAGCGCTTAAGTACGGAGGGAAATTTGATCTTCACTTTTCTGTGAGCAAAAACACTACGTGTGGCCAAGGCAGAAGAACCAAAGCGGTCAGCAGATAACCTTCAGTTGAACAGAGGCATTACTCACCATCGTTTGAAGGACCCCACCGAGCCGGCCTTGTGATAAAATTTACCACGCATATTTAACGTTATATCACTTAAATGTTTGTTCCATCGAAAGAGAGTTTGCATCATTGTCTTGTCAATTGAATCGCTAACAGAGTTAGCAATTCAACTGCGAGCAGCCAGAGAAGCAAATTTATTTTAATCAACATAAGAAGCAGCTCGGACACGGTTCTCTTGCATTGAAATCAAAATGACAACAATCTGCCACCATAGACTGAATAGAAATTTCAAGATGGTTACCGAGAACGACCTCGAAAAGCACATACATGGTGCAAGATCGTATGTATAACAACCAATACGAACTTGTCTAATTTTTGTTTGATGATTACACCGAATGCAAGGTAATAAAGCCACTAAGATGCAAGATGTTACCGATTGACAAATAAAAAGAAAAAACATTATTAAGGAAACAGGAGAATAAAGAACAGGTATTTAAGAAGACAGCGGAAACCGATTTTCATTGCATTTAATTTTAAGGGGTGAATTGATTTTTAAGAGAGGTAATTTGATTTTTAAGGTGGTGTGGTCAAATTTATTTTAATAGGGCAATTCGAGAATAACTTATTAAACAGTGATTGTTTTTGAATTCATTACATTCGAATCCATTATATTCGATTATGTGCTGATACCCTTGGGAAAGGTATGAATCCTCTCCTTCTCACCTCAGCTATGGGTAAATAGCAGGACAGACCGGCTTCTAGAGCCTTGGATGACAACTGGTCGACTGCAAAAAAAATGGCAACCTACCGAGAAAAAAATCTGCCTCGTCAGTCATGTATCGAAAATGTAACTGTCTCATCTTCTCAAACAACTCTTTCTCCCGCACTTCCTGTCTGTGGAACTCTCTTCCGCTTACTTGCTTCCCGGATGACTATAATCATCAAATATTTATAATCGACATCTGACACCCTGACCTTGTACCGCGTCTATCTCTGTATCTTTTCCTTCAAACACGCCTCTTTACTCTTGTTCTCAATCCTCTGTAACCTCTTGCGTGTTAGTGACACTCCTGCCTTGCTTGGGGTGAATTGCCTTAAAAAAACAAAAGCTAGTGAGTTCAATCTTCCCTGCTGCTGGAGGTATAGCGGTCTGTGAGAAGAGATGTATTTATAAATTTCCCAGGGGTATTACTGCTAAATTGAAGGCAACAGACGAGAACTGGGCTTGACCTCGTCTCTCCGATCCCCTTCTTGATGTTGATAATCGTTACGCTACCCACAAATCCAATTCATACGCATAACAACCACGAACTTTTTCATCAGTGAGGAAAAATACGTTTTCTTTGTTTAAACTGTACTTTTTTAACCAGTAGTATTTCGAAAATGAGAATTTCGCTTGTAATTACCAAACCAGTAGAATGTAGCATAGACTTCTTTTTTTATGTTTAAGTTCTTTGCACTTGGAAAACAGACACCAATAAAATAAATGTCCATTCTTGGTTTTTGCCAAACATGTCAAACAACAAAACTAAGCCTCACATGAAATTATGTATATTTTACTAACACCAATCATTGTTTTCCTTAAGGAAATACGATGCTGTTTTCGATTTTTATTTCTACAAGACTTTATATTTCTTTGTGGTGTGCGTTTGCTCCTGAAGCCATCGGGGCTCTGGACAAGTTATTTCAAGTCAAAATACAATTTGACGATAATCGTTACCGTTTCCCAGCGGACGGCATTCGACGAATGGCGGCCAGACAATCGCATTACATATGCTATTTGTGAGCGACTAGAGGGTGTCTATAAGAAAACAGGGACAGTGAACAATCAGCTGGATTTGATTATGTATAATGCTTTGCAAATATGATGGGTGCAGAAATTCTATTACACGCCTTCTCATTCCTTGATACAGGGGAAATTCCAGTTCACTCGTTTCTCTCCTTCTCTCTCTCTTGTTCTCAATCTCTTCCCTTCTGTCTCTCTCTCGCCCTCGCTTTCCTACGCTCTCTTTTTACAACCGAGCGTGAGTTTATCTATACACTGGACCCAGTTGTTCTCCTAAACGCGATCTAATGCGGATGTGCACATACCAGGCGTAACAGCAAAATTGTCCAAATCGTGTAACAGCAAAATTGTCCATTGGTTAGATTAAAATCTGGACCGTTGTATTTTAGAAATGATTAAATATATCTTATTTCTTCGAGGTTTGTAAAACTCTATTGTATTCGATTTTGATGAATAAATATGTATAATTACTCTCTAAGCTTAACAGAATATTGTGAAGAAATCGATCATAAACGAAAATAACATGTTCATATTTAATTAACCATAGCTAAAGATCAGAAGCTCATGAAGTGTTGAAATAAGTTCATATATATATATATATATATATATATATATATATATATATATATATATATATATATATATATATATATTCAGATGATCTTCTCCCTCTCTAACCTTCTACATTTCTGTCCTGCAGTAACAATTTAACTCACACGTTTAACTTACGGTATATTTTTCATGTCTTTTGTCACTGCTCTATGAACTGTCATAGCTGAAACTCCTCTCTCACGTGCCAAATTATGTTGGATCTTTTCAAATTGATCTCATTAGCTCTAAGTTATATGATGATCCCTGTTGTGATTCCCTGTTCCAATTTTCGTCTCCAATGTTCCACCTTTTTCCAAACAATTCGCCATTCTCTTTCTGGTTCTTGAATTGACTTTAAAGATGGAAACCAGTGTATGAATGTTGGTAATATTTCGGGATGCCTGAATAAAATCTTTCCTTTCACCATTGCGCAGTTGGGAAGACAGTGGGTCAGATACAAACATATTTCAAACTGTTCCCTATTTAGTTGAATATCTGAAAGGATTTTTCAATGAAAAATAGTGTCATAATGGCTAAAAGTCTTATCTGTAAAGCTGGAAAAAATGAATCTCAATTAGCGTTTTTTTTTTTTTTTTTTTTTAGATAGTAAACATTTTGCGGGATGGCTAATTATGCTGTTACCCAATTTGGACAATTTTGCAGTTACATTCGATATATTAAAAACATCGTTTATGCGGAATGACCCCTTGAAATGTGCAAACAGTACGACAAAACCGCGGTGTCGGAGACATAACAACAAGAATTGATATGGACTATTACTGTTAATCATTTCTTCTGTAGATAAAAAAAATAACATTACAAATGCCTATATATATATATATATATATATATATATATATATATATATATATATATATATATATATACATTTTTGCAGGTTATTTAAAACCAGAAAATATTTTTAAACAGTAATAAAAATCTTTGGGAAATACAAGTCCCACTACTTAACCGATATTTATTTATATAGGTCTAAATATAAATTTATACTCACACACACACATACACACAAGCACGCTCACATACATATATCGGTTTCAAAATCCTCGCAAGGTTAAATGATCATTACAGGAAATTCTGAATTCTTATTGTATGTAATTTATATATACTCTGTTTTAATAAATACATTGACCTCTCTTTGTGAATCAGTTTTAATATTTTATATGATTAGTACTCACTTGGATTAGATACCAACAGATGTAGCGGCCATAATATAATGAACGGAAAGAACAAAGACATAAATATATGTATTACTTAAAAAGTAATGCATGATTAGCAATGACATTTTTACCGAATAAAGATTAGGCTGTAATGCATAAATATTATACAAAGTTACAAAAATTTACATAATAGTTTTTTTTTTTTTAATAAAGATTAAATGGAACAAAGGAAATAAGCTACTGGACAAAAGTTAAGGAACGATCTTGTTAATACTTGATTGTGAACAAAATATCAACAAAATTTAATATTTGGTAAACATCCCCTTATTTTCAATGATTTCTCTGCATCGTCGACCACATGATCCAATTAATTTCTTGCAAAAATCAGCAGTAATTCCCTCCCATTCGTCTTTCAATAACTCCCATAGGTGATCCTGGTTTTTCGAATTTCTGAGCCCTTTCTCCAATTATCTTCCAAACATTTTCTATTGGATTCAGGTCGAGGCTCTTGGCTGGCCACTTCATTAGGGCGATTCCTTCTTCTTCAAATAAAGCCATAACCTTCTGAGTCTTGTGGCAAGGTGCATTGTCCTGCATGAAAATAGGAGATTCATAAAGGTGTAAGTTTGGTACCACATGCTGCTGAAGAAGCCTTTTGTAAATCTCAGCATTGATATTGCCATGTACGCGGATGATAGAGCCAACTCCTGAAGATGAAATCATTTCCCACAACATCACACTGCTGCCACCAAACTTAACGGTTTTCTTGACGCATTGAGAAGACAGTCTTTCACCTGTTCTACGGCGTACGTAAGTTTTGCCCTCAGAACCAAATATCGTAAACTTAGACACGTCACTGAAATGAACTGTATCCTATTGTGCGTCAGTCCAAACAACATGTTCTCTCGCATACTACAGGCATGCCCTTTGGTTTCGCTTTGAAATGACAGACTTCGAAGCTGGAATACGGGCATGCAATCCTGCATTTTTTCATCTGCGAGCAACCTTTTTCCTTGAGATCTTATTATCTGTCTCTTCATTAAATTTACGGGCAATTAATGCAGCAGTTTTTTACCTGCTAATTACACGATGAACTTTCAGACCTATGAATAATACCAGAAATTTCTAAATTTGACTTTTTTTCCTGATAGCAATAATGACTTTTTTTTTAAATGAGAGCGTTTTGCGTGTAGAATTTGCCATATTTTTTGCAAATAAAGTCCGAATGATAAATGAACTTTTACTTATTTTTGAAAAGCTCAATCGAGTTTTTTAACAATGTAAATTAAAATTTTATGCAAATTATTGACATCGTTCCGTAACTTTTGTCCAGTAGCTTATTTCCTTTATTCCATTTAATCTTTATTTAAAAAAAACTATGATGTAAATTTTTGTAATTTTGTATAATATTTATGCATTACACATTAATCTTGATTCGGTAAAAATTTCATTGCTAATCATGCATTTCTTTTTAAGTAATACACATATTTATGTCTTTGTTGTTTCCTTTCCTTATATTATGGCCGCTACTATATATATATATATATATATATATATATATATATATATATATATATATATTCCAGGATCGTTTTCCTACTTATCATTTTATTAAAGCTTCATATATATATATATATATATATATATATATATATATATATATATATATATATATATATATATATATATATATATATATATATATATATATATATATATATATATATAAATTTAATAAAAAGAATAAAATGCAGAAGATCCCAAAGTCTTCTGGAGGCCGTGTTGGATATCAATAGCGATTTTACTGAATGAATTAAACTTTACTATTTTAAATTATTCTTTGTGCAATTTTGATGAATATATTAAAATGTGGTGTTGGTGTTATTTTCTTTTTTGCGTAATTTAGGCCACAATTTATCAATCGCAAACTGTATATCCGAAAATTTATGCTACCAGCTTTTAGAAGCAGCTTCCCTAATGAAATAAAAAGTGATACAGTCTGGATTCCTATCGGTAATCACTATTTTGCTTTACTTTTCGAATGACGTAAAAAATTTATAAGTTTATGTAGTACAAATAACGATTGACATTTTTGAAAAGCCTAAGGCAGTATACTCTTACGATACGTTTTCATAAAGCAGCCGCACTTGGGAGTGAAGTTAACCAAAGGAAGCATGAAGGGAGTGAAAGGGTAGGAGATTGTCTCATCCCTGTATGCACTGAATAGCAGGTCTTTGCCGGAAAATGTCTGAATTTGCGTATCATAGATCTGCAAACCATTTCCCATGGAAATAGCAATTGAAATAACGATAGACCTGTGAATTTCCGCCTGTGAGAAGGTCGTTATAGTTTAGAAAACAACTTATCACATACAAGGCCGTATAAAAGTATTTGAACTCTATCTCGATGGAAAAGATATAACTGTATAGCCCCAGCTGATATACTAGCAATTTTTCACTATAAGTCAAAACTGACTCTTGCAAAGTTAATGTAAATACGGCTTCTTATTTTAAGAGCCCTGGTGAAATGTATGGTTGGTGTCAATACACTAAACGTTTAAAATCCATATTTGACAATATTTCATAGATTCGCCTATGATGTACAGAAACATTGTCATTATCGTGTATCAGGTATAAAGTTTGCAAGTTAAAAGAACGTACAGTAAATAGCAACTAAGATAAGTCACATTCCTCTTCTTGACAAATACAATTCAAATTAAAGAATTCTCTGCAAATATACAAAACCGGATTTGCTCTGGTAATTGTTTAAAAGTGTTGAGACTGTGAGCGTGATATATATATATATATATATATATATATATATATATATATATATATATATATATATATGTGTGTGTGTGTGTGTAAAGGTTATAGTTGTTTCAACGAGAGAAAAATGTACATTTCAGAAAGAGAGAAACCGTAAACGTTTTTGGCTATAATGCGGATTTGTTTTAGTGACTAAAACAAATCCACTTATAATCAAAAATGTTTGAGGTTTATTTGTTTTAATACACACACACGGACACACACACAGATACACACATACACACACATAATCATACACACACACAAATATATATATATATATATATATATATATATATATATATATATATATATATATATATATATATATAAATATATATATTCAAACATTTATAATTAAATATAACAATATTGTTAAATATAACAATATGCAACTAAACATATAGTTCTGCTGTTAATATTTCGTTCTTTCACGTGGTACGATATCATTCCACGACTGTTATTGTCGCATCGCGACTTCCAAGTAAATATAACAGGACATCATCTTTGTGGGTGAATATCTTTGTTGAAATGTCCATATAAACCCTCTGATTATGGCTCATGTTAGCCGAAAGCTTATATCAAGGAATAGCATAATAAAAATTATTCAAAAGTTAGACAGTTTGTGTGTTTATTTTCTCTCGAAATTAAAGCAACTATATTACGCTTTGAGCGCCTCATAATCGGCCTAATACAATAGACAACAGGGCGGGGGGGGCTCAATGGCAAACGCGACAGAGCTTAAACCAATGCTATTTTAAAGATGCTGAGGATACTATGAATCGAACTCTGAGCAACAAGCTTTTGGAGAAAATGCAAAGAAAAAGGAAACTTATACTTAATATCTGGAAGAGGCTGTTGAAATATTTTGGGCACGTAATGATGAAGAAGGGCTTGGAAAACCTGATAATCACGGAGCAGGTTTAGGAAAAGAAGGTCAGCGGAAATTGGCGAGTAATATCCTTGATGAGCTTAAGGAAATGGATGTTAGATCAAGGTTTAAGGTTTAAAAAGGCAACACTTCTTAAGAGCTACAAGGAACAGGAAGATGTGAAGGTCTATGATCACCTACGTCTTGTAGGGATACAGCGAATAAAAAAGAAGAAGAAAAAGGTAATAAAAATCAACTACTCCGCGTTTTATGCAGTAACAGAATAATCAGACGGATAAAGATGTTTTATCCGCTTTGCGATTGCTTTTCCAGATGATTAATATTATTGTATTAATACTATTCTTTTAATACAAATACACACACGCACACGAACACGCATAAAAACAGCTTTTATTTAAGCTTCTTCAGAAAGTTAAATATGGAAGAGAAAAGAAAAATATTGTATTTTTATTTTGAGCTGTTTGATTTTCTTTGGTTAAACTGGTCTCACTTGTCGCTCAAACGCAATTGTTTAAAGACCAAAGAAAGTTCTTGTTAAGAAGATTTCTATTTATTTTTTATTATACAGGGTGTTTCAAAAAGAATACGCCAAAATCATTACACTGTTTTTTCAGGTCTGTAGCATTGTAGTGGACTGAATCAGTGGTTATTTGATAGAGTAGTTATCAAAGTTTGATTGGGTGTCAGTTTCACCGCTGTCTTTAGTATAACTTCCGGTGAAGCTACAAACAGGACAAACCTATCTCGAAATGCTTCAAAAATGGCTATTAACTTTACTGCAAGCAGATTCGAATGACTTCATTTTTCGGGCAAGATGAAGTACTACCCCATTGGCATCTCGGAGTTAGAGCTTATCTGAATGAAAACGTGCCTCAGCGATGGATTGGGAGGAGAGGTGCTAAAGACCTTGCTCTCTGTGCTTGGCCTGCCAGATTCCCGGGCCTCGCTGTGTCTGACCATTTTCTTGTGGGGGTATGTTAAAGACCAAGTTTATGTTCCAGCACTTCCAGCAAGTATCGATGACTTGAAAGATCGAATAACAGCTGCAATCAACACGGTGGACCTTGACATGCTGAGGCGCGTTTGGGAGGAATTCTCATATCGGCTTCATGTTGTCCGCGCTGCCGGTGGTGGCCACATTGTGCACTTATAAAACATGAAATGAAACTTGAATGTATATATAACACATGTGTTTATGCTAGAGGTTTTTAATTTTTTTCGTTTTTGACATATCACGTGATGATTTTGGCGTATTCTTTTTTAAACACCCTGTATTGTAAACCATATCAGCGTGTTCGATAAATATTTAAATCTAAATTACTTAGTGTCTAAGGATTTCTGGCTTTCATAAACAGTTATCAATTGTTTTTTTTTTTTTGTTCTTGTTTATCCTATGTCGGTTTTATCATTTGCAGATATCCATTCCTTCCGTCTCTACTAGACATTTCATGTTATCGCCGTCTCGTTCTTTTTACTTTTTGGTTAAGTGAAATATATTAAGTATATTTGTTCCAAAGTTTGATAATATTTTATTGAGTGTTACTTCATTTTTTATGATTAATATTTCTAGTATTTTTAGTCACGTTTAATCATTTATTTAATGTAACACATTTCTGTTTAGCTATATAATTGTCAGATGTCCGCTATTTAGTTAGTGATGTGATTTAACAATTTTACCAGAGGAATGTCTTAGATATTGCAATGGTTGTATTACCAGTGTATGTGCTTTGTTTACTTATGGGTCATTTAACGCCGGAATTTAATTTTCTTGGGAGCATTAGTAATTTATTTTACAAAAATGTATTGATGGTAATATTTTATATTATTTTTTTTGTTTTTTAAAACAAATGTATTGTGGTAATGTTTTTTTTTTTACTATGAAAATCTGTGGTTGTTATTTTCGCTGCTATATAATAATAATAATAATAATAATAATAATTATTATTATTATTATTATTATTATTGTTATTGCATAAACACTATTTAAATGGACAAAGAAATTTATAGGTAACACTGGTTTGTTAACCTTTTGATTTTTTTTTTAGTTTCAATAATGATGGCAATTTTAGCTTTTGTAGTAAATATTGAATTTAATTTGGTTTTGTCGTAATGTGACATTTAGCTATGTATTGTTTCGTATGTATTCGGTTTCGAAATATGGGCAGATGACCAAGTGGTTAGAATGTTCGAAATCTGACTATGAGACCCAGGTTCGAATCGCACCATCGTTAAGTTTTGTTTTTTTTTATCTGACTGAAGGAGTCGATCCCAGTGTGTGACACATTTGGAAAGTGCCTGAAGACTATACCTCTTGTTGACCCTTGTGAGTGAAATTGGGTAGACAGAAATCTCCGGAGGCCGTTGATATCTGTGCTAGCACAAAGTTGCAAGTCATCGTGGCCGAGGTCTCGGGCTTGCTGGCTTTGTTCAAATTGTTGATTACGCTAGAAGACACGCTCTTTCCCAGAAACCGTAACTAAGGTCTGCTCAGCATAATTGCAGATGCGCTCTGTGGCTGTTGAATAAACAGATTTGCGCATGAGTAAGCATGGATTGGGATTGGCAAGACGCCCTAGTAGACGGGTAGTCTCGTGTACGAGTGTCCAGCTATACATGCATGTTTCGTATACTTTTTCCATCTAGTCTATAGCAACTCTTGGTTCCAGTTGTATAGTTTAATAAGGTTTTTTTACATTATTTTATGTATTATGTTTCATCTAGATATCTTTTGTTAGGCTAGTTTATAATTTATCAATTATGTGGTTAAAAAGATAATTGTTAATTATTTTTGTTAATTAATACTGTGCGTATCAAGTGTGCTCTAATTAACACATTCGTTATGGAAGCCAATTTGCATCTTTATGGGCATTCACTGCTGTTGTTAAACAGGCGTGGATTAAAAAGGCTGCGTCTTTTATATTTATAGAGTGAGTTTTTAGAGTTTAAACTATTCGAACCCATTAATACTTCTAAAAATGAAATTATGTTATATTTTGTTCATATGTGAAATAAATATGGGGTTATTTTCGAAGGTTTTTCTCAGATGTGTTTTCTTTTTTTTTTTTTTTACTTCGCTCTTACTTAAATTAAACATAACTATGACGTGAATATAGCTGATGTAGAAACAGCGAAATTAGATTTTCACTTTCGCTAAACCCTAAATTATCGAAAATAACATTAGAAACATGGATAGGATTATTGGATTGTTTAATAATACCTTTTATGACATTGAGAGCTGCACGATTTCATTGCAAATGCAGAAAAAGTCTGGAGTGATCGAGATAAGTTTATTTTAAGATAAAATTACGGAACTGCTAGGCAATATCATTCTTCCTATATGACAGTGAACACCGGACAATTTCGTCAAAGATGACGAAAAGAAAACTTGAGGCAATAGATATGTGGTTACGCAGAAGAATGCCGAGAATAACATAAACAGATCATGTAAAATACGAGGAAACTTTTAAAGAAAATAGAAACAAAGAAGGACGAATATACTTAATGTTAGTTGGAATTTGTGACACGCATGAAGAGTAAAAGTGATTGTAGAATTTGTTAATCAAAGGGGAGCAGAGAAAAATAACCGATAATCTACCTAATGAGATTTTGTAAATGGATGGCCGAGCAATAGTTATATTAATGTAATGCCTTTATGTTTTGGATTCTAGTTCAGGTTGTTTTATGTTTCAGACCGCAGTTAATGAATTAATTGGTGTTACTTCTAAAACTTGATGACAATGACTACTCCACAAGAAAAGGTTTGGTGTACGGAAACAAAGTCAGGTATTCAAATTTGAAAACATTACACTACTAAATAAGGAAAAAGAAAAATTCCGGTACGTCAGTTTATTCTGATAACTTTGTAGATACCCTGTATATCTTGCGATAAATATAGATGTATGACTCTGAGGAACTTAATTTTCTTTTGCTGCAGTGCAATCCGCAGACAAGATCTATATACAGGGTGTCCATAAATTCTATAGACAATTTCTAAAAGTCATTACAAAGAACTTAGAAGCAACTTGTTAAATATTAGTATGTTATTGTTAAATTTAATAATATTAGTAGTTTTATTAATAATAATGTTATGTTTTTTTTTATGTTTCAGATAGAAATTAAAGAATTACCACAATCAAAGAATTGGATATTACTTAGACGTCCGTCCTGCAACAAATGGACTTCAGATAGAAATTTATTAACTATTTGCATATAGACATCATTATTTATTCATATTATGTAAACATTTCAACCTTATACAGTTTCCGTTGTAATTATAATATTTTTTCTATTGCTGGCCACCATATATATATATATATATATATATATATATATATATATATATATATATATATATATATATACTCGATGAATTGCTTAATTATTCTCAAATCCTCCTTAATTTCTATCATATGTATTTCCTTGCTGGAACCGGCTTCTAATGCTCTGGATGGAGCGGCTTGGGGAGAATAGTCGTGGCTCTCGGGTGCACAGTCCTATGAGTAAAGGAACTTGGATGAGTTCCACCACGGAATTCGTGAATGAGCGGCGCAATATCGAGTCTAGTTCGCTACCCCTTCGTCACCGAGGCCAGTTAGTGCAGTTGGTATGACGTTTGCCTGTCAATGTAGCTGTCCGATTTTCAATTCTCGGCAATGGATGCACAAATATAGGACGAAACGGCCGTTCAGTACTTTCTGCATTCTGTTGTGGTTTCTTCTAGACTCGATGAAATACTCAAATCCTCCTTAATTTCTATCATGTATGTATATTTTACAATTGGAATTAAGATACCTTTAGTTACTAAGAGTATCGTAATTCCAATTGTAAAGAAGATTTGCTTTGTTTAATGAAAATAAGCACTCTTTTGAAAGATCAGCACTCTTTTGTGAGTCAGTTTTAACATATTTCAAATTGTATGTTGTGTTAATATGACTCGCCTGGAGTATACCAACAGATTTCTATATATATATATTCAAATGTAAAACAGAGAAGAATAAAATTACAACGTTCAAAAAATTATTCTAAAAAAGGGCTCAATGCAAGAGTAGAGCAAAAAATATTAATTAAACACTGATTTACTGATGGATTTCTCGCCAATTAAATCATTAACCTTTGCATTAGTTTTTGTGTGAATAATTCATGAATTTGTAAATTGATTGCACGTTTATCGTAATTTAAATAACTGATCCAAGTGCGACTTTTGGATAATAAGTGCGACATTACTGTAATTATTGAACAATATAGTTCATGCCACTTTGACAGAAAATTTACCAGTAAAAAATTTGTTCATCACCATATTTTATATGAACGCACAACCTTTAAAAATTTTAAATCAAACTCAGCGTTGCTACTGCGCGCTCCAAAACCAATAACTCATTTTCAATATCATTTTCGGATACAACAATACATATATTTTCGTTGTCCTCTTATTACTAAGAGAAAGAACAAGAACAACATCTATTCTATACCTGAAGATGTCTGTAGGAACAGACGAAAGCTTGTAGTAAAAATAAGAACTAATACGGCAGAAATTTATATAAACAAGGATCATTTCATTCATAACGGATTCGGAGGTTTTTGTATATTATTTGAATTGTTTGCGATGATGGATTTCTCGCCAATTAAATCATTAACCTTTGCATTACTTTTTGTGTGAATAATTCATGAATTTGTAAATTGATTGCACGTTTATCGTAATATATATATATATATATATGTGTGTGTGTGTGTGTATGTGTATGTGTGTGTGTGTGTGTGATTGTGTGAGTGTGTGTGTGTGGGTATGTGTGATAGATACTCCCGTCGTCTTCGACATATGTGATTCAAACATCTCTGTTCTAAGATCCACCAGACTGACTACATGCGCATATCATTTGATTATAATGGTAAAGTTTGGGCAAACCCAATCACCCGTTTTGTAAGAGGAGAATAGAGAATTGGTGCAGATTATGCCACAGGGTCCCCAAACGAAACTTCGCATATTTTGAATTCAAAGTTGTCCTTTTTGTAGACGTTTCCCTACCCAAGGGTATATGACCTGGTCTGTCCTGCTATTTACCCATACATTTTTTTTAAGCATTTCACCCCTAGCAAGGCGGGAAGCCACTAGCACGCAAGGGGTTATAGAGAATTTGGAGCGTGAGCAGATCGAAATGATAGAGGAGAGGATAAGGAGAAGGATGGTGGATAGATCAAGGCAACTGCAGATGTCGATTGACATTACATTTGAATAGTTGGAGATTAAAGCTATCAGGGAAACAGGAGTAGGGAAGGGATTTCCAGAGGCGAGAGGTGCGAGACATGAAGCTATTGAAGTAGAAGAGGCGGCTACATTTAACAGTTTCAACAGTGAAAGGGTGAGAGCGGGATACCAGCCTCGTAGGACGCATGAATTCGCGAATTCTTGGAACCAGCGGAAGCAGCTCATCGAAGCAAATTACCATGAAAGTATTTATAAAAAAGACAGAGAAAAGCGACGGCACGTCTGTGAGAGAGTGAATGCAGACGAGATGCCAGATCAGGCCCAATTATTTTGCATATCTGTCTCTGGACCTTATCAAGAACCCCGAGGCAAACAGAAATGGCTCCAGACCATATATGACAGCAATACTCCATGAAAGGACGAATGGTTGATTTGTAGATTTGAAGGATCAATTCCCGAGAGAAAAAATTCCTGGCGCGGCAGAGGGAAGCAACTTTCCTTGCGGTGGACGAAAAAATTGACTCGATGTATTTGTTCCATCTCATGTCAGTAGACAACGTTAGGCTGAGCAGCCGCAGAGAGGCACTCTCGGGAAGTTGAGCGTCAGACATTCTGATGGGGGGCAGGGAAGGATCTCTGTGGTGATTAATAGAGAGCTGTTTTGTTTTGTTTTGGTGGCGTTAAAGCTAACCAGCAAATTACGGCCCCAGTTCACAACAAATTGGAAGTCCTTTTCGAGACGAACGGCGAGGTTAGTTTGTCAACGCCACTAGATTAGTTTTTGAGGCAGGAGTAAATTGTAGTGTCGTCCACACAGATGACCACCTGGCAATCAATGGCGCCAGGAAGATCGTTGATGAAATTAATGAACAGAGTAGGGTCTAGGATTAGGATGGAGCTTTGGGGATAGGAGCTGGAGGAGAATCCGTTGAGAACGACCTTCAATTCACGGTTTGACAGAAATGATTGTATTAAATCAAACAATCGACCTGTAATACCATAACCCTGGAGCTTGCGAAGAAGGCTGGCATGCCAAACCCTATCAAACGCTTTGGGGATGTCTAGGGCCAGAGCTTGATAGACAATTTCAGTGATGGCCGTAAGAACATCAGCTGTGGATCGGGCAAAGCGGAAACCATATTGCTTGTCTGAGAGCAGATCATGGGATGTAAGGTGGTTAACTACTTCGGCGTTGATTAAAGCTTCGAAGACTTTGCCAAAGAGGGGTAGGAGACTTATATGACTGTAATTAGAAGGTTCAGATGGGTCGCCAGAATTCTTAAAGACAGGAACAATCGATGAGGACTTCCAACAGTCTGGAAAACAAGATTCCTTGAGGCTGTAGTTGTATAATTTGGAGTGGGCAGGCGCGAGTCAAAGCATACATTTCTTCAAGACAATGGCTGGTATCCCATCTCCACCACTAGACTTGTGGGGGTCTAAATTAGAGATACTGCCCAATACAAATGACGGGGTTATGCGCAACTCACTCAAAAGGATCTCAGTTCTAAGAGGGAAATCTGGTATGGGTACACCGGAAGAGTCGAGTGTTGAATTGAATGAAAATTTCCGAGCAAAGCATTCAGCCTTGTCAGCGGAGGAACTCAGAAATTCAAACTGGTTGAACAAAGGAGGTATAGAGGGCTTGCTACTGTTTAGCATGCTCTTGCAGAGACGCCAATAATCCTTGGAACCGAATTTGCGAAGTGCATTCGAGCAGCAAATAGCTACTTAGCTTCGTTGAGGACACGCTTACACTCGTTACGGGCGGAGGCAAAGAGACGTCTATTACAGTCAGACATGTCACTACGATAGAAGTGGAAGAAGTGGTTCCTATGGGTAATGGCGGCTGAGCAAGCAGCAGAGAACCAGGGGGAGGAGCGCGATTTGACCTTAAATTTCCTTGAGGGGATGAAAGCGTCGATTCCAGCTTTGACCCAGGAGGAGACATCAGAAGCACATTCTTGAACAGGGAGCGTAAAGACAACATCCCAAGGGACATGGCGGAGGAAATCACAGAACGAGTCCCAGTCAGCGCGTTGATAGCAGAACGAGGTTCTAGTAGGAGGTTCTTTGAAGGGGGTGGAGCTGAGGGAGAGGTTTACAGACACTACAGCGTGATCGGAGTTACCGAGAGGGCAGAGCTGCGAGGCGCTAAAAGACTCAGGGATTGAGGTAAAACACAGATCCAGAAGAGAGGCCTTACCGTCCCGGTTGTAGGCAAAACGCGTGGAGAAGTCAACTAGCATTCTTAAGCCACTTGGTATGATGGGCGTTAAAATCGCCCAACACTAATATGTGAGCAAACGGGTGGAGAGAGAAAGAGAGCCTTGTCTATGCTGACATCGATTATTCCGCAGTCTTGGGAGGATGGAGAGCGATAAAGGAAGAAGAGATAGCTTACTGCATTGAGAAGAGTTAGCCGGAGTCACAAGTACGAATAGTCTGGCGATTCGAGAGATAACTCTCTAGCCAGTGGGAGATGGTCCTTGACGTAAACACCAAGGCCATGCAAGTGGGTTTAACAGGGTGCGATGTATAATTTGTCACCTAGAAGACGCTAAAATGAAAAATAACAGACATCTCATTTTAACAGACATATTTACCAAAATTACACAAAACATATCTTGAAATACTAAAGAGTAAATTTATTCAATAAAATCGTCGTTGGCTTCAACCTCATCTTTCAGACGATGTCGGAATCTTCTGGATGATCTCTTTGGAGAATGCTGCCATATTTTTGCCTTCCGTTCGTCTTTGGTGTGACAAGGAGTTTTCTTGGTTTTTCGTTCAACTGCGCCCCACACATAACAATCAACGGGGTTACTGTCTTAGGAGGTCGGTGGCCAAATGGAAGGGGTGAAGTGGTCCGAGAAATTGGCTGACAGCCATGACTGGGTTCCCCTGTTTGTGTGGCATGGTGCAGCACTATCTCCTGAAAGCACTTGATGTGCACCTGCGTGTTGAGTCTGATGCCTTGTGGGAAGATGAATGGAGGCATAACGTCACCATTACTAGTGATCACTCCAAACACATTCGTAATCGCCATTAGACTGATCCAACTCTTTCCGAATCCACGCCACTCTACTCAGATTGACACCTAAACACTCTGAAATTTTCGTATCGGAGTTTCCGGTGCGAATGCCAAGCAGTACAGAATGACGGAGGGAACTGCGTTATAGTGCTCTTTATTTCATAGATGGTGCCGAACTGAGACTACTATATTGTGCAGTCGAAAAAATTAAAAAAAAAAAACCACGCGCATGCGCAAAAGTAAAATATAAAATGGTGAGAATTTAACCATCAGACCCTTGTATACTGGTCTGAGTATCAAATATTCAGGCCGATTGATGAGAATAAACAAATATAATATTTAATATATAACTAGGGCGTTCACTCTAATATCAATATCCATTAAAAACAATGTTTAAAGTGATAAAAATCTGTTGGATTGATTAACAAAATTCATTAAATAACCTATAAACCGTTGATAATGACGTAGAAACTGAATTAGAAAAATCAAAATGTACGCACGCACGAACACCCATACTTGCATATATATATATATATATATATATATATATATATATATGTTGTTAAATATAACAGACATTTTAATGTCTATTATGTTTGAACATGAGCCGTTCAAAACTTGGTATGATTGCTTTAATTCCAGGTGAAACTAGACAAAATCAACCAACATTTGGATTTTTATTAAGATATATATATATATATATATATATATATATATATATATATATATATCTACTATCTATATTTCTCCTGTTGTCTGTCTGTGTGTCTGTCGTGGGAGTTGTTACCTCGCCCAGGCCGCATTTCTCACCCGATTTTGATGCGGTTTTCACCACAAGTTTGCAAATGGCTGCCTTAAGGACATGACGCAGCCCGATTTTTCAGTTCGGACTCAAGTTCCAAAAAAATCGATAATCGAAAAAATTGATAATCGAAAAAATCTGCTTACAGAAGGAATGATCGCATTTCAACCAAATTTGACACCCTCTTAGAGTCTACCATTAGAAGTGTTGTCCAGAAGTTTCATGACCACGGACCCCTAAACAGCGCAGAAAATCGATAAAACCCAAAAGCCGATACGCCCATATTGCACCTGAACCGCATGTCGGTTTTTAGCGAAAACCGATCGGATTTATGAGGAGGCCATTGGGAGTCATCATGTGAAGTTTCAACTCTGAGCGCCCCCCCAAACAGAGCGCAAATGGACAATCGGTCAACCCTTAAAAATGTTTTTTCCGGTTGGGTATTTCCTAAATGCAGATTAATTTAAGGTCACGTTATGCTCGGGAAAAAACAGGTTAGTGCGTGTAGTGCTGTATGAGTCGTACGATTTTTGAATCAAGCACGGGCAACGCCGGGCCATGCTTCTAGTATATATATATATATATATATATATATATATATATATATATACTCAGCGTCACTTTCTGGCATATCTTCTTTCTCTTTATTTCATTATTATGATTATATTATATTTTTTGTTAAATTAAATTTTCCTGTTTTCAATGATTTTTCAAGAATTTCAGCTTTGCCATCCGTTTTTATTCATGCTTCCTGTTATTTTAAAATATTACTTAAATTATTATTATTATTATTTCCTTTGATTTCTGGTGTGTACACCTTTCTTTCTGGGTCCCGCCCAGAGGCCCAAGGTTAAAAAATGTGTTCATTACATTTTGCACTTACAAAAAAAAAAAAAAGAAAAAATACATTTTACATTGATAAAGCCCTTCCTAAGTTGTGGGTTGTACTCGTGAGAACATTTTCTTTGTATTTCTTTAAGGTATGGGCCTCCAGAAATCATTTCAATTAGTCTACTGGAATCTTTTCCGACCAATCCGAGAGCTCCAACTGTAACAGGGATACTTGATGTCCCCATGTGCCACATTTTTTTATATTTTGATTTCAAGGTCCTTGTATTTGATAGCTTTTTGAAGATCTTCAAAAATACATTGCAGTCCACAGGGACTGCCATATCAATAAGGAGGTACTTTTCTGTTTGCCCTCTCTAATATCAATAACATGGGAGGTTAGCTTTGTAGTCCCATTAAATTGTAACAGGTTCTGTCTCCGTAGACGGGTCTGGGTGGTGTTCGTCGCAATTTCTTTCAGTTTCCTTCACGTAGAAGTTACAGATTTTCTAGTGCAGATATTGGCCAACTCAGTCATGTCGGGTTTTATCTTCAGTGGGTACCAGTACCGTACAACCTGATAGAAGATGATCAATTGTTTCTGGGTAATTATCACAGAGCCTGCATTTTGGGCTAATACAATATTTTAGTATGTCCGCTTGATAATTTCTTGTTACCATCACTTATCCTGTGCAGCAAGGATAAAACTTCAGTTTCAGTTTTTAACGCGGCGCTACACAGCTACTGATGTGTACGGACCTTGTCTACGTCAGCTTGTTTAGTACGGGCAGAGTATTGGCCATGAAGCGGTTTATCTTGCCATTGTTTCTGTATCTGGTCGGTTGCATTTGTTTTTGCTTTCTTTTTTATGTATTTTACATAAATAAATAATAAATTTTACGTACATAAATATATTTATATATTTTTATTTATTATTATTATTATTTTTATTTGTGATTAACTTTAAGTGTCTACTTACAAAGTCTCGATCGTGATCTATGAGCATCAAAGGCACTGCAGGTGAGTTGTCTATGTACATTTGATGTTTGGTTTAGGCGGAGAGGGTTTTGTGGATGACATGTGCAATTTTGCACAAAGCAATCTTTTGTAGCTCTGCGATGCCGATGTGTCCAGGAATTTTACTCACATGATTTTCAGTAACCTTCTTTATTATACCCTATTGCCCCTATCAGAATAGGGATAATTGTAGATTTAAGTTTTCGCATTTTTTTTATTTCCTTTTGCAGGTCCTTCTTCTTCTTCTTCTTCTTCTTATTATTATTATTATTATTATTATTATTATTATTATTATTATTATCGTCCTCCACTGGGCAGAAATTATTTTTTGTCATGAAA
This sequence comes from Acanthosepion pharaonis, assembly GCA_903632075.3. Classification (NCBI taxonomy): domain Eukaryota; kingdom Metazoa; phylum Mollusca; class Cephalopoda; order Sepiida; family Sepiidae; genus Acanthosepion; species Acanthosepion pharaonis. The sequence goes on from CAHIKZ030001258.1 coordinate 2,451,877, forward strand.
GGAACGCTAATAAAAATTTCCACGATAACAATATATTTTTTTCTTGTTTTTATTCTTAGGATGGATATTCCTATCAACGCCTTGTTTTCAGAGAGACAGGAATTCAAATTGTTGTTTGATATCTCTTTATTTTTCTTTTCTTCTTTATTTCATCGAAACGAAAACCAAGTCAAGATCCCCACGTTATCAATTTTTACAATGGACAAAAAAAAAATAATAATAAAATGGATTGTCAGTTCTGCCAGAATTTGGGCGCCCGAAGACGGAATAGGCATAAATATTTTATAATTCACTATCTAAAGCTCTTATAAATCCCATAACACGTTCTTTATTTGTGAAACGTTTCAACATTTCAAAAAAGAACAACACATTTTTGCTTCTTTTATGAGCGGAAAACAAAAGAAACGATCCAGAAAAAAAAGCTTATTTATTTTTATTTGGCAAAAGTAAAAAACTCTCTTAACAGAAAGTCGCCACACGAAGTTCTCATATTGATATTTCTTTAACATCTATTTTGCATGTTATTTCATAAATATTTATAAATTTGTGCTGTAGCGTAACGTATGTTGTCAATCAAAATAAAATCGGAGATTCGCGTTCAAACCGTTTATTCTGCAACATATTCGTGAAAGACATCAGAGTAATAAAAATTCTCTACTGGCAGAAAAACGCATGCATACGGATAGAAAATAAGTTCAGCAGATATACAAAAATAGAAAGTGGTGTAAGGCAAAGATGTGTCTTCTCACCGGACCTATTCAACCTCTACGGCGAGGCAATGCTGAGAGAACTGGAAATCCTACCAGGATTCATCATTGGCGGTCACAATCCTAACAACATATACAGATGACACAGCAACAAACACGGTGAGGAAGCTATAAATCCTCCTACATAAGGTAGCGAAGGAGAGCGAGAAGAAGGGACTAAGAAAAAAGAACAAGAAGACAAAATGCATGGTCATAAGCAAGAAGATGAGCCCAAAATGCAATTTACAGGTCGGGGATACTAAAATCAAACAGATACAGTAATTTAAATATTTGAGAAAATGTTCTGAAAGAGGACGGAAAGTGCGACACTGAGATTCGAAGACGTATTGCGATGGTCAAAGACGCATATCAAAAGCCAAGCAGAGTATTACGAGACAGGAAAATTTCATTGGAAACAAAGAAAACAGTATTGAACTGCTACGTGATATCTGTCCTCCTGTCCGGGAGCAAATGCTGGACAATCTCAGAGATAAAAAAAGTGACTCGAAGTAACAGAAGTGTGGTTCTACAGAAGGATGCTAAGGATACCATCAGCCGAACATGTGATCAAATACGATGTTTTGAAGAGAATGAAAACAAAGAGTTAATTTATATTAAATATCAGGAAGAGGAAGCTGAAATGCCTGGGATATGTCATGGGAAAGGAGGGTTTGGAAAATATGACGCTCACAGGACGGATAGAGGGAAAGAGTGAAAGTGGAAAGCATCACGTGACAGACTTAATTGTCTTGAGCGAGTGGATGACGGAACAGGATCTGCGAGAAATAACAAAAAAAAAAAAACTTATTAAGAGCTACAAAGGGCGGGAGGTGGTGGAGGGCCATGATTGCTTACGCCCTGAAAGGACACGACACTTAAAAGGAGAACGTTGTCTTCTTCTTTTAATAAAGTTGAATCAGTAGAAGATCAAAAGCCATTCACAGTAGATATTTATAATATGTGTGACATGAATGTAATAGGAAGTTGAATGAAGTGGAGAATATCAGAATAAGAAGGATAGGCATGGGTTGGCCCTTGCTATGGCGAGGTTTAGATTTTAGTGTAGAATACACGCAGTCGTTGATTCCACAGAGAAGTAGTTCTAAGCTAAGTGGAACTTTCTCCCAACAATTGGAATATTGGAAACATGGAAATAGCAACATATTAACGATGGCCTTAGGGAAAAGGCTGCCGGGTGGAAAATATGACATACGTTAAAAATCGAGTAAATTATTTTGAACACTGGAAAAACTAGATTGTCTATCTCCAGCACCGACATAACAGTGTTACTCCGTTTTCGGACTAATCGTTCTCATGTAAACATAACTCATGGGAGAACGAGTAAGATACGCCCTAAAGTGATCGGACCATTCTACCAGCATATTTTGTCTTAAGACCATGTTATGTTAAAAACCGGTTCTCGTACGATCAACAAAGTTAAGCAACGCGGAACCTGGTCTGTACCTAGATGGATGACCACTTCGGAAACTTCGATGTGCTGGTGATATAATAAAAGAATTGGAAGTCAGAGAGCTGATTTCCAATTCCAAACGCGTTCGTTATATTCAGATACACGGAAATACCATCGGGAAAGCTATGAATCCACCTATTCTCCCGTCAGCTATGGGTTAATGAGTAAGAAGTGCATAAGTAAATTATTGATATTTGCAATAAACTCATAAAATCTAAAAATATTTTCTGGCTTCAAATAACCTGTAAAATGTAGATAAAACTACTAAAAAAATCAACCAATGAATCTCATATTTAGAATAGAATTTTATGTATGGTTTCCACTTGACTTTTGGTGCGAACTTGAATGCTAGCAGACGTACAAAGCATGGAGCCTAGTGAAGATTGGTAATTGTCATTGTGAAGCAAAATTTCTCAGGTTTGGTTCGGTGATAATAAATGATAGTAGCATGATTTTATAAGTATTGAAATGTTAGTTATGTGCCATGCGTGATAGACGCTTAGACGATTATGTATCTTTCGATAAATGACTGACGAGGCAGTAGGTTGCTATTTCCTTCTGCGGTAGACCAGTGGTTATAGCTGGGAGGAAGAAGAAACGGATTGATACCTTTCGCAAGGGAATTGCACGTAAGTGAATATAATGGATTCGACTGGAATTCGAACTTGGCTCTCCGATTTCTCAATCCAAATTGCTACCCATTACTCCACTGTGCCTCTGAAATGTACATCTTGGACACCCCGCCTTATATATGGGTGTATATAAATGTATACTGAATTCTCTAGTTATTCGTTTGCAATCAGTCAAGATAGGTAATTGTGTTTGTAAAGCAATCGTGTAGCACCTAAAGCAGACATATGGCATATCACATCTACTTTCTATCTCTTCCTATCCGTTAAAAAGTGTAACGATTATCACAATTTATAACTCGGCTATGACACTGGATATTGAGAATTTTGGATCATTCGTAATGTTCAAATAAAGAAACTTAACACATAAATTAATGTGAAAATATATCTTCTTTACCGGGAGAAGCAAGAAGAAAATACACATATATGTGAATTTTCTTGCTAAGTGAATAAAAAGATGGAAAAACCTATTCGTCATACTATTCGTTCTGAGAACTCCCTTCATCAGCCTGATAACGGTTATATATTTGGTATAATTGCATCTGTCTATATTTCTGAGATGAGGCATTATGCACATTATTTACATTATTCGGACTATTGTCCTCATCTTTGTCGCCATATTTCGCCGTTTCGGCCGTTGTACGCTCCGGACTTCTTCAGGTGGTTGGAATGTCGAACTGTACACTTTATTTTGCTCATAGTCCGAATAATGTAAATAATGGGTATAATTGTAGTATATAAAATACCATCAATGTCGGTGACCTTGGTATGACGATAAACTACATCTGGCAGCAAGGCCTCCGATCGGGAAGTTTTGAAGAATATGTAATCACATCTTAATTCCTGTTGTTCCCAACTCCATCCTGGTCCGAGGTGAGAACACGTGTTAGGGTTGCATTTGTGGGCATACTGAACTCCCCAAACTGGTGTTATAATATTATAAAAGTGTAGAAATACATTTTTATAATGAATGTGTCTGCAATATGTTTTCATCGTATGGAAATTAACAGCAATCGGTTTTGTAGTGTTTTTTTTGTTTTTTTTTTGTTTTTTTTAATGTTACCAGCAATACATTTTTTGTAAAAGAAATTACGAATGCGGTCAAGGAAATTAAATTTCGGCAGTGAATGACCCATAAGGATTTGATATGCCATTAAACAAATAAAAAACGTGAAAGTCGGGGAAAAAATGGAGGAAATACAGGCTATAGATTAAATCGAAACGTTAAAGATACAGAGATGCTCAGTTTAATTTGAATTTTGCTGTTTGATATCTTTAGATTCTATTGTCTAATTAGGTTTCTACATATATTCGTTCTTTTAAATCTAATGTTCTGCGAATTATCTCGAAGAATAACATTTCGTAACATTTTTTTACTTCTTAGCAACTCTGACAATCCGGAGAAACTGTTGTCAGACATTTTATTTAAAATTAGACACACTTTTGAGACGGAAGGCCAAGTAGACAAGGATGAGCAAGTTCGATATCTTAGTTTTGTTTCTCATCAATATCAAAAAGCTACCAAAGCTGTTCGTGATATTCCTGTACCTTGATGAAATGTTTCCAAACAATCAAACGGTCAATGCTAAGCTGTAAGTTGAACAAATGAATAGGTGCAGAGAGACAATTCAGCTGAAAAGAGATGGCCAGTGATACAGTTCAACAGAACACTGCTCATGCCACAACGTCACTGCCATAATCAAACATGTAATAAAAACTCAATTGGAAATTTCTATGACACCTATCATATTCTTCTGTTATAACCACCTTTATCGGTCGCATTTAAACAATTTGTTCAACAACTTCGTGGAGCTTAAAACGTAACTTGATGAACTTTTCGATTCAAAATCTACTGATTTCTATTGTCGACACATTAAACAGTTAGGAGATCGTTGGCAGGAAGTCGTAAACAATGAAGGGGTATACACTATTGAATGATGCAATATAACTATTAATAAATAAGTAAAATAAATTTGAAGATAAAAAAGAACCAATTTAAGTAACAAATGAATACATTGTAACAGCAGAAGTTTGGCGAGATAAGAAGATAGGTTTTATGATTCTGGGCATAAATTTACCATAAATGACACGAAATTTAATATTTCAATATATTTTAAACGTAATAAATAACTTTCGCTTTTACGTAAATCTACATTTTAAAATCGAATTTATGGCCAGCAATGTCTCAATGAACGATTAATTTATTGTGCGTCATCTTTTATAAAAATATGTTTTATTTTCAAATTTATATTTGTACCTCGACAAAGCAGTTTGTGATCTGAAGATGGGACTTCTCGAATCGAAACGGAGAACTGTAGAGACTTTTTTGCTTTTCATTTTGTCATTAGCTTATAAGCTTTTAGTTGTGCCCGCTATTGGAGGGAGACGAAAGCAACTCGTTCTATCTCGCTGTCTCTTTTCACTTAGTGTTGGGCTTAGCTGTTAATGGTAAATATGTAGGAAAGAAAAGAGTCACAACATTGCAGAAATTTTGTTGAAAAATTTGTCGAAAGATATGAGCTAAATACAGCTTGTCGACTACGCGTCGATCCGGTCGATCGATAAATTATTAAATGTATCGATACGAAAGTGGACAAGAAAAAAAGAAACAGAATATAGGTAAATATACATTAAACTACTTAAATATACATTAACTGTCGTGGTGTTGATGGGAAAAATAAAGTAGTTCATAACAAATAATATACACAAACTATGTTTCCACTAACATGTGTATTTAAATATGTACGCATATATATATATATATATATATATATATATATATATATATATATATATAGGTGTGTGTGTGTGTGCGCGTGTGTACACATCTGTTATATAAACGTGTCTACATATCTCTATCTGTCTATGCATATATATATACACAAATATATATATACTTACATATTGACTAAATGCATGAATAACAAATTTAGTACCTTTCATATATCTATCTATCTATCTATCTATCTATCTATCTATCTATCTATCTATCTATCTATATATATATATATATATATATATATATATATATATAAGACAGAGACATTATGTACGCGTGTGAGTCTTCTCGTCTGTAAATATGTCTATATATCCGAATGGGGATGATAAAAAAAAAGAAAGAAAAAAAACATTAACAGCAGCACAACCTCTTATCTACGACGTCGAATACGCAAGTCACTTATGTCTATCGGAAACGCATAGAATCAATATATTTACATATATATATATATACACACACACACATATATATATACACACATATATATATATATATATATATATATATATATATATATATATATATATATATATATATATATATGACTGTGTCCCTGGATTTCACATATATGCTTTATGACTAGAAAATAGGCCTAAAATATTGGACATAATTCATTTTTTTGCAACTCTCCTCTGCATATGCTGAGACATTTAGATTTTTCGTCATCTTATTTCCATTCAATGTTTAAGTAGACGCCCTTAACTGAGGCAGGACAGTGTATTTTCTTCATTATGTCTTTCATATGCTCTAACTGTTGAAAACATTCACACTATTAAAAAAAACGAGGAGCGTTTCCACAAATATGTGTATCTACTAAATGACGTTACGAATAGAAGAAAACAATCTATTTTACATATGTATTTTATTTTATATGTATTTTCATATTTATATTCTTATTTGATATGCGCCATGGAAAGTGGAAAGTGCTCAATATCACTGATGGAGCTAACATTGTACGGATATGAATTTGTGACCCTGGGTTTCACACTTTTGTGATTATCGGCTAAACCTGATGATCATCAGACAAGTCTGATTATCGCAAAAGCGTAAAACCCAGGGTCACAAACTCATATCCATACAAATGAATATATATATATATATATATATATATATATATATATATATATGTGTGTGTGTGTGTGTGTGTGTATGTGTGTGTGTGTGTGTGTATGTGTGTGTGTGCATTAGATAAAGAACTAACAGGAAGCGTTTATCAATCTGACATGTTTCACTTTTATTAAACCTTCATCAGAGAATGAGATATGGAAAATAAGAAATCGTGGTATTTTTATTTGTGTTTTTGTTATTTGATTTTCATTGATTAAACAGGCTTCATGGACATTTGACCTGTTAAGCAAAGTTAGTAAATTTATAGTGTTACGAATTCAAGAAGAGACGACACGTTTTCAAAGCAGCAAGAAGAGGCAGATTCCAAGCCTAACTGAAAAAAATGAAAATATTGCTTTATGTATATAAGTGTATCATAATTCTAGTTTGTCTATGTGAGATTCGGATGATAAATTATATTAATACGTGTGTGCGCGTGTAGTAGTAGTAGTAGTAGACATTATTATGCTTGGTGATTCTTCGCGTCATCTTTTTTTGGGTTCGAAACGCCATAAATTATACTAATGCTGTTTAAAAAGTCAAATTCACGTGAAGCCTACTTAACCAATGAAAATCAAACATCACAAAAAATAAAAAAAAATATCCGAATTTCTCCTCTCTGTATATCTCCTTCTCTGATGAAGCTTATATATAAATATATACCTGTGTGTGTATTTGTGTAAATGGAAATGTGATGTGAAAACTAGAATAGATGAAGATGCCTTTCCAATGATAAACAAATATTTGTGCACCGAAATCTTTTGTTCGAAACAAAGAAGGAATTCTGAAATGTAATGTAATATCAATCATCCGATATGAAAGTGAATGCTGGACATTTTTTTTCACAGATGAAGAGGAAACATGAGCCAACAGATTTATGTTTCTATAGAAGGAAGCTGAGAATACCATACACTGAAAATGTGAGCACCTAAGAAATTTAACAAAAATGAAAACAAAAGTGATATTATTTTTATGAAACTTCTTAGGGCCAAAGAGAAAAGCAGGCTTGGAAAATTTAAGACTCTCAGGACATAGTAAAAATTAAGACAGATATAGAGAAACAGCGAGTAAACTATATGAAAATCTGGTCTAAATGGATGGCAGAACAAGCAGCGGTGGTCGTGAAAAGACAAATATTACTTAGAACTCTAATTGTATGAAAGTTGTTGAGAGCCAAGGTCCACCATGTTTATAAGGGACACGTCACATAAGAAGATAGTTTGACAGCTTTTATATTTTCACGTCTTTAGGAAAATAAGAACAAAATGGGTCATGGGATAATATACGAAAGTGGCAAGTAATATTTCCGAGAAACATAATGAGGAAAGACGGTTTAGAGAATCAGAAACTCTCAGTACATGTTGAAGGCTAAGATAGGCAGAAGAAAACAGCAAGTAACCTCCATAACATACTTATGTGTGTATATGGATCGCACACAATAAATGGAAAAAATATGCTAATATTTGTGGGGAAATAGCCAAAAAAGAAAACGTATATTGAATCAGAAAAAGTTGAACTTTTTGAGACTTATGATGAGGTTTGGTTTGATTTGGGTCTTTTTTTGTGTGTGGGGGGAGGCGTTACGGTATATCAGCCACAATGGGTTATTTAATGCCGACAATTTTGTTATTGCTGGCATTTTTTTCTATTCAAAAAATGTATTACTGGTAATATTTTTTTTCAAAATTGTATTGCTGGTAATATTTTTTTTTCAAAATTGTATTGCTGGTAATAATTTTTCTTCAAAGAATTTATTGCTGGTACCTGTTTTTTAAAAAAGTATTCTAGTATTAAAACCTATTTTTACATTTTCATAGTGTTTGACCCCAATTTTGGGGTTAACTATTTATCCATAGCTGGGACCGTAACAGATGCTATCACCCCGGGTCAGGATGGACCTAGGAACACCAGCAATTAAGATGTGGTTCCACGCTCCTCAAAACCTCCTTATCAGCGGCCTTGCTTTTGGATGTAGTTTATCGTCTTACTCAGGACGTGGATGTAGTTTATCGTCATACCCAGGACGGATTATGATGAGGAAAGATGGTTTGGCAAATTCGATAATTAAAAAGTACTGGTATGATAGGCAGGGGAAAACATCGAGTAAACTACTTCAGAAACCTGTTTAAACAAATAGTTGTGATAATAATGGGACAATAACTGATTAAAGCTACACAAGACTGGACGTTTTGAAAAACAATGATGCCCACATCTTGGCAGTTACAGAAAATTATGATTAGTTTTAATACTAATTTTTGGTATTAAGTCGAAAAGAGAACTATTCAGCGTTCTTTATTTTTACATTAACACTCTCCACATTTGTATACAGGCATCTATGTATATGCCAATTCTAGTGGAAATATGTCCAAGAATAGATTTCCAATACATTCATCCTCTACATTATCTTGTTTGAATGTGCGCAGTGTTTATACAAAAAAATGGATGAGGCGAAGCTGACATTGAAATGGACAGAACAAATACGATTAAAGGAAATAAAATAAAATAATTACTTCAATATGTAAGTAGTTGTTTCTCTATCAGAATTTTATGTAAGTTTCCTAATCTGGAAAACTTATCTTGCCATCAATGGATTGTTTTTGCTTTTTCATTTATTTTAATATAACAAGCATTTATTTCTCTTGGAATTCATGCAGGATGTTTAGCTATTAGCTTCGTTTATAAATTGCAACGAGCAAGCTTTTCTAAAGACTGTCAGAAATAAATCGCTCATTGATGACGCATACTGACTTGATTCCAAACTCCGAGATTTCTCTTTTAATGAATTAATTTGTTCTTTTCTTTTTGTTGTTTCAAAATAGTTTGAATAAATTAATCTTATGTTCAATGGAAATAAAATTAATTCGTCGCTGACTTAATGAAAAGATCTTCAAAATTGCAGTGATGACGAATGCCCGAAGCGGAGAAACGATAATTCTTATATTAACAGATGAATTACCGAAAATAGAATGCGCGTTTTGATGCAAAGACAAGTGAAAATCACCCAATATTTTTCCTTTGGGGAAAGAACTTTATATTGATTGTAAATAATTAAATTGGACAATTCCTACAGATTGGATCAGAGTCTACAGCTGGGACAGACGTTAACTCACGCTTTGATTGGTCTTTAACAAGGAAGGTAATCAATAATAATGTTCAACTACACAAATCGATTTCTGGAGTTTAGATTATTAAAAATATTTTTTCTGTTTATATGTTATTTCTATAGATACAGTTTATTTAAGTAAATGCTCCATGTTTTAAACAAACAGTATTAATTACATTTACTGGGCTGAATGTTAGAGAAAATTCATAGAAAATATTTCTTCACCGACAGCAATCGAACCTGTGTTCTATAGAGAACCGTCAATTGATTTAACGTGCTATACTACACAGGTACAGAGAAGCGTCTGGTTAGCAAAGCCCAATTTACTGTTTATAAACAACCAATCTTTGACGATATTTCCCGAACGATCATATCTGCACACGAAACGTACATTAACGTAAACATTGACAACATATTATGAAATGGATTAAGTCCAACAATTATTTAATATATTTACTGTTTATACGTTATTTTTATAGATACAATTTATTTAAGAAAATCCTCTGTTTTTTTAAATAACCAGTATTATAGATTCCTCTCGGAGAACGCATATTTTTTACGAAATTTCTCGAACATATAGGCCGGTATAATGTTATAAGAATGTTTACACGAGCATTTACTTAAATAAATCGTATTTATTATAATAACAAATAAACAGAAAATATATTAAATAATTTTCGGACTTAATCCATTTCATGATATATTAGAAATGTAGAATTCGACAAAATCATATTCACTTTTCATTTATCTATGCAAAAAACAAAGTGGATGTAGCTCTTTCTATAAATAAGACGTTCGTTGTTCTTTGTGCGAAAACTTAGCGTTAGTGTCGGTTGGAATGTTTTAATTTTTTTCTCTTAGAACAGGTTTTTCTAGGAAAATAGACTTCTCCAGATAACTGTTATGGCTCTTTTTAGTATTATTGGAGTTGCCTGCCTGACGTCTTTTTTTAAGGTAGTTTGAAATGGTCGACATAAATCATTGTTCCCCCCGCCCCCAGTTACAATTACAGTTTTATTTATTGGTTTTGGAAGGCCACAAGTGATATGGTTTTGTTAATTGTTCAACTTCTTTGCTTGAGTTTATGTAGCGCTTTACTATAGGGTCTGATGAAGACTTCATTCATTTTACGTAATTTTTAATCATAGACCTGAAAAAACTTCGTTTTTTAATGTAGATTCTAGGTTAAACATAGTTTCTGAACGGGTTGGGAGCCATGTATGACGTCCAGATATATGTGATGACGCTATTTAAGAAGATGGCTCGAGTCTCTATCTTAATGCTTTGGTTCTGTGCCGTCTCGTGTTAATTGACAAAACTACCCCAAGCAGAGCCTATTCGATGTTCAATTTCATTATCTCGGATGCTAAATTTGTTCTAACAGATCCATAAAACAAGGTATTTAAAGTATTTGGCATTTATCCAATAAACATTCGAAATATTTATGATAGATTCAGGCTAGGTTCGATCAGCAGTTTCATTCCAAAGACACATCAGTATTTCAACTTTGTAGAGCCCTGCTCTTTATTCATTAAAGAGATTGGATTAAAATGTAAAGATCTATTGGCACACTGTTCATCAGGTCTCTTTTATCAGTCTTTATGCATAAACTAGTTACCAACCAAGCCTAAAGAGCTAATCTGCCCTGCTATTTAGCCCCTTAACTGAGAAAGGATGGCAAAAGAGGTACAGATAGGGAGAAAAATAGGTCAAAACTTATGAAGATTTAAAAAAGATTGGATGTCTCAGAAAGCATTGATTTTCAAACACCTCCGCCAACACCAGAAGGGACATGGCAGAAAGCAAAGAAGAACGTTGGCATATTATGCTTCTTGTAATAACCCAGTGGAAATAAAAATTGTTGTTGGGAGAAAAGATATGGTCAAACTTTCGACAAAGATATACAGGGTGACCCCAAAAAACGGGAATTTTTGAAGTGCGTATTGCCAGACATGAGCAAGTGGCAACACTGCAAGACAGTGACCTTGAGCAAGTAAACATTTCGCCATTTAGAATTCAAGATGAAATTCACAGTATCCCAGCTGAGATGTTGCAGCAGTCAATGAAGAATCTCAACAGCAGATTTCAAGAATGCATTCGTACAGGAGGACGCCATCTACAGGACGTAATTTTTAAAAAAATGAAAATTCCATCATTGTTTCTTAAATGGCATGTTTTAAGGTTTCAATTACTATGAATAAAATATTTTTCTTCCATCACTCTTGGTTTTATAGAATTGTTAAAAAGTTCCCGTTTTTGGGGGTCACGCTATATATGCGGAAGTGAGCACAACGTACTCGAGCAGATTTCGATGTTTTTACTGAGAAGCTAATCTGCACGCCACCCCCCTCACCATTGTTACTTAAAATCATCCCAAGGTACCTTTGTTAAAGATACTGAAAAAAAAATCTTGTAACTACTTGAAGTCTTCTACTACCCTCTACATTTTTAATAGCTAGATCAGGCCCAAAATGAAGTACCAATGCCATATATGAACAGAAGATGTATGTGCTTCACTTTCCAGCCCCGGTGATTAACTAGTTTCCACTAAACAACCTCTTTCCTAGAGACTAAACGTTGCAAGTCTCTCACTGCTCTATCGCTATTTCCATGGAGAGTGTTCAGACGAGCTACATTCCTTCGTTCCACAAGTTGTAACATTCAGGGCTAAGACGCGCCATGCCACACACATCGTTTCGAACAACCCTCATTTCCTGTAACCGACTCCCAATAGAGTGTTTTCCCGATGACTACACTCTTAACCGCTTCATATCTAGTGTTAACCGTCATCTTCCCAAAGTATACCCATAAACTACATCTTACTGGGCAACACGACTGTCTTTAGGCCCTGGTACAGGATTAACATCATAAGATATATCTGTATATACGTCTATGTCAGTAGGATATATAACCTGGACAAAAGTTTGATAAATTAGACAAAGTGGAAAACTGTTTTGTTGACTACGCGTTTCGCCTTCGTTAGATAGGCTTCCTCGGGTCAGATTTATTTCATTTTGATCCGAGAAAGCCTACCTAGATTGGGCGAAACGCGTAGTCAAGCCAAGGAAACAATTTTCGACTTTGCCTAGTTTATCCAACGTTTATTCGGATTCAATAGACTATTCCTATATATCCTGTCCGCATAAAAAACACAAAGACAAATATATACGTATTCTAAAAGTACAAGACTATTTTGCTTTCAAGGCATTCTAACAGAAATGGAAATCGATTTAACTTACATTCAATGCAGAATATCTGTGAGAAAATTTTAAAAAAAATTAGGCAAAGCAAGAAGAGTTGTACCTGCACCTTCAACATCTTACCAAACCAAAGTTCTATCGTCTATGTCGATATATAAATAACATAAACCTTAAACAAAATAACGCCTTTAAAACAAACGTCGTAACTTTTATAATTTCATTTCAACCGAGGGACGTCTGCCTAGAAGAAAATATTAATAATCTAATATTGAAGCATACACGTGTACACGCACATATACCCCGCCATCCAAACACACTCAGGTCTATTTCTTTATGACCTTACCTGAGGAAGCCTATCTAGTGAAAGTGAAACGCGTAGTGAAATTTTCTTCTTTATTTTTTACATTTTCATTCATATATATATATATATATATATATATATATATATATATATATATATATATATATATACTGGAGAGTTAATCGTCTGAAAGAATCGGGTCCTCCTTATTAGGCCTAGCGTAGAAACAAATACAATATGGCTTCCGATAATAAAGAGAGACAAATGACAGTAATTCCTCAAACAAAGCAGCAGCATAAGATAAAAGCATAAGAGACAGCAGCAATTTACAAACTAAACAGCAGACCGGTTACGTTTAATGACCCAAGTTGACTAGAAAATTCTTCGATGGGAAAATGACCTCGTGATTTAATGGTTTGGTTTGTGAATTTGGAGACATAGTGGTTGGGATTTCATTTCCTAGATCAGTGTGTATTTGCGCTCAGTGGAAACGGTCGAGAAATATAGATTAAATAAAGGTCTCAGTTCAGAATTCCCAATGTGTTATCGTTTGATGTACATTTGAGGAAGGCCTAAATGTTGTGATAAAAGCAACAAAGACGATGACTATTCTGGAATATAAATAGTGTCAATAATGATAACTCATCATTCCATAAATTATGATACCCCCTGAAGAGTAGACGGACGAGCAGGTTTACGAAACTCTGGAGTCGGGCGACTGAAGGTAGCATCAATCAGCTAAGTGCCACACTTTTAATTATATTAATTCTCTCTCTCTCTCTCTCTCTCTATATATATATATATATATATATATATATATATATATATATATATATATATATATCTTGTGTGCTTGTGTGTGTAATTATGGGCTACATCTTTAAGTTTTGTTAATTTGCTTCTCGTCGAAAGTAGCAGAATGGCGTCATGTACAAGCAGAGGCTTCTTTAGTCGCTAAAACATAAGAATGACTGTGGGTGCTAAATTTATTTGCTTCCATACGCTTTTAAGCTCGTCTATTCGCTTGGTTGGCGACAATGCATCATGAACCACTTTTATATTTATTACTCCACGTGCGTTTGTTCTTTTGAAATTTCTTTTTGATATTTTACTCTGATGTTTTTTTTGGTTTTGTTTTTTAACGGAAAAACGGCTTTCAGGAGAATTAAAAATGAAAGCGAAACCAAATATGTATCCGTTAATAACAGTTGACTTAAATTTCTATTCCACTCAAATATGGCATACACACTCGTACGCACAAAAACGCATTCAAACTGTTATATATGTATATTTATTTTCATAGGACACCTGTATACAGTAAAAATAACGTTTGATGTATGGAAAATTATTTCGGATTAAAGAATGAAAAATCCATTTATTCTTTAGAAATTGCTTTGTTTAGATTTTGGGTCGAAACCCATCAGATGCGCCACTTGGAAAAAAAAACTGACCGGGGGAATGTGCTTGAAAGGCAATCGGAATTCACTTGATTGTGAAATTGCAAATAAAGCTAAGTTAAAATACAACGAATCATACAGTGATTTCTCCTTAATATAATTCCTCGATTGTACAAGCCGGTAGACCTAATATATATATATATATATATATATATATATATATATATATATATATATATATATATATATATAACCGAGTGTCTACTCAAAAAGTTAAATATATATATATATATATATATATATATATATATATATATAGAGAGAGAGAGAGAGAGAGAAAGAGAGAGAGAGAGAGAGTGAAAGGGTAAATCTATATAAAACTTAAGTTTTCGTCTGCTATGAATGCATTACTCTTCAAGTATGAATTGAGATCTCTTAGCCACTGTCGTATTTTTGGATCTTTGACTGATGCAACTACGGCCGAGTTTCGACCCCGGACGTCTATCCGTACTGAAGAGCAGCAGGCTCTCTGTGGATGACTATATATATATATATATATATATGTGTGTGTGTGTGTGTGTGTGTGTGTGTGTGTGTGTGTGTGTGTGTGTGTTTTTATCATTTCTTCCCCAAGCAAGGCGATAATGCTACTAAGACAAAATGGCTTACTTGGAGTAAAATTTTATGAAATAACATTAGTCATGGTAAGTCAGATGAACGGATAATGAAAGACCAGAATACAAGAAAACAGAAGATGGCGATTGTTGTTGCATTTAAATCTTTGAAGATTGTAGTTGGCAGGAAAGCAAGAAATCGTAATCGATTCCCAAAGGCGAGAAAAGCTAGAAAGGAAATGGTCAGAATAGAACATGCTTGCCTCTAGTTAACTCAACATTAGAACGGGTGGAACGTAGTTGTCAATCCAGTAGCACGCTTAAATTCATGCAGTCGAAGAACTAAGAAGAAACACAAGTCATAAAAATATTTGTAGAAAAGACAGTGAGAAGACACGTAAACTTGAAGAAAAAAAGACTGAAGTCGAGACGCCACATCAGGATAGATTACATTACATTATCCGTTACAAATCTTCTAGAGAGATAAAATACTAGAGAACATTACACTTGTGTATAGTATCATTACCTAACCGCCTCTAATTTCTATTAGAGGTGGTAAGATATCGGGATTCAACTAATTAAACAAAAGGGGGATCCAGACCAATAGTATCGATACCTCACTACCTCTAATTTCTATTAGAGGTAGTGAGATATCCGTATTCAACGAATCAGACGAAAGTGTGATCCAGACCAATAATATCTAGAGCTCACTACCTCTAATTTCTATTAAAGATAGTGAGACACCGGGATTCAACGAATCAGACGAAAGGGCGATCCAGGCCATCAGTATCGATACCACACTACCTCTAATTTCTACTAGAATTAGTGAGATGTCGGGATTCAACCAGAATGATGCGTGTGTGAAGGAATAGCAAAAGATGTAATGAAATTGCAGCACTCATCAAGCGATTGACTGTGCTAGGATTTTCGCTACCGGAATGTTTTGGCATTTTATTTCCAAGTTTGCAACTACTCAACGTTTCATCTTGTGCAACAGCTGCAAGCGTAGGCCAAGAAGATGAGAACCAAGAGCGTCACCAGCGGTTCGTGATCATTCTGCCGTAATCACGTGATACAAACAATTAGCCGCCGCGGAAAAAGCGGGAAATCGAAACAAGTCGCATCCCGGTGTTGGTAACACTGCACTGCACTGCGTATATTCCATTCTATGACGTTTTATGGTCGTCGACAAACAAAAGTATTCATCTTAATACTACTGGGTCAGTTATTGCTCTACTAAGGTGCCACTGAAGCCCTGTTCAGCCGAACCATATTTTAGCTCCTTCTGCCATGCGTTCACCTTCGTGTGTGGCGAATGATTCTATTCTGAACGCATCCTTTTGTGCAAACCGATTGTTGTTCTGTAATGATAACAGGTGATTTCTTTTGGAATCCATAAAAGTTATTAATAAAACTGGATTCTGTTTTGACATATATTACATCCAAGATATATTGTGGTAAATCATTTGCACTCCTAGATGATGGCGGATGGTTTGATCCAACAAGATAACGAAACAGCGGATGCGAAACAAGAAACATTCGGTTGACTTCTCCGGGATCACCAGATTTAAATCCTGTTGGGGATAGAGGATATTTTCTTTTTGTAAATACCATTAAATTCACTGCAGCCGTACAAACAATATGGCCTTTTAAAATGGATAGATATACTCAGAAAAAAATAGCAACACATTGTCAACTCAGGGATTTATCTGACGTATAAGCAGACAAAAGGGTGCTCCGGACCAAGGTCTACCAAAATGTTTGGCATTTCATCTGCATTGAATTTATTACGTGATTATAAATGTCTTGAAGGAAGATGTTAGTGATAAGTATTTATTTATTTATTCACCTAATTATATGGATTCATCGACAATTAAAGAGGTTACCCATCCCAAGTTATTTTTTCTGGTGAAGTAGGTTTCGTTTGTTTTATTATGTTTTTCGTCATATCAACCTAAATGTGTTATTTAATTCCGACAAGATTTTTAGAATAGGTTCGTATGATTAGAATGTATTCTTTGTAAGAAAGCAGTTTGTAGATTAAGTTTGATTGAAGTATTTTTGTAAAGAGGTTTGTTTTTGTTTTTTTTTATCGAATGTCAAATTCATAGCCGGTAATATTTTTTTCAGAAAAAAATGTATTGCTGGTTATAATTATTGTTACCAAAATTTATTACTAGTAATATTTTTCCCAAAATTCTATTGCTGGTAATATAGTTTTTCAAAAAATGTATTGCTGGTAATATTTATTTTTCCAAAAATGTGTTACAGGTAATATTGTTTTTAATTTATTGCTGGTAATTTTGCTCCAAAATGCATTGCTGGTAATATTTTTCTTTCAAAAATATATTCCTGGTAATATTTTTTAAATGTTTTGCTAGTAATAATTTTTTTAAATGTATTACTGGATATTTTTCAAAAATATATTCCTGGTAATAATTTATTTTTCCAAAAATGTGTTGCAAGTAATATTTTTCTCAAAAATTTATTGCTGGTATTTTTATCATAAAAGAAAAATATTTTTAAACTGTCATAGTGTTTTGACGCCAGTTTGGGGGTTAACTATTTGCCCATAGCTAAGACCTAACAGGTGCTACCAGCCCGAGTCAGGGTGGACCTGGTAACAAATGCAATTAAGAGGTGGTTCCACGCTCCTCAAAACCTCCTGATCAGGCACATTGCTTATTATTATGTTTATCGTCATATCGAGGACGCCTCATTTGGGGGGGGGTCTTGCATCTCTGCAGAGGTTCAGTCCGGGTATTCTGAAGCTCTAGCCGACAGGCGACTGGTGAGAACGATGGCTAGTCAACCTCAAGCATTAAAATAACTTTTTAAAGGGTGGATGAACCTTCCTTTTGAAAAAAAGCGCAAAGGCTAAAATTAGACCCATAGACTATGTATGGATCTAGTGTATGATGACATGGCATCGATAGGCGGACGATTTAGTAGACGGAATAATGTCTCAGTAACAACAATGCCCACATATTTGAGATAAGCAAAATCCAAGTATTTCAGAGAAAGACGTTTGCTACTTTATTTGTCACAGGCTAACTTTTGTACTATACTTGAACTGAAAAATATGGTTTACTTTATTATCAGAATTCCTATACTCGACGGACGTTAGGTTGCTCAAGGAGAGCAACTGATTCCATATAATCCAGTAATATCTGCTGTATAATCGAGTGACCAGTGACTAAATCGGAAACCTCAGCAGGCCTTTCTAGCGAGTACTGGGCTTCAGTCGCAGCTGAAAAAAAAGATCTTTCAAATATTAAAAACAAGAGCTGACAAAGGGTAGATTACTCTTCTTGTCGGCTCAATAAACATCTAGCCAAATGCGATATTTTAAGTTCCATACCAATGTGTGTAGCTTGAGCCATGATGATACAGCATCTTTGGTCGGAAAGTTTCCTGGACCGAAATCATAGACCAGCGCGGCGGGGTCTCCTGAAGAAATCAACGGCCGCGTGACTGCAACTAAGATAGACTTGAAGACGGGTGTGCGGTCGGCGGCTGTGGTTTGCCATGGATTGTTTGTTGGTTGGTTGTTTTGTTTTATGGCATATCAACATCAGTGAGTCATTTGATACCAACAAAATTTTGAACTAGATTCATAGAGATAGTTTGGTAAAAAAGGTGTGTATGTATACATATATATTTGAACCAGTTTTCAATTACTCATATTTTTGAGTACAATCCAATTTCCTTTAAGAAATTTAGAATCTGCGATGGTTTGGTTTGGTTTGTTTTGTTTTAAGGCATGTCAACCTCAAAGGGTTATTAATGAAGACAAAATTTTTATTGCTGGTAATATTTTGTTTTGTCAAAAGTCTATTTCTGGTAATAGTTTTTCTTAAAAAGTGTATTGCTGGTACTATTTTTTCATCAAAAATGTATAACTGGTAATATCTTTTTTTTTCAAAAATGTATAGCTGGTAATATTTTTTAAAAAATGCATTGCTAGTAACATTTATTTTTTAAAAACATTGTTAGTAATATATTTTTTGAAAAATGTATTGCTGGAAATAATTTTTTTTTCTTCAAAGATTTATTGCTGGTAATAATTTTCTAAAGTATTTCTGGTATTAAAACATATTTTTACACTTTCATAGTGTTTTACTCCAGTTTCGTGGTTAACTATTTTGCCCATAGCTGGGACCCTAACAGGTGATACCACCCCAGACTAGGGCGGAGCTGGGAACACCAGCAATTAAGAGGTGTGTCCACGATCCTTAAAAATTCCTGATCAGAGGCCTTGCTGGTGGACGTAGTTTATCGTCTTACCCAGGACGCGGATGAAGTTTATCGTCATATCCAGGACGGGGCTTGCCATGGTGAGCGATGACTTCCGCAAGTTTACTTGCCCAAGACACACCGCGTATTAATGAATAACTGTCCGGTTTTTAACTAATATATGTCGAGTGAACTGGAGGACTGATGACTGTAGTGATATATACAAACTACAAATATACTATGTAGCGTGTAACGTGTATTTCTCTGAGACGTTATTCATTGGGGACTAGGAATTTCAGTGAGAAGAGAGAGAGAGAAATAGTACCCTTTTTCTCTATATGCTGCTTTATACAACGCCGTCTAGTGGTGGATAGCAGACGTTAACTAAAAGAAAAGTGGAGATAATTACGCTACAATATCGCTTCTCTGTTTGCTTTGATTTTTGTTTTAACGCTACAAATTTATTCTTAACGCTATATATTCATAAGATTACTAACAATGACTTTTGAAAACAATTTGATGACCATTTAGTCTCGTTATTTTATGTATAGTTAATCTAAAATTTAAAGGATGCGTTTCAACACTGATACGGACTAAACATAAAGCTACAGGACTTCATAGACAAGATAGTAAAGGAAATCGCAAAGAAAGGACAAATTTCAACAGTCAGACGACAGAATGTATAGATGCCAACATGAGAACAAGACCAAGAGGGGAATTACGAATAGGATATGTCAAACTGCATCCATTACAGAAATTTAAATATCTGGGAAGTGTTTAAAATGCGACATCGAAATTCGAATGCGCATTAGAAAAATGAAAGTTTTCAAAAGCTAAAGAAAATACGAAAAAGTGGGAAAATTTAGTTAGAAACAAAGAAGTGGGTGATTGTTATTTAATATATGGCAGCGAATACTGGGAAATTTCCTAAAATTAAGAAAATACTGAAACAAAAAATAATATATATATATATATATATATATATATATATATATATATATATATACAGACGGATGCTGAGAATACCATGGACCAAACATGTGAAAATGATGAAGTTCTAGAGACAATGGCAACAAAAAGGGCACTTATGCTTATCATCATTTAGTTGATTTGGTTTAGCGGCATGCCACCCTGTATATGTTACTTTATGACGAAATTTAAGTATTTTGAACGTAATTGTATACATAGAATTAGAAATAAAATATAGTATTGGTCATTTTGCTATAAATATGTAATGCTGGTCATTTTACTATAACTATGTATTGATAGTCAGTTAGTTATGTGCCCACGCGTGATACACGCTTAGGCAATCATGTATCTTTCGATACATGACTGATGAGGCAGATTTTATTCATGCAGTGGGTTGCCATTTTTTCTGCGGTAAACCTGTAACTACCCAAGGCAATAGAACCCGGTCTGTCCTGCTATTTACCCATAGCTGGTGTTGATGGTAATTTTGCTATATATAAGTACGGATGGTTAAATTGCCATAAATATTTGTTGGTCATTTTACTATAAATACGTATTTTTGGTCATTTTACTATAAATGTGTATTTTTACACATTCATAATATTTTGTTTTTATTTGGTGGGTTTACTATTTTCCCATAGCTGGGACCCTAACAAGTGCTATCCTACCCTTGGGTCTGGGTAAACCTGAAAACAACAGAAATTAATAGATGGTTCAACACTTCTTAAAACCTCCAATCTCCTGATCAGATGCCTTGCTGTCTCATGTAGTGTATCGTCATACCCAGAACTACTTAACAAGTGACAATTGAAATTTCTGGGAGACATATTATAGAAAAGAATCGTTGGAATATTTTATACTTACAGTACAGATTGTAGGTAACGGGAGAAGAAACCAGCGTACAACACGGCGGGCTTGAGCGACTGGAGAGTCGAGTAAAATTTGGGAATGATGACAAAAAGACAAAACATTATTAAGAACTATCACGGACAGGGAATTGTGGGAAGACATGATTGCCAACTTCCTGAATAGACACGGAAGATGGAAGAAGAAAAAAGAGCCATGGACGGAGTGGGTAAGTAATGTGGATGCCTCAATAATATAAATGGAAGCCATAATGAAAATTATACTCAGAATAAAAATACGAAACAACTGAAAATATTTGTATATATAATGAGGGACGTAGCCCTGGAAAACTTAACGCAAAACAGATATATAGAAGGCAAGATAGACGGTGTTAGGCAGTGGACTACCTCCATGACGAGCTTGAGTGAATGGATGGCAGACTTGGGTTGTAGAATTGGCGAATAGATCAAACGTTACTAAGGCTAGAAGGTATCGGAGATCGTAGAGAGACATGATTTTCTACGTTCTAAATGGATTCGGTACATAGAATAAAAACAATGACTCTCTATCTTTGTTTTAGTAATGCTTGGTACGAATTCCTGACTAAATATACTGAACGTAAAATGATTGTTTCATCGGCCGTAACAGAAGATGGATTTTCGGGGACATAGAACGAATTCTCGAATATTCTCTCGAAGACGTGAGGGTCACTATGTTTCCCTCTCACGATCTGTTGGCGTTTATATAAGTTTCTGAATTACGTTTGTACAACCCTGTTCTAGCATGCTTTGCTGAATGCTACTTTTACTTTGCTCCGTGTTCGTTGGTGCCTCACCTGCGAGTTCGCACTGCACCAATTCTGAGCCCCCCGTTGTGTTTCAGTCTACTCAGGTATATCGGTGAAGAACTGTCCAAGATCAGGCTTGATTCCTCTCTGTCCTGCTTATGTTTGAAAGTTATTTAACTTCAAAACTCTCATTAACATTTGTAAAAATAACAACTTTTATTTATGGTACCATGATTCATTAAGATCATGAATACGTAAACAAAAGATATTTATAGAATGTTTCCAGTATAAAGAATTCTTAAGCTGGGAGGAAGAGGTTGACTAGCATGTTGAAGTTATGGCTAAGCAGCCCAGAATCATTCAGCAATTTCAATGAAGGCAATTGGTCGAGAGAATTAAAAAAAAAAAAAGCGGCGCAGAGGAAAAGTGGCACCACGTTCATCCGGCCGGGAGAGTGTTGGTCTACTAGCGGTGAAACTAGTTAGATGTTACTTCTCTGCTCTTTCGACGAACGCTTTTTATGGGAGTGGAAACCCATATTGCATTTCTTTGATTAGCCAGCCAATAACAATTCTTGACCCATGGTATTGTTTATCCAATAATAATGCTTAATTAATGGACTTGTGTCATACGCC
The DNA here is from genome assembly GCA_903632075.3 of Acanthosepion pharaonis. Lineage (NCBI taxonomy): Eukaryota > Metazoa > Mollusca > Cephalopoda > Sepiida > Sepiidae > Acanthosepion > Acanthosepion pharaonis. The sequence goes on from CAHIKZ030001258.1 coordinate 2,474,697, forward strand.
TTGAAGGGGGAGAAAAGTCCCCAAAAACCCATTATGATTGGTCGTCCAAACAAAATAATGACTATGTGTCGTAAGTATCGGTGGGGAGAAGAGAAGCTCTATCTCAGCTATTCTCTCTCACTAGCGGACCAGTCAAAAATAGTCGCCTTGTATCGCCCATCTCCACCTTCAGAGGAACATTTTACCTGTTCCAGAATCTCACTCTCACTTGTCTTCATTATAACAGGTGTCATTATGAATTCTATCTGAAAGTGTTTTATATTCCTGATCAAAACAAACCTAAACTATTAAGATCTGCTTTGTGAATTTATACCAACGAACAATTCCTTCATCAAAATGAACACTTACGTGACACAGACCTAACACCTAACACCTAATGCCTGTTTCCACCAAATCTTACAATTTAACCTTTTACACTATACTCCACACAAAACATGTAATTCATAGTATCGTATTGTTTTAATATGAAAACATATTACTGTCTTTAGAAACATAAAACAGATCACCAGTCAACCTTTGACACTATTCATGATGTCATAGTTGTCTATGTGCACATATCCTATGTCCCGCTGGGTTGATGTAGGGTTTCATGACATCTTTGAGGCCCAATTACGCCCTTGGTTGCTTTAGGGTTGCTTTGCCGGTGATCGCCCTCTGCTGCGGCTACCTCTTTTGGTATTCTAGTAAACCCGTACTCCTTCGGGTGAGTATAAATATTAGGGTTACCGCCGATCAACTAACTTTAGATCTAAGATTCCTGACTGACGATAAATTATATTCAAACATTTCTTTGCTGGGTTGAATCATATACTACAGATCTGTTTTGTTGCTCGGCTCGGTTTTTGACGCAAATCAAAAAGGAGCTTTTGCTGAAATATTCAGTACAAAAAATTCGATATATTTAACACCTGCTTGATTCAATTGTAAATTCCTCAGATAAACATTTCTGGATGTTTTGCTTTCTAATGAATGGTAATTTACTTTGGCATTCATGACGGTCTCGTACGTCTTGAAATTACTGCATCATCCTCTACAATTCAATTACATTTGCAAGATTAACGAACAAAGAGACGACTCGATTAAAACCAATTTTTACCGCTCAACTCATCATCTGTTGTTATAGCATAAACGTAACAAAAAACAAAAATAGCGCCAATACAATTATAGATAAAAAACGAATATGTTGAAAAGAAATTAAAATGGCGCCACAAGTTAAGGTAGGAGAGAATTTTCTTTTCTTTTTGGCAAAGAAAACTAAAATTATATTAGAACTGAATACTGAGTCTGTTCAGCTGTAGAAATAGTCGAAATCTTAATCCCATAAGTTCATATGATTGCTTATTCGTATACTTATTTATTGACTAGCTTTATTACTTGTGAACTCGAAACGTTTAACATTTTGCAGTGAAGAACAGTGCGGAGACAGCTGAAAAAGAAATTAATGATGGCGACACCTGCCAAATCTATAAATCAAACCCGCATTAGCAAATACGATTCCCATTTGAGTGGAAGTTGAATGAAAACTCTTATCACAAGCAACCAGTTGGCAAACGAATTTAACTGTTTCCTCAGCGTTATTAATTTAAACTGAATTGGATGAAGAAAATATTTAAAACAAAATAATATCGCCTTCGAAATGTAGACATATTTTATTTGTTTTTCTTCTCTGACTTGCTGTTTTATTTTCTAGAGTATCAGCTCACCTGAAAAAAGAAATACAGTATGGTGTGGGTTATTCTCACATTGCAAAAGAAGTCAATAGGTGGAGGTGTCAGAAACCTATAAAAAGATCGAACTTCCTGTCTTCGCTCTCTCATCTCTATTATTTCCTTCTAGCATGTCGTAGATGGGAAAACACCATCCGCTATGTCCCCGGTTACAGGGGGGGATAACGTAACCTTTAATAACCGGATGTTTTGCACCAGTATAATTCCTAGCTTATTAATGTATACCTTCGCATGCGTGCATATTCGTGTTTTTTGTCTCTTTTCACTCATTTATATAAAAATAAAAGTATAAAGTAACGCCTGGGGAAAATTGCCTTACACCCGTCCTTTACATATTGTTGAAACTTGAATAAAGCATGGAATAATAATAATACAACACAAAATGTACTTAAACAAAATGTATTGACACAAGAACGTGTACACAATATTTACAGATAGTTTGGTATATTCTTGGGAAGACCGTTCCTGTAGAATGGGTTGACTTAGTCGCAGTCGAGCAGAGTCTCTGGATTGGATCTCGTGATTCTCCCCCGTCTTCCCGGTACCAACCATATTTCTATGGTCGGTACTCCACAATGTAAATTAGGTGGATCGTACCACAACACCCCCCTCCCAAGCCTTGGAATCCCTTTTGGATTTCAAATTGGCTTCCTATATGGGTTGATGATTATGGCTATTTCTTTGTACATCCATTTGCCTAATTGTAATATTTTTTCCGTTTTGGATTCACGTCCAATGGGTCCGTGAACTTCCGTTTCCTACCGGATCTTCTTGGTTCAGGTTTATTCTGTGGAGGTTCTACCTGAAACATATCATACATTATATCAATGGGATCTTCGTCCTCATCCGGTATAATCTCTTCATGCTCCATACCGTAATATTTTTTAAGTTGGTTCTGGTGCCTTTTATGAGTATTCTTCGGCCCTTTAATTATGTAAATCAGGTCACCGATTCTCTTGTCCACTATGCCTCGCTCCTAGAACTCAACGTTGTTTTTGTAGCACTTGAAAAACACCTTCTCTCCGGGAGTGTATCTTTTTCTCGCTGTATACATGGTATTCTTTACTCTATTTTTTCCTGGCAAAAGCTTGTCAAACACTGACTTAACTTTCCTAGCGAACATTAGTTCAGCTGGTGCCATGTTTGAGTGTTTTCTCTGGTTTGGTGTGATTCTATATACTTGTAAGAATTGCTGAAGCGCCTTTTCCGTTGGAACTCCTGAGGCTTTCTTCAGAGCTCGCTTTAAAGTATCGACAAATCTTTCTGCGAGTCCATTAGACCTCGGATGATACGGAGGCGTCGTTATGTGGTTAATTTGATATATCTCACAAATTTTTAAATTCTTCAGAAGTGAATTGTGTACCATTGTCACCACAATACACTCTGGCACACCGAACCGTGCAAATAGTTCATGCAAAAAGTTGTTGTGGTATTGGACGTAGGCTTTTAACAGCGTAGTGCTTCCGGCCATTTTGTAAAACTATCTACCACTATTAAGTAGTAAAAATCTTCTACTGGACCAGCGAAATCAATGTGTAATCTTGTCCACGGATGATCCGTCTTGGGCCATGGTTTGTGTACTATAGGTGGTGCCTTAGCTGCTAACGCACACCCTTTACATCGATGAACCATGTTTTCGATATCCACATCCATTCCTTTCCAATACGCAAAGCTTCGCATTAAGCTTTTTGTCCTATTAATACCCGGGTGACCCATATGAAAGCCCCGTAGTATTCTTTTCTGCAACTTTTGTGGTACTACTACTCTCTCACCATATAATAAAACTCCTTCACCTATTGAATAAATCTCCTGCACTTTTTGGTCATTTGCTACCATTTTGCCTTTTATTTCTAAAATGAAATCATCGCTTTCAGCTTCTTTTTTAATTTCCTTTAGAGTAACCGGTAGCTCTCTTACAATGTTGTTTACCATGCTTTTCACCTCATAATCTGCTCTGATATTTGCAATAATTGACTCTTCGAATCTTTCTTCTTGACTCGGTACAAGTCTTGATAGACTATCCGCATGAATTATATTTTTGGATGATATGTGCTTTATGTGAAAATCATAATTGAGAATAATGGTTCCCCATCTTAACAGACGATTTGCTGTATAAACGGGTAACCCTTTCTTTGAACCAAAAATAGTGATCAGTGGTTTATGATCCGTTTCAAGCATAAAATGTCTGCCGTGGATGCATCTGTGAAATTTTTGTATGGCAAAATGACACTCAGTGACTTTTTTTTCTATCTGAGAGTAACTTCTTTCTCCTGGGAGCAAAGTTCTCGAAGCGTGTGCAATTGGTTTTCTAGAACCATCTGGCATTATGTGTTGAATACACGCTCCTATCCCGTATGAACTAGCGTCACTTGCCACTACAATATTCCAGTTTTGGATTGTAATGGGTTAAAAAGAGGTCGGACGTAAGCATTTTCTTTATTTCATCAAAGGCTTTCTGACATTCTACCGTCCATTCCCATGTTCTTGTCTTTTTTAGCAGTTCATTTAACGGAGCTCTTAATTTGTACATTCCTTTAATGAACGCTTGATAATAATTTGCAAGCCCTAGAAAATTCTGTAGCATCGCCACATTAGTTCGGCATGTCTCTAATCGCAATGGACCTTTCCGGATCTGGACATCTGCCATTTTTGTTGATTATGTGCCCTAAATACTTAATTTCCTGCAAACCAAATTCGCACTTTGACTCTTTGACTTTAAATCCAAAGTCCTGAATCTTTTTAAATACTTGATTGAGATGCTCTCGATGTTCGTCGACGGTTTCGCTCCTTACTATGATGTCGTCTAAGTAAGCGCACGCAAAGTCTAAATCATTCAACATGACGTCCATAGCTTGTTGAAAAATGGTTGGTGCCACTTTAATACCAAAAGGAAGCCTGTTGTACTTGAATAACCCTCTATGCGTGTTTATCCCACTAACTTCGAACATTCCTCTTCGACGAGAATTTGGAGATAGGCATCTGATAAGTCGATTTTTGAAAATATAACTCCACCATTTAGCTTGTTAAAAATCTCCTCCGGACTCGGTAACGAGTAATGGTAGTCCTTAATTACCGAGTTTAACCCTGTCGAAAAATCAACGCAGACTCTGACTTGGTTTGATTTCTTTTTTATGCACACAATCGGCGCAGCCCATGAATTAGATTCTACTTTCGAAATAATTCCCATTTTTTCCAACCTTCTTCGTTAATTTTCTCTACACTTACGAAAGGCACGTTACGTTTCTTTTTAAAAATTGGCATAGTATTTTCCTTTCATTCAAATTTGGCTTCAAACTTGTTACATCTTCCAAGACCAGGTGTGAAGGTTTCCGGAAACTTTTTCTTTAAAAATTTTATTTATATTGTCGCTACTCCACTATGTAAATTAGGTGGATCGTACCACAACACATATGCAAAATACTATTGCCACTGTTATGAGACAAACTAAGTGAGTATTACCTGCAACATTATGACGATTGCCGGCATGATTTCAATGTTCACGTACTACACCAATGGCTACTCATAGATGTTCTATCATTGTTAATATGAGAAAAAAACAGCTACAAGAGAATTTTATATCTTGAAAGGCTTTGACAAAACTAGTAATAGTCCACTGTATGAAAATATTTTATCTATATATACAGATGCCATATAGAGGGATTCCTCTGTCTAGTTTGGCAAATTAGAGAAATTGGGACCAGATGTCAGAAAGCCAACGCAGTCAGTTACCAACTTGATCCTCTTCTAAAACATCCAAGAATTTCCATGAGCACCAAGGCAAATCTCATAATCGCCATTTCCTACCAATGTTGACATACCAGTGACAGCATGGCTCTTAACAAAAAAAAAACCATTGAGAGGAAACTGATCACTTGTGAGGTGAAATGCCTGAGGAAAGCAGTGAGCAAGACCAGCCTAGATAAGATCAGGGATGAGGCAATACGAGATATGGTAGGAAGAATACCAGTCATAAAACACATCGAACGACAGAGGATCAAGAGATTCGGAAAATTCACGCGTATGCCTATCGACCAACCAGCCCTACGAGCATACATCGTCAAGTACTCTGGCTGGCGAATGAGAGGCAGACCAACTGAGCGACTCAGATCCCACCTCATATCTTTCCTCCCGACCACTCGCCTTGCCGCTGAAAGATGAATTTATCTACCCGCCACGTCTAACAGCACAAACGAAAGGAAAAACTAAACTATATACATATATATCTTTCCCATGTATAGAAATGATAGCTGAAACTACGAGCCGAGTTATATGCATATCACTCAATAGGCACTCACTTCTTAGTGAAGCAAAGATACCCCGAATGAGTCAAGAGTAGAATCTGAATTGAATCTAAGATCAAAACATTCTGCTTTATCAGCAGAAGATGTTAACACTTAAAGATGAGTGAACAGAGGAGGAATATAAAAATAATCTTATTTAAGACACTATTGCATAGGTGCCAGTCTTCACGGGAACGAGTTAGAGGCTATAGAGTGCTTCATTCTATTAGTAAAGAAATATTTAACCTCTTTGACAACCATTATTACAAGCAGACAAAAATAGGCGTCGGGTGTTTTCAGAACTGCCACAACCCGAAAAGTTATTTCTGTGGGCTATAGCGGCTCTTTCAATTTCCCGCTCAATTTTATATCTCCTTCTTCTCACCTATGTCCCATTCATTCTCCTTCTGCTGCATTTTTCACTATCTCTCATTCATTTTTAGTTCTCCCTTATTCTTGCTCTCCCTGTTGTTCTGAGCCTTGCTCTCCCTGTGTCTCGCATTCTAGATTTGTCTTATTTTCTAATATTATTTCCTTACTCCCTATTTATTTCTCATTTTCTCTCACAAACATTCTTTTTCACTCTCTACTTTATCTTGGGTTCTCAATTTTTTTCGTTCATATTCTTTAGTTCTTTCTTTTCTCTTTGTGGTTTGTTACGTTCGTTCTATTTACGCCCCCCCACCTCTCCTTTATTTTTTCTTGCTCACATCCATCCGATATCTATCTATCTATCTATCTATCTATCTATCTATCTATCTATCTATCTATCTATCTATTTTTGATATAAAATACGTTCCTCATCCGCAAATAATAAACATGTTTGTTTTGTTTATCAATTCACCCCAATCAAGGTGATATTACCACTAAGACGTAAGAGGCTACTCTGAGTAGAAAAGAATGCAAAGGCTTGAGAAATAACCGGAAATCCACTCTAAAATAGGAAACAAAAGATGAATCTCTAATCTTGTTTAAAATCTTGTATGTGAAACGGACGATAGATATTTTCTCGGAGACAAAATATTTATGCTAGAAAATTTTTGTTAATTACTTATTCTTAGAAACAGTAATTTTAGCCTTGTACCAAACTTGTTAAAGTTCAACATTATAGACGTTTTCGTATCAGTCATTTTTTTAATTCAGTCCCTGATAAAATAGGAAATATAAAATCTCTGGGACACCAAGGTCAGTAATTTAAAAAAAAAAAATCAATAATCAATTGTGAAAATGAACCTCTTTCTTTTATATATTAAATTTCCCTCAATACTACGCGAGAGAGACACTCAAAGTAATAATTGTTTACTGTATAAATAACAATGAAGAATGAGTTGTACGATAAAGTAGAAGCTGGAAAAAAGTAATATTTATCATGGTTTTATAACTGGTTTATCAAGTTTTTATATCTTATTTAAAGCCAGAAAATATTTTTCGATTGTAAGAGGGTTTTTTTGGCGTTAATAATGATTTACTGATTCAAGTTGTACTAATTAACTCATGGCTTGGAAGATAATAGTTGCATTCATGGCTTTCGCAAGGTTATGTTTGCATATGTGAATATAACGAACCTGGAGAGGAATTACAACACGGTACTTCAATTTAAAACTCTGAGCACTTATCCATTACACCACCCGCACATCTAAGTTTACAACACCTGGTTGTCCAAGAAGTCAGCAATGGGGATAAGGAGGATAGGTAATGATTGAGTTGAAGAAGTCAAAATTGTAGTGTTCAAAGATCTCAGGAAAACCTCTACTGATTAAAATAGAAGCAAACGAATTTTGTCATGTTTTTGCGCGCAAAGTCTGTACATATGCCTGTTCGTGTGTGTATTTGTTTACGCTTAAATACGTGTCTGTTATTATTATATATATATATATATATATATATATATATATATATATATATATATATATATATATATAGAGAGAGAGAGAAAAGAGAGACGTACACACTCATATATAGAATTTTATGTTGTGTGTATATATATATATATATATATATATATATATATACGCACACACACACACACACACACATATATATATATATAAATGAATTTATGTTGAATGCATAAGAATTTATATTATTATTATACATATTAATATTTATGCATACATACACACGGACACACACATATATATATATATATATATATATATATATATATATATATATATACATGCACACGCATATTTCTATATATATAATTTTATGTTGAATGCATAAGAATTTAAATATTATTATTATACATGCCTACCCACACACGACACACATTCACACACATTCACACACACACACACACACACACACACACACACACATATATATATATATATATATATATATATATATATATATATATATATATATACAGTAAATATCAATGTTTCTCTCGCACAAAGCGTGTTTACTGTCTTTCGAGACGTGACTTTTCTTTATTGGGCTTAAGAAATAAATGCAATTTTCAAATGTTCTTCGGCGGCATTATCTCTTCCTTTGTATTTTATAAAATAACAGAGTTAGAAAAAATAAATAAAGGAAATATTTTATTTTGACATTTCCCCTCATAACTAGGTTATTTAGAAAAAAGAAACGAGTAAAAAGGCAACGTAGTTCGTCATTCAAATATGATAGTTTCACGGAAAACTGGCAACAGTAAATAATAATATGGCGAAGAAAAATCGTTTGACAACAAAAGACAAACAAGTGGCAAATCACTTCTATTTTAAACTGTGAAAATTGTAAGAATTGATTTGTTTTTGGCTTTTTTTTACATATTTTCTGTTGTATTTTTCGTTTAAAAATAATTTAGCAACTAACGGAAAGGGTCTAAAATGGTTCTTTTCTGTCTTGAAATTGAAAAGTTTCCAACAACTTTAATATTTTAAAATCAAAAATAATAATTAGAAATATTGTTTTTACTATATTATGGTATCTACCGAGGCATTTGCGACCTACCGTAAATGACGATGCACTCAATTTTACAGGAAAATGCTCAGAAAAAACGATGAACTGTTTACTTTTTTTTAATGACATTAAATGACATCAGATCGGTTTTTTTAATGACATTAATTTTTTTTAATGACATTAAATTTTTTTAATGACATTAAATGACATCAGATCGGTTTTTTTAATGACATTAAATTTTTTTAATGACATTAAATTTTTTTAATGACATTAAATGACATCAGATCGGTTTACAAACATTAAAATCTCTATTTGTTTATTTTTGTATAAAAATTTGTTAATTATTTTTAATACATAATCTGTTCACTGTTCTTTAATTTAACCTTAACCTCTAATTCTAATCCTAATCCTAACACTTAACCCTAAACCCAACATATTTCATACTTCCAGCAGTTGATACATATTATACAATAATAGAAAATAAATAATAGATATAATACTATAGTAGAAAATGAACGGTAGATATCACACTATGGTAGCACCGATTCGTAATTACTAATGGTTCCTCAAAACGGTACTTAGTTTGAATAATATTGTCATAAAAACGCACCGTAAATATAAGGAAAATTAAAATGCAATTAAAAATATAATATATGGTATATCTGTTAACGATGCAAAAATATCTCATATTCATCATTTACTACTTTAAAAGTTTAAATGATCTGATCTAATTATTACCATTAAGACCCGGCCTTAAAAACTTTGGAATATAAAAGCTATATTGTTTATGCACATGCGCCTACAATATGAATAAAGGATTATTCAGTTCTTATACTTCTCACGCATGCGCCACAATCTCTATGTTGTCACTTGTCAAAAGTTTATGCAATTCGCTTATAGATCCACAGTCACATCACACCAAAATACAACTCATCTATCAGGTCATCCCATAAGTTCTGTCCAAATTTTAACTTTTTGTTAAAATGAACGAACTTTAAACAGTATTTTATAATATCTAGTGGAGCTGAAGATTATTTTTATGTTTAGATGCATTTAAACTGATCAAATTTTATTACAGGGAACAATGAAATTAAATTTTGTTTGATTAAAACCCTGCTAACATGGAAGTACCCAAGAATCATTTGAGGCACATAATGCTTTATAAGTTCAAGAAAGGAAACTCAGCAGCTGAAGCGGCTAGAAACATTCATTCAGTTTATGGAGAGGAATGTGTGAATGAAAGAACTTGCAGAAGATGGTTTGCAAAATTCAGAGGTGGAGATTTCACCCTTGAAGATGAAGATCGAACCGGACGTCCAGTTGAGTTTGATGAAAAGCTTCTTGAAGCAGACCTTGAAGAAAATCCTGCTTTAACAGTTGATGAATTGGCACTGGTTCTCAGTCCAAACCATACAACTGTTCATCATCATCTTCCACAACTTGGAAAAGTTCCTAAACTTGGAAAATGGGTGCCTCATGAATTGTCTGAAAACAACCTCAAATCCCGATTTGACATCTGCTCTTCTCTCAATTCTCGTCAACTTGTTTCACCTTTTTTGGATAGACTGGTGACTGGCAACGAAAAATGGATCTTTTATTGAAATGTTAAGTGTCGTAGACAGTGGCTTGGTAAAGGAGAAGGACCCCAGCCACAGCCGAGAAGGGAACATTATGGGCAAAAGGTTCTTCTTTCAATCTGGTGGGATCACCAAGGAATAATCCACTTTGAATTCTTACCACCTAATGCAACAATTAATGCTAAAATATACTGTCAGCAATTAGAGCGTTTGAACCAAGCTTTGAGGAAAAAAAGACCTGCTCTAAGGAATCGAAAAGAGGTGATGTTTCATCAGGACAATGTTCGACCCCACACAGCAAGAATCACGTGACAAAAGATCGAAGAACTTGGTTGGAAGAAAATTTCTCATCCACCTTATTCTCCCGATCTTGCTCCTTCAGACTACCATTTGTTTCGTAGCTTACAGAATCATTTGGACGAACCAGTTTTTGTAACACATGAAGTGGTTAAAACTGGCATTTGTGAGTTCTTCGAATCAAAGCCAAAAGAATTTTACAGTAATGGAATTAGTAAGCTTGTTAATAGATGGAAGGAAGTCATAGATAATCAGGGAAAATACATTGTTGATTGAATCTGTAATTAAATGTAACATTTAGTCACTTGTTTTCTTTATTCAAAATTCGGACAGAACTTATGGGATGACCTGATATTTGATTAATATCAAATTATATAGCACACACTGCAATGAAATATTACTATACTAAAGAAACAATCCACATTAGAAAATATATCGTCCTCTATAGCAGACGGTATATTAAAGTGTACATTAAATCTAATTATACGAATAAATATTGGATAAATTCAGTTCTGTTACGATCTAGCTTTGTTCAACCGTTTTACACATGGAATCACTTTTGAATCTTAATATACACATATGTCAGAATATAGCCAACATAATTTTGTCTAAAACCAATCTCTTGATCATGACTGGCGTAATTGAAAGACTGTAATGAAAAAAGGGGGCTAAAACAAGAGTGGGATAATTAGAAAGAAAGCTGAAAAAGTCAATAAGAAGAGTATATTAAGATCATATATAACAGATTTTGGTATATGTGTATAGTGGCCAGGGAAGCATCCTCTTGCGAGCACACAAAGGAACAATTCTGCTGAAGAAGATGTCTGAATGGAACTTAGTGCTTACCAAATAAACACGAAAGGAATGCCGATGATTTGCCACGCGTGAACATATTTAACTACTTGACCATACTGATAGAGATAGTGGAGTAGTAGACGAGAAACGTTTCGACTGAGGAAAATATTTCTTCACTTTTAACGCGTCTTAATTGATTTTGAATTCTGCCCGTCCGAACAGTGAGACTTGGGCAGCATCAGCCCAGATATGACAGCAGTACTCAATTCTTAGTTTTATCAGTGACTTAAAAAACATAGTGTATGGCAGAAAGAGATAGGTATTTTTTTGGAGTGATACAATACATCGGTCATTTTCTTTCATCTTTAACAATGATACGAATATACGTGTTATTTTTTTTTTCACCCCAAGCAAGGATCAATCCATTACTTATACTGCTCACGCATGAGCCACAATCTCTATTCTCTCACTTGTCGAAAGCGTGTTTTAGGTCAAACTAACGAACGGAGCTCATATGAACGTTTGGCATGGAAATAGCGATAGAGTCGTGATAAGCTTGCGACTTTGCGCCTGTTGGAAGATTGCGGGAATGGAAATTAAATCCCCCCCATCACAAGACCGCACAAACGATTTTGAATTGGAAAGTGTCGAGTGAGTAACTCCTGCCCAGGTATGGCAGCAATGCTCCATTTTTGGTTTGATCTAATCTGACTCTTGTAAAAGATAAATCGGTGTTTCTGTAGTATGATAACTACCGAGGCTTTTGCTTTTTTCCGTAAATGACGATGCACTCATTGTTGCTGGAAAATGCCCAGAAAAAACGATGACCTGTTTACTGTTCATTTTAAACGATATCGAATCAATTTACAAACGTTGAAATCACTATTTGATGATGTTTCTAAATGGTTTTTGTATGAAAAATTGTTAATGATTGTTAAAACATAGCCAGATTATACCCAATGCCTTTAACACTAACGCTAAAACCTAAACATAACTCCTAACCCCTAACCATAATCTAACAGTCAATACTCCAGAAATTTATTATTAAAATGGTTCTGGCTAATTCTGGTTAATAACAATAAAATTCCATGGCAAACGATAGTAAATTTATTACCGATACTGTTCGAGCTGCAAGCCACCTTCTTGAGTGCTTTGCTTTTTATTATAAGTAACTGTATAATGATTTTGTTGCCACCTTTTATATATATATATATATATATATATATTAATAATAATAATAATAATAAACTATTTTACATGAAGCAACATTTTACTAGCACCATTGAGCTGCCTGTGTTTGAAAAATAAAACATTGCTAGCATTCTCATTCCTTTCGATACACATACGTAAAAAAATCCATACATTCAGTTAAAAGTAAAAAAAAAAAAGAATCATCTTAGCTTTTATTTATTAGTGTTGATTTTTGTTGTATGAGTATTTATTCAATGATCATAAGTATGTTTTTAACTATTTCATTTTGCTAGTATTTTGGTATTATTTGGAAATAGTTGTCTAATGCTACTAGGTGGCAGGTGTTTCTCAATGAGATGGTTGCTGGGGGGTAGTTAAGGTCTATGTTCTTGACCAGACAAAGCAGAAGAGTGCATGTTCTTCTTTAATAAGATTTCTCGAATATCCAGGCTAGTAGATGGAAATAAATAAATATATTGTTTAATAAATACCAGGTAAATTTTTCTAGTTCCACAATTCACGCCTCTTCCAAATATCTCATTTTCAGCTATTTCTTTTATAAAACTCAACTGTCCAAGATTTTTGTTAACCTCTGCTGTGGCCAGTTCAAATCCCTGGATTAATTCAACCAATGCTTCTATCCACTATGCCATGTGTCCTTGAGGCTGGAACCTCGTGAATATGAGAACAAAGATGAGGGCAACAGTTACAATACTTCATCTCAAAAATATAGACATTCATCGAAATATAGTTTACATCATGAGACAGTCAGGTAAGAGTATGATATCTGTTAAACTTCTACGGGATCTTTTGAATGCAGATGACTGAGATAGTTTGGCTGAAAATGTGGATGTTATGTAGTACATAATAGAACAGTTGTCCAATGCTTTTCCTGCAGTTGGATTTCCTTGTCTCAGGAAAGCTTTCGTAATAGACCAGCTTCTATCAGGTTAGCCTTATAGAAACAAATATTTTTATCTAAAATAAGTATATTCGCTGACATTGTTTATCATGTTAACATCCTATCGAGAAAATTGTGATAATCGAAGGAGAAACCAAAGGTCCAGTGATGCTTTTCGTATAAGGAAGCGGCGAGTATGTAAACCGCGAAAATTTCGAAATTAACTAAGGTCAATATTTCGTAACCTTCTGAATTAACTCACTTTTTGTGTGAATCTGAAACGTGGGGTGTCTATCCACCCACGCTTATAGCTGCTTGTGCGATTTCATTGTCGATGCTTACTATGAATGCTAGCAATAAACGGTGAATGTGAATGTAAACGTAGAAGTGCTTGAGTGACGTCAGCGAGACGCAACAGTTCTCAATCACACGCGGTGTCGGAATGATTATTTTCCACACCGGACCGCCCAAAGAATTCCTAAGCAGATTTCGCATAGATAGCTTACTAACGGAAAAAAAAAACTACACCCATAATCCAAAGATGTGTTACCAGAATGGCTTGAAGGAATTACTGAACATTGCAATCAGCGTTAGAGATGATTTCAATTCCAAGAAGTTTCATGAAGGAAAGGTTGCTTTCCGGAGTCTTCGGATTACAAACGAGGAGCTTAGGAGAAGTATCCGAAAATGTGATGCTATAGAACTTCCCGACCAAATATTTTATAATTATTGTGGGTGCTTTTGTTACTGAATCACTACAGTACAGCGTAGTCCGAAAGTCTTGTCACCTCACTTCCAAACTGCAGGAGTTCGTGTCAGTCATCTAAAATAAAAAATTACGTTATATTCTGGTGACATGACTTTCGGACCACACTGCACATCTATCCAGTTTTGCATATATAGCATTGCCCGGTGTGTTAAAGTTTCAAGAACGTTTACTGTGCATGTATTTTCAAGATTGGGGCAAACGAGAGGATGCTCCATAGATTGTACTTGCCCTAACTGGTCGTTGCGATCCTCATCGGTGTCAGACCCCCATTTCTGAAAGATGGCTCTACAAAAGAACATTTCCGTCGCTGTCTCCGTCAGATAAGTTTTCTCATTTTCCAGTCTTTTCCCTTCATTTTATTTCACGCTATATTTACACCGGATATATAACAGTCCTAAACTCACCTGTGGATTTTATGGTTTGTTTTAAGGAAAACAGTTTACGTTCCGACCGTTGTACGCTCCGGCCTTTTTCAGGTGAGTGAAACTAAAGGACGATAGCTGCGACATCTGGAAGTGGCATGGCACGTGGAACTAGAACAATCTACTCCGGCGGGGAAAATAATTGGTTCATTTCAAATTTACAATCACCTGAAGAGGACCAGAGCCGACGACGGTCGAAACGTCGTGAATATGGTAATAAAAATGAAGAAAACAGTTAGAACTTTGTAAATAATTTAAATAATTAGAGCAGTTCATCTCAGAAATGTAGCCCGATATTAAATTATTCATTTATATCGTTTAAATACATTTACTCTTCTTTCAACAGAAACTCACAAAAGGCGCCATTATTGTCTGTTTATAAATGTAAATCTTAGCCAGAGTATTTAGCACAACTGTTACACGTAAAACAGATTATATTTGTAATTTTCACTTTCTATTTCACTTGTGCCATACTAGGATGAGATATATGTTTCATTTGATATAAGTATTTATCACTTCCTATAAGTATTAATAATTAAGGAGTTTCATCGACCAAATTCAGGCTACAAAAACTCTATTCTTATGTGACTCTTTATGTTTTGTAGCAGCGAAACGTGTATAACTAGACAATAAAACGGACGAGAAAGATTTCCCGCCAAATATCTGCCAAATACCCCTAATTAGAGCAATTCTATCAACGTTTGTCACATACGTCATCGTAAGAGGAGACTATTTTTATTAAATCTATTAGATCAATGATGGCGAGAAGAGGACGGACAAATATGTCTGTCGTTTAATAAGATGTGAGAGTAATCTCGTTGAACGAAACAGCCGCTTCTGATTATTGAACCCTTCCGCCAGTTGGATGGAAATCAATTTCATGTCATAAATATGCATCTTACGTGGGCCTCTTGTAATAACTGGTGATAAATTCAGATCAGGCAAATATGTTACCGAGGAGAACGAAGCATATCTTGGAACAACTGTGTTAATGACAATTCCAGACCTAACTCCGATTTTTAAACTGAAAGCTCGACAAATACATAATGAATATAGTAAAAAGCGATTCTTTATTGTTTTGGAAACACCAAGCATTCAATAAAAAAATTCATCTGTTTTTCTATGTGCTGTTTTCTTCATGATTTCTTTCAAATTATATGTGGTCAGCCAATAGAAAGCTCAAGAGCAGCACTAAGGGTGAAGGAAGTTAAAGTTATGACTATAAGTAGGGTATACACTGATTGACCTTTCATTTTTGAGCGTCAATTTTGAGCGTCAATTTTGAGCTTCGGAGAGTGTTCAAAGATGTATCTACGCGTGTGTTTGTTCCATAAAATAGCAGTTATCGGGAAAGTTTTTTTCTTGTGCCATGTCGTTTCAGTACACAGGCGATCATAGCTCTCTACCTCCATCTATCCATTGCAGTTCTCAACAAGCTCATTCTCTCTGCTTCCTCCCCCAGACCACGTTCTGTCATACTCTGCTTTCCCTTGTCTCTCTTTCGCTCTATTTGACCCGTGAGCACCAGATTCTCCAGGCCCTTCTTCCTCATTATGTGTCCCAGAAACTTCAGCTGCCGCTTTCTGATATTAAGTATAAGCCTTCTCCTTGTTTGTAACCGCTCTAAAACCTCATCATTGCTCACATGCTCGGTTTATGATATACTCAGCATCCTCCTGTAGAACAACGTCTTCGCCGCCTCGAGTGTCATCCTCATCCTTGGTGAAATCTTCCGACATTCGCTGCCGTAAATAAGAACAGAGGCCATGTAACAGCTTAGTGTTATTTTCTTTTCGTTGCTGAAGTCATTGTATCTGTGGAGACAAGTCTGTAAATTGTAAAAAAATCCCCCACAAGATCGCGTAAATGGTTTTGAATGCCATCAATGTTAGAAAGTGAAAATTAAGACGGTCCAGCTCACGTATCTCGACAATATGTTTATATTTGGTCAAGTCTGAGACTTGTTAAGTTAAAGCATGACAAGAATCGTCCGGCAACTTCTTCCAGGATCTTCACCAATAGATCGTATATATGTATTAAACTTGAGGTTTCAGTTAAGTTCCAACAGAGGTTCAAAGTATGTAACCTTGTTGGGAGTGCAACCATTCATAGTGACTGATGAAATCTCAGGCTAGACTCCACAGCATAAGTATGGAATGATATTGTCGTGCGCGCATATGAAACATCGACCTCATTTACAGAGTTAATGAACCTACAACATAAATCTAAGAAAGTTAAAATGAAACACAAACGTCTTCGTTTAAAAACACTTTCACACAAACGCACACTCACACACACACACATATATATATATTTGAAATTCTTAATACAAAGTTAGAATGTATCTACTTTCAAAAAACTATGTACCCCACCCCCCAAAAAAAACATCGTACTTATCTGTTTAGTTTGTCATGAGCCAGAATTGCATGCGTCCAGATGCCATTTCATCCAGAAGATAAGGAAACTGATTGACTTTCCCGCCTAAGTATGCCACGTGCGGGTCTCATCAGTTCACGTGATTGCTTGTAATTCTCGTGAATATTTATAATTAATTTTTATGGTTATTTTTGTTTCGGTCCAGGAAGATAAACCTTGATAAATTGTTACCACATAAACTCAGTGAAAATGAGTGTTCGAAGTATTTTGGAGTGTGTTTGACACCCTATCTGCATAATTCATGAAACATGGATAAAGGATCACTTATGACAATCGTAAGCGGCCGGTGCAATGACTTCATCATGAGGAATGACTAACACAATTCCCAAAACGGTAATTGCATTAACAGAAGATTATGGTGACTGCCTTTTGATTCACGAGTGGCGTTATCCATTATATTTTTCATGAATCTAAGCAAAAAATCACTGACGAAATTTACTGACTGCAAATGGACGAAATTCACATCGACTTTTTTTTCATCAATTCTTCCCAATATAATAATGCCATTAAGATGCAATGGTTTACTGGAAATGAAAAAGAATAAAAAATATTTTAGAAAGAACCAGAAGCCTCATCCTAAACAGAAGTCAAGTTGTCAATCTCTACTCTTATTCAAAAGACCGGGAAGGAGTGTAAATCGAACTTATCTATTCCAAGCTAAGAGAATTGCAACTGGCACTTGTTTATTCTCGAGGTCTGCTTCATGACGTTGGAGAAGGTCAGCAACATGGGATACGAAACATGTGATACTGCCACATGCACCTGATCTCTTGCTTACAGACTACCACCGTATCAATCATCTTGACAATTTTTTACGACAAAAGACATCCAATTGAAAATGCAGAAACTGTATTCAAGTATTGCGTGGCGTCAAGATCTTTAGATTTTTATCGAAAAGGCATATTTAAATCCATGAGAGAAATGTCCAGGTTTCCTATCTGGCTGATTTCAACACTGTTTAAATACATTCATTCAAGAATAAAATTTGAATTAAAAATCTAACATTATTTTCTTAACAACCTAATAACTTGAATTTAGTGTTATTGAAAGCTACGAGTTTTTCCAAACAACTGACTTTAACTAAGTCATCAGAGTGACTAGCTGTCGGATCCAGAGTATTTAAATTTTGGTATGATCAGCATCTATGATGTCTAATTATATGAGAATGACAAAATATACATAAATGACATATATATATATATATATATATATATATATATATATATATATATATATATATATATATATATATATATATATATATGCACTAGTTAAAACTGCTGTATCAGGAGGCATTTAACCTAGCTCCTGCGGGGTGCTCATTCTTGGACCTTCATCACAAAAGGTAGGGAGGAGTAGATGCGATAGTCAACAGTAACCTACAGAAGAACTGAAAACTTATCTCTGCATTTAAGTATGGCATTAATATTTAAGTTTACATTTTAAATGTTCATCGATCATTATTTTGCCGCAACTCATTTTAAAAACAATTTGATCTACGTAGATCCCTATTTTCGGTACAAATAATTATTTTTATTTCATGTGTGACTTTCACTGGATTTCGCAATTACTTTTGATTATTCCTAAATTTATTTCAAAATTATAAAAACTGTTATCCTACAAAAAAATCGTCGCCAAATTTCACGTAAAACATTGCTGAAAACAATTGTAATAATGATAAGTTTATGTTTGCAGGCCCTGATACGGCCCGATATGTTTTTAATTTGCTCGTGGAGTCGGCCTGATTCCAAAATGGTATTATATGTTGGGCTATGGCTTATAGGAGTAAAGGTGAAAACATGTACAAAATTATTTTGAAACACTGTCAGTTTAAGACAGTATTTTTTTCATTCGTTTTTATCAGTAGAAGTTAATATGGCAGAATCCGAAAACAATCGCAGTAATGAAAAGTGGAAATCCAAAATTTTAGGATTGCGGGTCACTATACAGCCCGAAATGTTTCTAATTTGCTCACGGAGTCGGCATGTTTCCAAAATGGTATGATATGTTGGACTGCGGCATAAAGTTGGAAAAGCGTGACGAAATGACACTCTTATATTCACATTTATTATACAGATATACATGCCGCGATTGATAAATTTTCGTCTAAATTACGCACAAATTAAAATGGCATCGACATCCTATTTTAACAGATATATTTACCAAAATTATACAACGATATCTCAAAATGCTAAAGAGTAAATGTATTCAATATAATCGTCATTGGCTTTAACCACTGCCTGCCGACCACATTGGAATCTCTTCTGGATTGTCTCTTTGTTTAAGTTAGTAGATGATGACGCAATCATTGCCTTCTGTTTATCTTTGGTGTTAAAAGGTGTTCGGTGGTTTATCCCTCAACTCTGCCCCACACATAAGCAACGGGGTTGCAGTCTGGGGAGATATGTGGCCAGATGTAAAGGGTGTTATAGTTGTAGAAATTATCTGACAGCCATCGCACCTTCAATGATGTGTTGCCAAATCGTTAATAAAATGAGAAAAGAGGACAGGATCGAGAAGAAAACCTTGGAAAATGAATGCCTGGATTTTATAGGTCTCAGAAGAGTGGTCATTTACAACGTCCTACACTGACTTTAACTGGGAGAAAGGACGTGGATAAGGGTTAAAACCCAGCCAGAAATTATACAACTGGAGATTTTGTTTAGTAACCAGTTATCCCAAACCTTGTCAAAAGATTGTCTGATAAATGTTCATCTAAAATTTCCTAATTTTTATTCCTAAGAAATTTTTCAACCCTCAAAATCTATCCGAGTCTATGTTCTACTACCCACAATACACATGCACGTTAGCTATGTAACTATCTGTTCCGCTATGGATTTTACACTCGGTGTTTCTATTTAATGAAAAAGTCAATAAAATATACTAATGAGCGAATTTTTCACAGGCGTAACACTGTTCTAAGCAATAAGCAACACTTCATAAACTAATTTACTAATATTAAAACCGAAGAATACACTGCTTCTTCTTTATGCGTCGTGCCCCTTCAGGGCGTAGATGATCATGGCTCTCCACATTTTTCTGTCTTTCGTATATTTTCATAAATGTTGTATTTTTGTTATTTCTGTTGTTCTGTCATCCATTTACTTAAGCTCATTAAATATGTTATGCGTTATTTACCACCAATCTATCCTGTCAGTATTATATTTTCCAAACCCTCTTTCCTCATGCACAGTAATATATATATATATATAATATATATATATATATATATATATATATATATATATATATATATGGGTGCTCACACGCTGGAGCAATGGTCGGAGTTCGAATTCCAGTTGAGTTCATTACATTCAGCTACTTGCTAATAACATTAGGTAAGTTATGCACCCATCTAGTCTCCCCCAATCTATTGGTAAAATAAAAGAACAGACCTTTGTCGGCAACCTATCTTGGAGATGGATACTCTCATTTCAAACAGTATCGCACTAATCTGAAAGTGTGTATACATGCATGTCTGTACATGGGTTGGTCTTTTGAAGCCAGCTCAAGAGAATGCATAAGTATATATATATATATATATATATAGATAGATAGATAGATAGATAGAGAGAGAGAGAGATAGATAGAGAGATAGAGAGAGATATAGAGAGAGAGATATAGAGCTAATGAAATGTTTGGTAATCCGTATGGATAATCGCAAGGAGGATGTAATGCAGAGAGATTAATTTAATTAAAAAACAGACGACCTTAAGTGCCAATTGATTGTAATATTTTTCCCCGGGAAAGTGATTTTTCCTTGTTCCTCAGATCAAATTTCCAAGCATAAAAAATATTTTTATGGTAAATGTGATCTGAGGTAGTAGGAAAAATCACTTTCATGGGAAAATAAAATATAATCAATGTTCCTTTCAGGTTTTCTGTTTTCATTAAATTCATATATATATATATATATATATATATATATATATATATATATATATATATATATATATATATATTAGTAGCACGACTATTTATAGATTTTTGTAATTGGTTCATTATGCATTGCAAGGTCAGATATTTCCAGTTTATTGTGTTATTCTAACGCCTGGAATAGTTATTTTAAATTATTCTAATGACTATTGTATATGTTCCAGAATGTGGTTTCTTTAAAACTATGACATTTACTTATTTATTATTAATTACTCTACTTGCTGGAAGATGGGTGAATGTTTTTTATCGAGTTATCTTTAAAATGATTGCCAGTCAAGGACATATTACCCATTATATTCTTCTATTTAACTCGTAGCTGGTTGAATAAGAAATGGATTTCCTAAGTGTAAATGAATATAAGGATCTCGGCAGGAATTCAGACTTGGCTCACTGACTTCTCATTCCGAGCCTCAAACTATTAACACCTCTCGGACACCCTGATGAACGTTCTGGGCTATGGATGCACGCAATCAACGAGAGACTATAGTTCCTTGTCTGATAATACACAACAATGGCTGAACGGGAAACTGACATGGTATAAAATACGTGAGATACTTTCAGAATAGCAGATAAATGTGTGTGCAAAGGTTACACTTGCACTGCCAAATCATGTAAACCACTCTGGAAATATATATATATATAAGCTATTATATCTTTTAGTAACGTTCGCCTAATTCAAAGGCCAAGAGCCCCTCAAGGAGGTAAGTTACTGAATGACGCCTTATATGAAAGTAAGAGAAGGACGTAAAATGGGAAGATTATAAGGATATGTATAATAGATAACAATTGGACCTTAAATTTAAGAGGTTAAGATTTTAGTGTTTCAGGAAACATCCACTTGAGAGACTGTTCCATAGTAGCCATTCTTGGTAAAAAAAAATCTCATCAAAGAAATACATAGTGAATTACTTTCATTCAACTCTGTGGATGTAGCAAGATTGGTCTTGGCTATAAAGAAATACAAAAGAATGCGGGTGATTCAGTTGTGTGGACATACCAAGGCTGTTAGTATTGGCTTTAAAGAAATACGTAGGAAATGAGGATGACTTAACCATGTGGACGCAGCAAGATGGGTTTTAGGTGTAAAAGAATACAAGAGAATAATGGTGAATGAATCATGTGGATGTACTAAGGCGGGTCATGGCTGTAAAATAATACGTAGGCAATGAGGGTGATTCAATCCTGTGGACATACTAAGGCGGGACATAGCTTTAAAGTAATACGCAGAAAATGAGGTTGATTCGACCCTGTGGACGTAGCAAGGCGGTTCTTGAATTTAAATGAATACATAGGGAATGTCGGTGAGTTAACCATGTGGACATAGCAATGTGGTTCTTGGGTGTAAAGGAAATATATATTGACGGATAATGGTGCGGCGTTATCTTCAGAGCAATTATCGCAGTTCTTAAAGAAGTGGGGTGTGCGGCTTCGGTTCAGGTGCGCCTACATGCCGGCGGGAAACGGCACAGTAGAAAGGAGCCACCGATCTATAAAACTGATTGCAGCCAGGAAGCGATGTTCGATCCCCGAAGGAGTCTTTTGGTATAATGCGACGCCTAAAGACGGTGTTTCGCCTACAACAGCACTGGCTAACATAGTGCACGCCTATCACTTACGGATGCGAGGCATTGACATTGCAATGGCTCCGAGCGACGCGCAAGCTAAATACAGAATTGGTTTAGTAGTGTGGGTTAAGACCCCGCACAGCAAGTGCACGGACAAGCTTAGAATGGGGTGTGTTACCAAAATTATCAGCCCGCAGTCTGTGTGGGTTGATGGCGTGCCTCGTCATGTTAAAGACTTTCGGCCAGTTGTAAGGTTAAAACCGTCATTAGATGATGAAAGTGACTCTGAAGATGGTGAGCGAGTGGTGTATTTAAAGTCGGATCCACTGAGTTCTACCTCAAACATCAGTACTCTACCTGTGGACGTCAACATGGCCAGCTGTCCAGAGGCGGATAGTAGCTCAACGGATGAGAGTTCATCCGAGGATGAGGACTCTGTCATCCCGCTCAGAAGGAGTGCCCGGCAGAAGAGGCCTGCCCCGAGTTGCACGTTGTGCGAGCATGACAGCGAGACACGGGATGAATCTGGAAATCTGCCACCTCGGAGCAAACAAGTTCGCGCATGTGTGGTTATCCCAATATGTCAAGCGTGCAAGTTGTATATATGCGGACGCAGTCACCAGACAGACGCGACCATCTCTTGAACTGAGAAGCTTTGTGATCTTAAGATCGGGGGGCGTGTACTGATTTGGTCGGTCAACTTGAAACCCCCAAAGTGAGTGGAGGTGGGCAGGCGCGGGAACTGTGATTGGTAGCTGGCTTGTTGGTGTTTTGCATAGGTGAGTTACCAAGCTCTATGTAAAGGGCTGGAATGAGAATGAGTTCAGTTTTTCAGTCTCAGAGGTGGAGACTGTGTCCATCGCTATGAGAGAAAGAGACGAAGTCATTTATTTTTACGTGACGCATTCCAACACACTGTGTACGTAGCATGGCTGTAAAATAATACGTAGGGTATGAAAATGATTCACCCCTGTGGACGTAGCAAGGGGCTTCTTGGCGGCAAAGTTTTGAGATGGGGAAATTAAACAATGGACTTTTTCATGACGTGTCTGTAGCATGACATATACAGGATGATTGAAAAGTAACTTCCTATTTTATATATGATGGTGATGGACTCTCTTTAGCTATACTTTTAGCCATTAAAGAACATTTGTACAGGTTCTAAACATTCTGTGTCCAGAAACGAAAACACTTGTTTGAACACAAGAAATATTAAATAAATTTAATTAATTTAAATTTTGTGCAGAACTAACCACACTTTTTGAAGAGCCAAATACAGAAACCTGGTGCACCGTATGCCACAAGATCCCCAAATGACCCTCTGCAGGTTTTGCATTCAGAGTTGTACTTCTACACCAGTTGCCATTCAAGGCTATAGAACCCAGTCTGTCCTGCTACATTCATACCTTTCCCAATGGTATTAGCATGAAAGTGAATGTAATGGGTTCAACTGGAATTTGAACTCGGCTCACCGATTCGTCAATCTGAACTTCAATTCATTACACCATCCATATATAAAGTTGCATCTGTGGTAAATGGACTGTAATATGTTTACATGCAATGTCACTGAAGGGTTATGAACTCTGTCAAAGCAAAGACTGGGCAAAGGTGGCTATATAATTAATGTTGGACCCTCCCAGCAATCAGTAACTTTTGCAAAGGCATTGAAATGTAAATGTAACTCTATGTTATTATTAATAATAATGATATTTACACGGTGACGGTTTCTACCACGAGAAATTATTTTAAGTGACTTTCCGCCAGATATCTAGACTGAAGTCTAGATACGTGGCGGAAAGGCACTCTCAGCATGATATTTGCTTTGTCTCTGCTGGTCGTATTTAGCATCGTTGTTATCCTCGCTACTATTCCTATGGTACCAAGGTGTTTCTAGAGATTATCTGGAATTGACCCAACACTTCCAACAATCGACAACTGACACAAATTTGGCATGCACACCATATTCTCTCGACATCTAACCTCACCTTTGAGTAGTTCCCTATATATTCGCTTGCAATATAGTCATGTCCAGAACGTGTCGCATCTATCAACAGACATTCATTAAAATAGTTTTATGATCAGTGATGTTCCCGGATTGGCGTGTTCAATAATTCTAACAATCTGACTTGTAGAGTCCTAAAAGAGGTTAACACGCATATATTTCAATACATTCACCGGATCATCTTTGAGCCTCATGTCAGAATGTTGGAATCCATACTTCACCATCACCATTACTATTATTATTATTATTATTTTCTTTTATTTCTGTTGTATACCGATTTCCTTCAGGGTCCCAACTAGAGACCTAAGCTTAAAAATGGGTTCATGACATTTTTCACTGAACATTTTTGTAAAAACCTAATATCCCATATATTTTGCATACATAAGGCTCTTCGTTATGTATGGGCTATAACTGAAAGTAAGTTTTGTATTTCAAGGTATGTGCTATCAGGAATACATGAGCCTATCTGGACCTTTTCCAATCAATCCGAGTGCTCTAACTGGAATTATTGATGTCCCCATGTGCCACATTTTTGAGACTTGATATGTTTTTCTTGTGGTTTCCTTCCTATAAAGAGTCTATGTTGAACTCTTCCAACTACTATAAGATTAGTAGGAGATAAGGCCTTGGGTGAACAGTCGAATAGATTGAACGCTGGATCAACAGAAACACACTCACTAGTCGTGTAAGTCTCTTTGCTGTACTTAACTGTTTAATATATGATATATCTGCAACTGTGTTTTTGCTATTTCTTAACCATTTACTTGGTGACAATAGTTTTGAAGATACATTACAACATGCACGGACTAATATGCCAATGAGAAAATGCATTCTGTTTTTTGTGGTCGTTGATAACGATGTCTGAGCGATTAGTATTGATGTTTCTCAGTTTAGTCTCATAAAACTGTTACAGGTTCCATGTCTGTATCCGGGTCACGGGGGTGGGGGGTATCACACCAATTTCTTAAAGTTTTCTTCCGGTAAAAGTTACATATTTTTCAGTTCCATTCTAATCATGACGTGTTTTATATTCAGTTGGTGGTAAGACCGCGAAAAGCGTATCAATTTGTTCAATTGTTGTTGGATATTCATCACAGAATCTGCATTTCAGATTAATACAACTTTTCATTATATGTGCTTGGTAATTTCAGGTAACAAGCATTTGTCCTGTGATGCAAGAATATAAAGTTTGGATTCAGCTTTTAACCCTGCACTGCGAAAATTTATTATTATTATTATTGTTATTATTATTATTCTTATTATTATTATTATTATTATCATTATTATTATTATTATTATTATTTCCAAGTCTGCAGAAAGACCTAAGGCAGGTAGTTGTGTGTTGCTATGGCTACATTTCATGATTTGTTTTTCTAACTCCGATAAGATAACAAGCGTTACAGGGACAAACTTCTACTTTGTGTGTGGGCTGTATTTATCAAGAAAATCTTTTGTATTTCTTCTAAGCTGGAATTTTCATGGCTTTTTTCCAATTTGTTGTTGTGTTTCTTTTTTTATCATTCCAAGCGCCCCTACTATGACTATTACTATTCTTGAATTTAATTTCCAATATTTTTCTATTTCGAATTCCCGGTTTTTTATACTTCGATTCCTTGCTTTCTCTGTTACAGTTCGGTGTTCAAACCATATAAAATCGTAGGCAAATCGTTTCTTTTCGGTTTTTAACAATTATGTCCGGCCTATTTGCTTCAATCTTCTTGTCTGTAAAGATCGTGTACTCATATAGAATTATATTGATGTTTTCTATTTCTGTAACTGGAACTGGGTAATGTTCATACCAGTGTCGATCTTCGTAATGTGTGAGCTGTACTGGTATGTACATTTGTTTGTAATATATTAAGTCATGAGTTATAACAAATCACTTCAGTGACTCCATTAGAAACCTTCCCAACCAACAAGAGGGCTCTAACTACAACTGGGATTATCGATTTCCTCATGTGCCACATTCATTAGATGTCCCCCTTCAAGATCGTTGTATTTTGATAGTTCTTTTTTTTAAGATCTTCAAAGATACATTACAGTCTTAAGGGACTGCCATATCAATAAGAAAGCATATTCTGTTCTGGTGGTCTTTGATCCCGATGTCTGGACTATTAGCATCGATTGTTCTGGCTCTGTGTAAAGTCCCCAGGAATTGTTACAGGTGTTATATTTGTATCCCAGTCTGGATGTTGTTCATGGTAGTTTCTTATAGTTTCCTTGCCGTAAAAGTGCAGGGATTGGCTCACTCTATCATACCGAGATTTATATTCAATTCTGATACAAGATGGTCATTTTTTTCTGGATATTTATCACATAATCTGCAATTGGGGTCAACACAATTTTCTAGTATGTGTGCTTGGTAATTTCTAGTTAGCAATTATTGATCCTGTGCAGCAAGAAAAATTATTATTATTATTATTATTATTATTATTATTATTATTATTATTATTTCCTTTGATTTCTGGCGTTTACACATTTCTTTCCTGGTCCCGCCCAGGGACCTAAGTTTAGAAATGGCATCATGACACTTTCCACTGACAAAATAAAAATATTGCATTGATAAAACCCTTCGTAAAGTGTGGGCTTTACGTGTCAGAACAATTTTTTGTATCTCCTTGAAGCATGGACTTCCAGGAATCCCTTCAATTAGTCTACTGCAATCTTTCCTAAACAGTCCTAGGGCTCCAACTACGACAGGGATTATTGATGTTCCCATATGCCACATTTTCGAGATTTCTATTTCAAGGTCCTTGTATTTTGATAGCTTTTTGAATATCTTCAAAGATACATTGCAGTCAGCAGGGACTGCCATATCAATAAGAAGGCACTCTTTTTGTTTGTGGTCTTTAATAACAATATCTGGGCGGTTGGCTTTGATTGTTCTGTCAGTGTGTATTGTGTAGTCCCATAGAATTGTAACAGGTCCTATCTCCGTAACCGGGTCCGGATGGTGTTCATACCATTTTCTTTCAGTTTCCTTCTCGTAGAAGTTGCAGATTTTCCAGTGCAGATATTGCCCCACTCTGTCATGCCGGGTTTTATATTCGGTGGGTGCCAATATGGTGCAACCTGATACAAGATGATCAATCGTTTCTGGATATTTATCACAGAATCTGCATTTTGGGCTGACACAATATTTTAGTATATGTGCTTGATAATTCCCAGTTAGCAAGCATTGGTCCTGTGCAAGAAAGATAAATCCTTCAGATTCAGCTTTCAACCCTGCACTACGTAGCCACTGATGTTGTTGTTATTATTATTATTATTATTATTATTCTCCTTTTTCTTCTTCATATTATTATTATTATTATTATTATTTGTGATATTATGATTATATTTCCGTAATGTATTTCCTGTTGGACGCCAATGAGTTCCAATTGTTCCTGTGCTACAGGAAGCATTTATTTATAAAAGTATCATTTTCTTTTCTATAGCCAAGTGGACTAGAGTGTCCAAATTCCTTTCAGGTTTTGCTATATTATTTCAGAAGGAAATTATTTTTCGCTGACATATACTTCGGCATATCGGTCCAATGCATATATTGATTAGGGCTCATTTCTGTTGTCCTTATATCAAAATAAATCCTTTAACAATGATAACATAACGTTCTAAATATGAGCGAAACACATTTGGAAATGGATACGTTCGAGGAAGACTCACTACACTCCGAAGCCTTTAAGTAGTTTGACGTAAGAAGCCATTTTGAATTTATCAATGGAAGTTTTATTTATTCAAAACTGTAGGCATTGAAATAAGAGACGCTGCATTCTATCTAGCAAAACAGATGATATGAAAATATTCGGAAATTTATTTACTTTGTAAGTTTTATGTTTAATCCGTTTGATAGGATAAACCACATTTTTATGAAAAGTCCCCGGCTCGACCAACGAGCCCCTCCAAAAAATAATGTGTTATTTGGTAAATTAATTACATTTTTTGAATAATTTCAGCCGATAACCATACAGACGAAATTTATAGTATTTCTGTTTTGCAAAAACAATAAATTTGATAAATAGTTTGAGATTCTAATGCATAATATCAAGGATGTTTGTCAAAATTGAAAACCATGATGTTGAAATGCATGACCAGGACCACTATGGAAGAGCTTGCAACCTAAAAAAACTGATCAACTGAAACAAATGTAATAGCAATTCTATGATTATTAAATAATGATTATATCAATGCATGCCAATTACATAATTTCTAAAAAAAATGGTGAAGTCTATTCCATGAGTGCTATATGATAAACTAGAGAGTAATTGTGTAATACGCATTGCGACCAGAAATAATATATTAAAAACAAAATTCCTCCATATTAATATAGATTAATCATTCTCAGATCCCGAATATCAAACAAAAAATATTAAAAAGTTAATAGGAAGCCTTGTTTGTTATGTATATTCAATGTAAATCCAACCACTTATGAAAGCAAATATATATATATATATATATATATATATATATATATATATATATATATATGAATCATTCATACAAAAACAAATATAGAGGTTAATGATTTAAGTGGCGAGAATACTTCGTCGCAATCACTATAAATAAAATACATCAACCCCGAAACTGTATATGAATGATATGATCCCTGTTTATAAATTCCAGTTGCATAAGGTCTTTTTAATTTTTTACAAGCTTTCGTCTGTTCCTACAGACATCATCAGGTATGGAAGTAGATTTTGTTCTTGTTTGTACTTCTCAGTAATAAGAGGACAACGAAAATAGAGATGTAATCCGAAAAAAATGCTATGAGAAACGTGTTATTCCTCTGACGACTACGTAGTTTCGTGTTTCGTGTACATTTTAAGGATCAATCAAAATTCGTAAACAATTATATTGGCCACACGACAACATGTTTAACAAGAAGACTCACGGTACATATTTCTGACCATAGATCAATTAGGTGTCATTTCTATACTCATGGAGACCGACTGAACCCTATTAGCAACATGCTTGTTGACAATAAAAATATAATAGCATCGTCTACATATAAAAGAAGGATAAAAGTAATGACTGTATTTTGAAAATAAAACATTTTAGTTTTTTATATAATTTATCTACCGACAAGAAAAAAATTATAAAGCATATGAAAAATTATATCAAAAAATTTAATCAAAGCACATTGTCATATTTAAGGAAGTTTGCATGAAAGAACGATTGCTGTCCCAATATCTCACATCATTACCTCTCTCTAAACATCCTCAGTGAGCGTAAGTGTCTTATCCATCCATTTCCTGTCACAAATTAACTTTCAACCAGAAGAGTAAACTTCAAATTCGTTGTTTAGCGAAAATTTAATTTTCACTTTAGAGCTTGCTTCTGCAACTGTGTGTCAATCAACATTGCCCCCTAAGTCTGGGACACTATTCCATTGTTCAGACTGATCGAAAACATTCTCAATTCTTCCCACGGGTATCTGGTATTAACCCTTCTCGTTTCAATATCTCTCAGCACATAACACATTCTATTGATAAGAAAACTTTTTTTTACCGCGGTAACAATAAATAGTATCACAATAATAAATTGCACAGAATATACTCAAAGTGTAGTAAAACGTCGTAACACAGTGTCACGCAAAAACCCAAGACACATACGATTTTCAAATTTGCCTTCCAGAACATAAGCACAGTATGAAAAGAAAAGAAATTATAGATATAAACAATGATAACTGATCCGAATTGTTATATCATATCGAATGTTCTATATAGCAGTGAATGGTCGTCAATTTTCTCACAGATAAGAAAAGATTTCAATGGTCAAAAATGTGTTTCTACTTATGAGTGCTGAGAATGTTGAGAGAAGTCGTGATTAACAAAGAAGTTTTAAGATGAATAGAGACAAGTACAATGCCGGGTACACAATGAGGAAATAATTATTGGCGAATTAAACACTCACAAGACATTCAAGTCAAGAGCTGAAGGGAAGAAGTAACGATTGGCGAAGCTGGGTGAACGGATTACAGAAATAGATAAAGATGAAGATTAAAGAGCAAGGCTTTACTTTATAAAACCATATATGGAATCAATTGACTTTGAATATGAAACATATCCACTCGAAGCCAAGTAGGTCCCGTTTAGGTCAATAACGTAACGGCCATCTTTCTTTGTCCAGATATCGATCTCTTTACTCTGATTCCGGAAGGCTGCCGTAACAAGGTAATTAAGTGTTAATATGAGCCATTCCTTTATATAGAAAACCCGGCTTTCATTGACCGACCTGCCAATGTTATGTTCGTTTGAAATTTATAAATTCTTTTCTATTATTATTTTTCAAGAAAATAGTTTTTTTTTTTCAAGTTCCCTGACTGTTATCGCTCTTTCTTCTATTGATTGGGTCATTCCTTCCTAAAGTTTTGCTCAGAGTATTAAAAATTTACCTTCATGATTATGACAATAATTTCTCTCCTGCTATCCATTGTAGTTGTTGCTGCTGCTGAAAGATCTCATCTGACGTGGTTTTATGTCATTTGATACAAGATTATGTTTGCGATTTTTTAGCGCCAGATCACAAGCTTCCAAGAGGAATGCTCCTCGCTAAGCCCTACTTTCATTATAAGCAATCACTAAATATGGATCAGAGGAAGTTGTGTATATTTGAGAGGTTAGATATTGCTGAAAAAATTATTTAAGAACATGATCCGAGATTTTACGTTATGCTTAGTTAATTAGTTTTCTCTACTGCGTAATGTTCGCTTCTGTCTCGGTGGCCAAAGTAGTTGCCCTTGTATCATATCCAGCGGACCTATGATACAAGGGAAGTAATTTTCGTGTCCGACCTTTAGCAATAAGTCATTATCACACATACGCGTAAGCACACACACACACACACACACACACACACACACACACACACACACACATATATATATATATATATATATATATATATATATATATATATATATATAAAAAAGAAAGAAGAGTAAGATATATATTCCGGTGTTCTTATGGACATTTTTTTTTTTTTTTTACAAAAGAGTTCTCAATGTAAATTTACAGACTATAAAAATTATAAATTAATTGATTTAAAATATGGTTTCTTCGCTACACAGTAATAACCATGTTTCAAAAATGGAAGCTAAAAACTTCAAATTTAATTATATAATTAAATTCAAAGCATTAGTTGTGTTTAATCTTCAAGCGAATATTGGAATAACTTATTTTTAAATTTACTGAGGTTTAAACGCACATATAAATTCATAATTTCCTGTTTCCAAGGATACAGTGAAATCCAATCATTCAGGCAGGGGCGGCAGCGTGTTCATTTTTATTAATTATTGTTGTATCAACTATGAGTTACGCTCGAAAAAGAGTTTAGGGAGTGTAGGGGTGTATTTTAAATCAGTTAATTTTTATATCTATCTATTTATGTATACATTTATATATATATATATATATATATATATATATATATATATATATATATATATAAGAGAAGTGTGTATTTGTGTAGTAATCCCTCTTTTATACATGTTTTGTTAAAGACGACTGGCAAGGTAAAGCGATAAGATTTTTATTTAAATGTTCTTGTGTTAGTACAAGTGTTTTCTTTTCTGTGCGCAAAATGTGTAAAAGCTATTCCAATGTTCTTCGTATCTGAGCGATCTTTAGCTATTCTTTACCAATTATGAAGGACGATTTTTACATTTTATTTTTTACTGAATGTGTCTGTTATTTACATATGTGTCTAAAATTACAAAGATGTATTATTTCCCAAACACGGCAAGCACATTTCTACCGTGTTCATTGTTAATGTTATTGAGTGTTAATGGATTATGTACACAAGAAAAGTTAAATAAAAAAACGTAGTGCCTTGTCATTGGTCTTTATATATATATATATATATATATATATATATATATATATATATATATATATATATAATTTTCCTATCCCTACATTACACTTTTTAGACTGTCAAATCTATTTACATTTTTTGTGTGTGTGTGTGTGTGTGTGTGTGTGTGTGTGTGCGTTCTCCGTTAGGGATAGGAAAATATCTCTCATCAACACATCTATCACCACCAAACTTAAACATTTTATTACCACTTAGGCAGTAATTCACTTTTGTCAGCAGTCCAGAAATGAGATCAGAGATCACTACAAATACAGAAAACGAAAAATGAAACATTAAACGAATATAAGGAAAATTGCTTTAAAAATTGATCCCTTTGATTTGAATAAAGAAGGTCAGGAGACCGGAAAACCATGTAGCAAAAACATGAAGAATGAAATATAACGTATAGTCTAAATCAAATCCACATCATAATCAAAGACCTTTGCAGTTTTTTCTTTTTTTTTATATATATATATATATATATATATATATATATATATATATATATATATATATATATATACAGTGTAACCCGGATATAGGAGAGTTGTCGGGACCGGAGAAGAAGTCTCTTATATCCGGGTTTCTCTTATATCCGGGTTTCTCTTATATCCGGGTTTACATTACACAGGCTCTAATTTGGGACCAGAGAATATCTCTCTTATTCTCTTATATACGGGTTACACCATATATATATATATATATATATATATATATATATATATATATATATATATATGAAAAATTTGGAAAAAACAAAATATAGGAATTTTTTGTAATCACTTCTTGATTTGAGCGCGAATTTCCTAGGCGCCCTCATCGATACACAAACACACAGGCGTACACACACACACATACATAGATAGATAGATAGATAGATAGATAGATAGATAGGTAGATTTTGAGTGAACGATGTAGCAATGTTTATGCACATATCAACCACTGTAAGTTGGACAGGTCATTGCGATAGATGCAAATTTCTCGCAAATCCAGTAGATTCGAACGTCGCAGTTTATTTTGTTTGGCTTTATCTGCACAACAATTTAATATCCCCCCGAGATCAGTAAAATTCTCTCGTCTCGACGTAGCACTTGATTGCATATATATTATCCAATAAAGGGTTTAAACGAAAAAAAAATATAATTCAATAACCGCTTATTGTCTGGCCTCGTTGTTGTCCGAATATAATTATGATTTTAACTGCCAGCTATCGGAGATAAAATTTTCCTGGTTCAACTTTTGCGGTAATTAGTGTAGCCGTCTTAAATATTTTAGGGTCAGTTTGAATCTAAGAGTACATAGACGTATCTTTTGACAAAATATGTGTAAAATGCCCTGGTTGCCGTTATGTTGCGGTAAAGACACAAATATTGGGAATATTTAATTTGTTTTCAAATTTTCTTGAGTGTTAGAGGGTAGGATTATGAGGTTTGTGTTGTTGACGTTAGAAGTGCTACTAGTGGCGTGCAATGTTGTTGATGTTAGTACAAGAGATATAAGAAAAATAAATTAGTTCAGATACCGGTATTTATCTAATAAATTGCTTGCAATATACGTAACTTTACATTGGAGAGGGGTCTCTAAGTTTAAAAGGCCGCATCCGTGAACTTAAGTGAGACCTACGTTGGGACAAGCATTTAAACTCACTTTGAATGCACAGGAAAAAAGAAAAACGTTTGTGAAACGCACGGTGAATACTAGACCCGGCTTCTTTAATATTTCCCCTTTTCTAACAAGATTAATGCTCGACAAACGTACATATAAGTTTTAGATTAAAATAAAATTCTTTTCATTTTTCATTCAAAATACTCTATTTTAGGAATACGTTTTAACAACATCGCCCACGTGACGCCGACATGATCATATTGTGAAACGGAACGCTGATCTTGAAAAATATCAGTTATCTGTTTTGATCAGTCTTACTCTTATGTCCATCGTCTTTTCATGTTGAATTGAATATAGTCTAATGTTAATTATGTTTTATGAATATGTCCTGAAGATGGTCTACTAGACCGAAACGTCCGACGTTGACATTATATTAACATTAAAACAGCATAATTGCATATTAGGATTTTTGTTTGTTTTTCCGTATATTTCTCTTCATACTGTCGGATCTATTTCCATATATTTGCTTACTTACACACACATATATATATATATATATATATATATATATATATATATATATATATATATAAGTTTAAGATTGGTGTATACGGAATAAATTCCAATAACCAACAGATACTATTCTTAAAATAGCCATTCTGTTTCAACACTTCTGGTGTCTTATCAAGAGATGATGTTGAATGTAGAATAAAGGGTTTTAAAAAAATCACACCAGGTTATCATAAATAACCAAGGCAATGTATGGAAATTTTAACATCTCACCTCATTTTAGATCAAGAGTTTTGATACCAATGCCGAATGTAAGATTATTATTCTCTTTTATTTTTACCCGTTATTTGTTTTATAATTACATTACGAGTAAGTAAGGACCGTGGGTAAAGAAAGGATTTGATTTTTCTGTTTTGTTGTTAACATGACATTACAATCTGCAGGGAATGCCATGCCAAAAAGAAAGCCGATTCTTGTCTTGTAGTGTTTGGCCCCGAAGTATTTATTATTATTATTATTTTTATTTTATTTGATTTCTGGCGTTTACACATTTCCACATGACACTTTCCACTGACAAAAAAAAAAAAAAAAGAAAAAAAGAATTAAATTAAATTACATAGATAAAGCCCTTCGTAAGGTGTGGGCTGTACTTGTCAGAACAATTTTTTGTATCTCCTTGAGGCATGGACTTCCAGGAATCCCTTCAATTAGTCTACCTCAATCTTTTCCAACCAGTCCTAGGGCTCCAACTACAACAGGGATTGTTGATGTTCCCATATGTCACATTTTCGAGATTTCTATTTCAAGGTCCTTGTACTTTGACAACTTTTTGAATATCTTCAAAGATACATTGCAGTCAGCAGGGACTGCCATATCAATAAGGAGGCATCGTTTTTTGTTTGTGGTCTTTAATAACAATATCTGGCCGGTTGGCCTTGATTGTTCTGTCAATGTGTATTGTGTAGTCCCATAGAATTGTAACAGGTCCTATCTCCGTAACCGGGTCTGGGTGGTGTTCATACCATTTTCTTTCAGTTTCCTTCCCGTAGAAGTTGCAGATTTTCCAGTGCAGATATTGGCCCACTCTGTCATGTCGGGTTATTATTATTTGTGTATGTTATGTTTCTTGCTTTATATCCTATAGAACCGGGTTCAAACTATGGTCCTTAGGCCCTATAGGAGATTTGGCATTTACATGATAGCATTGTTCTTAGTATATGGGATGTTTCTAGTTGGGCGATCTTCTGGAAACCTTGTATGGTGATATTACACACTTTAGTAAATTTGTCCATTCGTTTTCTCAGGATGCCCAGAGCTCCGATTAGTATTGGTATAGTCTCAGCCCTCATTCCCCACATTCCGTTAATCTCGATCTCCAAATCTCCATTTGGATAATTTCTCGATAATTTGTATGGCAGTATTTCTCACAGATGGTACTGATATGTCAGTCAGCATAAACACACTGAATTTCTTGACTTTTATGGTGATATCAGGTCTGTTGGCTTTTATTTCCCAATCAGTTTGAATTGGCATGTCCCAGAGGATAGTTACATCAGTATCTTTGGTAGCTGTATCTGGTTGGTGTTCAGTGGTTTCCATGTTGTGCTTCTTGTATATCTTCTAGTGCACATATTAGGTACCTTGTTATGTCTGTGGGTATATTCATTTTTTTGCCAGTTCCGGACATCCTGAGATAATATGGCCGACAGTTCCATTACATTTTATGCAGAATCTGCATTTCCGGTTATTATTATCATTATTTTCATTTTATTTAGCGATTATTGTAAAAAATGAAGGCTTCACAGATTTAGCGTCTTTCATTTAAAAATATAAACAATAGTGTCATTCCGTTTTTTTTGTTTGCTTTTTTTTTTGTATTTTTCAATAAAGTCTTCTATGTCCTTCTTTCGCTTAAGACGCGTGTCTTCAATAGAAAATTACAGCAATTCTTTTATATCATAAAATCCGGACGTAGAAAAATCCAAATTCTTGGTAAATATCCGAAGCTCAATCTACTGCCTGAATATCAGTGATAGTTCTGGAATCGAAACAACGACAACATTCTTAGATAGTCCACAGAAACGTAATAGTGAATTTCCAACCCGCTCCTATACTGGCTGTTCAAGATCCGTTAAAAAAACATTATCGAATATCGATTCTTTTACACAGAGACTATGGGCGCACTCTCATGTACCGTTACCTCTTTCTTCCAAATCTGATCAAGTTCGATGACTTAATTAAATAACAAATTGTTAGAGAGAATATGCTTGTTGAGTGGGAGAATGTTTCGTATTTTCCACAGTTCAATGTACGATCCCAAATAAAGAAGAAAGGCTAGAATGTTCTGACCATTTGCAGGTTTGAAGCACCCGGCATTTTTATTCATCTTTCTCCAAAGTTTCTTAAATATAACTAAAAGGATATATATCGATGTTCTTCGAAAATTGATACAACTGTAGATAGGTGTTTAAACTTCTGGAAGGGAAACTCTTAAAAATTATGCTTACAAAAATATGAAAGATTTTCAAAGAAAATAGCCAAGGGAGAGAGAGTTTGGAAGACAGAGAGAGAGGTGGGAGAGAAAAAATAGAGAATTTAGTTATATTGGGATTCAGAAGCAACCAGCCGTACTGATAAGTATGAAACCTATACAGGTTCATATGTATTTTCAACGATAAGAGAGTGTCTCAATGACTGCAACATTAGCTGTCGTAATTCCGCTCATCAAATCATTTCCAGAAAGGCACAGAGGAGAACAAAATTCAAGATAGAAGGCGACAGATTCAAATGGGATTTGTCAGCAAAAGTAAACGAATATATTGCGTCACTATTAAATTTAATATTATGAAATCAATGGGGACCCAATCTTACATATTTAAATTACACTGTTCATGTGCGTTACGATTATTTAATTTATGACATATGGGAATGCATGAAAAGATGCATGTTGTTACATGCTAGTATATAAGCAAATATATCGATATTTGATTCTCTGTGTGTACATATATATGTGAGTATACGTGAATATATGTA
>CAHIKZ030001258.1:2515000-2530000 GCA_903632075.3 Acanthosepion pharaonis
TCTCTCTTTTTTATTTTAGGATATGACAACGAAAACATTTAAAAATCGTTATACAATTGCAATCGTGCTCCGACGGGTATCAAATGCATCTCATCAGGCGATTGTAAATAACAAATTAGGGTAATCTACAATCTCCTGATGACATGCATTTGATACGCAACGAAATACTACTGCAAGTGTGTAGCGATTTTGACATGTTTTCTGTGTAATACCGCAAAATAAATAATAATGCTCTACTGTATATAGAGCCCACTTTTAAATTAAATATTACGAACATTGGAATTGTACGCTATTCTTTCTCATCTTACCTGGATATATATATATATATATATATATATATATATATATATATATGTGTGTGTGTGTGTATATATATATATATATATATATATATATATATATATATATATATATAGAGAGAGAGAGAGAGAGAGAGAGAGAGAGATGGAGGATGGAGGAAAGTAAGAGAGATAGAAGAGAGAGGAGAGATTGGGTACAGGTATCGTCATTGTATGATGACTGTTGGTGATATTAGAAATAATGTGGACAATAAAAAAAAAAACTAGCTCACAGCAACAGCTCAAATGATAGCAAACTTTTTGAAAATAACCTCACACACATAAAAGATAAGGACTCATTTATGAATGCCTATATTAAAACGTTTTCTTTTGAGGTACGTTCAATCAAACCGAGGTAAAAAAAAAAAAAAGCGCGACCACACTATCACCCATCGACATAAATCAGAATGAAGTGGCAAAATAGAAGTATTTACGATAAATAAAACTGAGCATCACCCATAACAAAAGTAAATAGTGGGGACGGTTTCGTGTTAACATTGTTTCATTAATCACAGTAAGTTTTATACATAAACTGGTATATATAAAGGATGCTAAATGACTAATGGTTCTGATCTAAAGAGCATATTGAGATCAGAAACTAGCAGTCACCATGAATCGCGTCTGAATGTTAACTTCAATGTTCACTTTTATATATATATATATATATATATATATATATATATATAAGTATATTATTGATGTATACGAAATAAATTCCAATAGCCAACAATTAATATTCTTAAAAGAGTGCTCAATACAGAGTAGAGCAGATATAATTATTTATTTAAAAATTATATCATAAATATTTTATCTTAATAGCTTACTTCGTTGTCAAGTTTTTTGAATTCACCTATACTTATGTTTTGATTGGTCATTCTAGCTTTTGTAACAGCGTTTTCTCCTTTCGAAGGATCGTTAATTAACTTGAAACTTTTAAAACCATTTATTTTACATTCAACATCATCACTTGATAAGTCACCAGAGGTCTTGAAAAAAAATGTCTATTTTGGTAGGGATTTTATAACATATTTATGTTATAATTTTTAAATAAATAGTTATATATATATATTTTTTTTCGACAAAGAATTCTTCAGAAGAATACTTCGGTACCTTCTTAAATAAACAAAATGAAACAGATTAACATAGCGAAAGCCAAGTATCTTGTCGTAAGATACCATTTAAAACCGCTTGAATAATATATTCCTGATTCACCCGGGTTTTGTAAATGTATATTGTTTTGAAGAAAGTGTAAGGAATCACTTGATGGTAGAAACAACACAAAGGCACAAGTCATACTGAGTGAGGCCTCAGCTAATTAACCTTATTCGGCCTGTGATCATGGCAGTTTATGGGCCTTTCAGCGAAAATGTAACTAAGTTCAGCTCGGCATAATTTCAGTACAAACCGCAGGATGTCTTTATGAGTGTTGATGAAAGTCTATTCTGCCTGAGTAGTTGTAGGCTGTACTTGTGAGTATATTTATTTTTGTATTTCTTTAAGGCATGGACTACCAGTGCTTCCTCCAATGTGTCTATTGGGATCTTTTCCAATCAATCCGAGGGCTCCAACTCCAACTGGAAATGTTAATGGCCTCATCTGCCACATTTTCGAGATTTCTATTTCAAGGACCTTGTATTTTGATAATCAAAGATACATTGCAGTGTGCAGAGACTGTCATGTTAATAAGGTGGCACATTTTGACTTTGCGGTCTCTAATCTGAGTTGTTAGTCATGTTAAGGATGCTAAGAATATCATGGACCGACCGTCTGAGGAACGATGAGGTCTTAGAGAGGTTACAAACAAGGAGAAAGCTTATACTTAACATCAGAAAGAGGCAGCTGAAGTTTCTGAGACACATAATAAGGAAGGAGTGACGGGTCGAATAGAGAGAGAGAGACAATGGCTCATAAAAAGATAGGTCTCTAATCACGATATCAATGGGGATTAGCTTTGATTGTTCTGTGTGCGTATATTGTAAAGTCTCATGATATTGTTATAGGTCGTATCTCCGTAACCGGTTATGGGCGATATTTACACCAATTTCTTGGAGTTTTCTTTCCGTAAGTGTTGTAGGTTTTCCAGTGCGGATATTGGCCCACTCTGTCGTGCCGTGTTTTATATTCAGTAATAGCCAATACCGCGTAATTATTATTATTATTATTATTATTATTATTATTATTGTATGTAAGTACATACATCCAAATAAGTTTGGTTGAATTAAAACTAAGAGCGGATTGTCCATGATTTTCCGAAAATGTGTACAAAGTAAACATTACCTGTTTCATGCGGAATTTTAGCTGAATTCGGACATTACGCTAAAAGATACTCTCGACACACAATAAACGTCCGGTCTTGGATAATTAACACATTAATTATTATGATTTTATAGAAAATCCCACTAACCACAGGAAGAGAAAAGTGGTTAGATAGAACAAAGAATTATTAATTATTTTATACTCGTCCACTCACTGCCAAGTAGACGTGACTCATTTGACTTCTATGAATTTAATTATTCTCGTGTATTCTGGGGTTTACAATTGGGATGAGCAGGTCAAATGTGATGATTTGATGTCTTGCTGTCCCACTTCTGTTCCACTTCTTTCCCAAACTTTTATCTCCATTCTCATTTCTGGGTTTCGCCTATGCAACCAGACCACCTCCGTTTCTGTTTATTTATACCGTGTCAGGCCGTTCATATCTATCCAAATACACCCAGACCCCCTGTGGTAATAAGCGCGGAGCCAGGCCGTCAAAGAGAACAACGTATAAATCTAAGCAGATCTATTGATGCCCAGACAGCTGACAAGGCAGATAAAATAAAATAAACACGGATCCATACCCGAAAGAATATAATCAGTAGAATCCGCGAAGTCTGGGATTATGGGAGTTAAATGGCCCACTCGGGAGTCTGTAGTTGTTTATTTACAACATATATATTAGAAAATAATAAATTTCCAATTCTCCATATGTATTTCTTAATGCAAGCACATGAATGAAGAGCAATTAGTTGTTGTGTTTATTAATACATATAGACGCGCGTCAGGCAATCGAGAACAAATATTCATTTTAGCTAACCATATTATTTAACAGAGAAAACCGCATAGAATTACTACGTATGTTCTTATATACATGCATACATAAAATATATATTTTGTCTTTTTGGCTATCTGCCCTAAATCTTTTTCTGCTACCCATGTACACAAGATCGTTAGGTATATTATTCGCTCATTACCTCGATCCTTTCCGCCTTCAATATGTTCTGCGAGTATAAATGTTTCCAAGTCCTTTTTCCTCCTTATCGGATCTTGAAATGTCAGCAATCTCTTTCTGATCTTAAGTATAAGAGTCCTTTTTATTTCTTATTCCTTTAAAGCTTCCTCAATGCTCGCATTATAAACTTACCTGCTTCGATTACAAAATCTGAAACAATTACACGTATTTTTTATTCGCGATATTGGCCATGATACACCCGATAGCAGACTTCATTGAGCATTTGATATTGTGCGCCTTTTTTGGTGGACATACTCTCAACTACACCCCAAAGAAATGTGTCCATAGTGTTTGAATCATGGGAACTTGGATGCCAAATGTTCGAGTTAACATGATCGTGAAAGGAGTTGACTTTGTTTAGCAAAATCTCCCTACTACGAGTGGAGAGTAACCACCCTCTCCTCAACATAGGATTTGTATCGCATGTCTTCGTGGAATACCCAACGCATGTATCTGATTGGCATTGGGCCCCATAGATTTTTCGGAGTTCTCATCTATAAAATACTGGACTTGCTGGATACATTTCTGATAAGGTCTGGCCGTTTAGAGTTTTTTTTTTCTTGGCCACTGAAGATACATTCTTGTCGGAAGACTGGAGCTTCTTTCCTCTTTTAAACAGGAAAGACCGGGCGAAATTTAAGAAAGCTGCAATCTCTGAACATGTGTTGCTGGTTGCTAAAGCAACGAGAACCGGGTAGGATTTGATTTCCTGTTATAGCGGCAAAGCTTCTATCGTTGACGTAAACAAAAACAAGGTTTATTGTTAAACTTTGTCACTGACTGCTTTCGGAAGATATGTTCTTAAATATCTAAAGCACACTTTGCGATACCCATATTTGATATCTAGGCTGTGGGCATAAATCTCTGTGTGTGTGTGTGTGTGTGTGTGTGTGTGTGTGTGTGTGTGTGTGTGTGTGTGTGTGATGAGAAAATACTTGAAACCAAATTCAGACATCGACTTTCTGAATGGCTCAGACACTCAAATTAATTTTGGTTTGCCTTCATTTTTATCATTAAAATGTCCCTTCATGGCGTAGGTGATCATAAACATTTGCAGATATCATTTTATCAGTATCTGTAAATTATAATTTTGGGGAGTAAGCGAATTGTGTGGTTTCCTGCTGTTTTCTCCATGGTTTGAATTTTAGTTTTCCTTCTCTTGATTGGATAGCTACCCAATGTTATAGAACCCATTCGCTGCTATTTGTCTTATTTTTTAGTGTAGAAAGTAACAAAGAGATCTATGATCTTACGTATGAGTAGAAATGGAATCGTATTATCTCCAAGATTTTCTTAGTAAAATCTATGAGTAAAATAATGAATCAAATATATAATATATATATATATATATATATATATATATATATATATATATATATATATATATATATATATATACTTTTTAATATAAAAGGTTTCATAAAAACATTGCTTTAAAACTTAATCTCCAAACGTTTTTCAAGGCAGACCGTAAAGATCGTCTGCTTTTTCCCAATTTTGGGGGAAAGTGAAAAAAGAGAGAGAGAGAGAAACAAATAAACAAATGCCTGCTTACTACTTCCCTTCCTTTTGTTTAGACCTAAGATGTGAGGTCTGCTTTATATACGCTTGGTGTTGATCCAGCCTCCTTTATAACATGAATGCAATATATATTTCTTCGTGAGAAAATTAAATCTTTTTTTTAATTTTTTTATTTGCTTTTTATCTCTTGGGGAGATTCCCATATGTTGTATTGTTACAAGATAAATTTCTTATATGAATTCTTCATACAAGCTGGAGAAATCTGAAGATAGAAGATAAAGGCAGTAATATCCCTTAGATATAAATGAAGATCACAGAAACCTCAAAATTATCCATATTCAAGAAAAACGAAATACCCGGGTTTCAGAAGAAAGAAAGGTTAATCCAGAAAGGAATTTTCTCAAATCCAAGATTCAGAGAACATCGACAACTGACAAAATCTACATGTAAAAAATGTTTATTCAGTTCTTTTATTCGGGAAAATCGTCTCTTCACAACGACAAGATACGCAAGAATTTGGTAACAAATTAATATTTAATAAAGTTTTTACTTCAAAACTAAACAAATGCCGAGCCGTAGATCTGTTCTATTTATGTCTACTTTAGATTTAACAGTCCATTTTTACATTGTTGCTGCCATATTGGAAGAGTAAGAAAACGCATATATTCTGGTGAAAATCTGCCTATATTATGTTGTCTTTATCAAGATTCCGTATATATATATATATATATATATATATATATATATATATATATATAA
Source organism: Acanthosepion pharaonis (assembly GCA_903632075.3). Classification (NCBI taxonomy): domain Eukaryota; kingdom Metazoa; phylum Mollusca; class Cephalopoda; order Sepiida; family Sepiidae; genus Acanthosepion; species Acanthosepion pharaonis. The sequence continues at coordinate 2,520,890 of CAHIKZ030001258.1, forward strand.
ACAAAATGAAAAATTATCTTAGCCGACGCATTTCGTCCTCTACGTAACTTTATCAAGACAAATGTAAGGATTTTATTTTGTGACGACTATTTATATGCAAGAGCAGTAATGTTATTTTTTTCAAAATTCTTTAGTATACGAGTACTCATGAATATTCATTAGGATACTCGGAACGTCATATAAGTTCGTGGACGTGAGCTGATAGAGTTTGCTGCCTAATAAACGGAAGTGAGTAGAAAATTATCTTTATATATATATATATATATATATATATATATATATATTAGTATTTAAATTCTTTTGGATTGGTATTTATGTGTTATATATATTGCATAACATGACGTTATAGATTTAATCATTTTCTTTTAATTTTTCGTATTTTGTCGACATGTATCTTAGCTTGGGATAGTAGTTTTTCTTTCACGAGATAAGATATTGGGAAGAATCTTGGACGCAGATTTATATTTTGATAAGATCCGATAGCAGCACTTTCAAGAATGTTTCGTCTAAGTAAGTTACTTTCTTATTTAATTAGTGTGGCATCACAGTTAAGGTCTTATGTATGACTTATTCATTTGATATTTTATTGTGTATAAGGTTTCTTTTATGTTCATAGATACGTCCTTTTTAAATGTCTGCATGTTTCCCCAATGTATTATGAGGGACAGTTCTCGAAATTTATTTTGTATATACCCGCTTCAGAATTATTATTGTTATGGGTATTTTTTGGTTCCGATCATACCCATAATTGTTTTGGATATGGTTGTAATTACTTTCACGTTGTTCAGATTTGATAAATTGTTTTGGACAGTAGATGTTATAGAGTTTTTAGGTAGTATTATGTATTCAGAATCTTTTGGTATATGACTGTTTATGAATATTCATCAGGTTAGATGAAAAGTTAGGCAAGTTCATAGACGTTAGGTAAAAATATCCTAATCACATTCATTTACCAGGCAGTGAAGTCTATTGAAAACTTGAACGTTACCGCCCATTCAATGTAATAAACTATTACTTTAATAACTAATTATTTAAGTTTACGCAATTATGTCTGTTTTTTGTTTTTTTATATAGATCTGTTACACTTTGCAAACATGAACGGACACGATTATCATTGTTCAACCGACACTCTCTTGCCAAAATTGCTAAGCGATATTATGTCTTTATATCGCCTCATTCAATCGTTCTTTCTTTTATTGTTTCGTCATTTCTTTCGTTCGTTCTTTCTTTTGTTTCTCTGCTCTTTAATTTGCCTTCCTTTTCTTTTTCTTTCGGTCTTTCTTTTTTGTGTTAAGTTATTCTTACTTTCGTTTCTTTCTATATTTTTATTTTCGTATCTTTGTTCTTTCATTCGTTCTTTTTTTTCTCTTTATTTCATTCGCTTTCTTTTCGATTTCGTTTCTTATTCAATCGCTCTTTCTTTTTACATTCATTCTGATTTTCTTTCATTTTTTTTAACATTTTTTTTTTATCCTGTTTTTCAATTCCATCGTTCTACTTTTCTGTTCTTCATTTTTTCTTTCTATCTTTCTGTGTTTCTTTCAGTCTTTTAATTTTTTTTCTCTTGTTCTTTCTCCCACTCATTCATACGTTCTTTTTTTTTATTTCTTTTCTTACTTCTTTCTTTCTTTCTTTCCTTTCTTTCCCACTTTCTTTTATTTTTCCTTTTCTTTTATTCTTTTCTACTTTTACTTGGCAATTTTTATTCTTTTGTTCACTACTTTTACATATGTAAATTGATATTTAATATGAACCTAATTGCCCTATGCCTTCAGTTAATGCAAATATAAATATTCGCGATTAATTATATCTCACTTTTAAGTACTGATTGAATTGCCACGTGTCTAATTTATCTGCATTTGCACTCTGAATGCAAAATGTCGGATGAACAACACTTGTCATGATTCAGTGAAAAAACTGACAACTATTTGGACTAAATGATGAATCTTTTTTAGTTGTCAACATCATATTTTCGACTCATACATCTCTTTATGTATATTTACCTCCTTTCCTATTTTAAGCATTCAGATAGGTTTTTAACAAGGACACCTGGCACAGTGAATAAAGGCGTTGGTTAAATCCAGTGACAGGACCCAAAGAGTGTGAGTTCAATACCCGGTTAAGTCAGTGGAGAACTTGGAGAGAGGAATTAACAGGAGATAACTGATAACTGACATCCAGTAAATATGGCACGTGGAACTAGAACAGTCTACCGCAGTGAGCGAAATAAAGGGTTCAGTTCGACATTACAACCACCTGAAGAAGGCCGAATCGTATAGAGGCCGAAACATTGTAATACATATGGCGACAAAGATTGGGACAATAGTCCGTTTAATATAAATAGTGTATTAAAGTCAGAATACAAACTAATTTTAGCTGACGTGTAGAATATTTTCATTGGGTCGGGAAGAGTGTGTGTGTGTGTGTATGTATGTGTGTATCCTCACGAGCGCCCACACGTTTGTGCATGTGCATGGTGTGCGTCTACCTGAATCTCTAGCCGATTTTGCGTGTGGTCAATTACTGAATTCTTACCAAGATATATCTTATGCATGCATATGATGACATATGCATGCATTTGTCAATGCATGAATAAGCTTTTCTCTGCCGCATAAGGTTTTGTCTTTCATTCCAACTCGAGGAAACCTAAAATAAGCCATATTCCTATTGGCTCCTCTTTTATTGGGATCTTACTTTACATGCTACTCTCACCCATTATGATGCATCTGCACTACATCGATTTCTGACATTTTTTTTAAAACTAGCTTTCCTCTTTTCGTTTCTTACAAAAAGAAAAAAATCAAATAAACCTTTTATTTATAAATAATATCCATTTTTAGATAAGAGCTTAAATCAAATATTTGAATTATAATTGTTGATTAAATTATATGTTTCTTCAGCATTTGCTTCTTCTTCCTACTCCTACTCTTCCTTCTTCTTTTCCTCCTCTTTCTTTCTTTTCTCTCCTCCTGCTTCTTTTTCTTCTTCCTTTCTCCTCCTCGTCCTCCTTCTTCTTCTTCTTCTTCCCTTTTTCTTCTTACGCTTCTCCTCCTCATCGCCTTGTTCTTCTTCTTCTCCTCTCCTACTCCTTCTTCTTCTCCCCTTCTTCTTCCTTTCTCCTCCCCCTTCATCTTCCTGTCTCCTTCTCCTCCTCCTCCTCTTCTTCTCCTCCCCCTTCTTCTTCTTCTTCTTCTTCTTCTCTTCTTCCTTTCTCCTCCTCCTTCCCTTTTTCTTCTTACGCTTCTCCTCATCACCTTGTTCTTCTTCTTCTTCTCTCCTACTCCTTCTTCTTCCCCCTTCTTCTTCCTTTCTCCCCCTTCTTCCTGTCTCCTCCTCCTCCTCCTCCTCCTCTTCTTCTTCTTCTTCTTTTCTCAATCTCCCCTTCTTCTTCCTGTCTCTTTCTTCTCCTCCTCCCATTCTTCTTCTTCTTCTTCTTCTTCTTCTTTCCTCCTCCTCCTCTTCGTCCTGTCTCCTCCTCCTTCTCTTCTTCTTCTTCTTCTTCTTCTTCTATGTAACCTATCCCTTCAGAACGTTGAAGATCATGATTTTTCCAAAATTTCTAGTCTTTTGTAGCTGTTAGAAAAATTTATTGGGTTTGTCATCTCTGCTGAACTATGTTCTGCCGTCTATTTACTGTTATCCTCTCTCCCTCTTGCCTTCAATCTAACATGTGAGTATCAGACTTTCCAGATCATCTTTCCTCATTATGTGCTCTAGACATCTTGTTTTGTAACTTTATGATGTCAAATGTAAGTACATTTCTTGGTTTCATTTTTTTTCTAAAATTCAAGAAATTCAAATCCAAACACTAGTAGTCAGTTTTATGTACATGTCTATAAGTATATTATAAGTATATTTTCGTTAATATACAACTGTCTATGTGTATCCAACATTCTTCCATTTATTTTGTAGGCAAGGGGAATGTGTTTAACAAAAAAAACATATATTTTACGGAAAATTCTGTCAGTGAGTGCCTGCCATTTTTCATAGTAGTAATATAGAAATATTAACATTGCTGTAATTGTTTCTCCGTCCTATTTGGAGCGAGTAAGCAGTGCCGACTGCTCGTTATCTATGATTATATACAATTGGAAAAGTGAAAATCTTTTGGAGGAAATTGAGTCATCCTTGGAAGGATGTTAGCTTTTAAGTTGCTTGAAGTAAAAATTCAGTTAACACAGTCCAATTAAACGAGTTTTCCTTCCACAATCAACAATTTAGAATCAACGTTTTCTTAAGGAAAACACTAGGACAATTGAAAGAAACCATTTCTTCTATGTACAGTGTCTTTTCAGGACTTTGACGAGTATTACTCTACGCAGTTTTCTGTCTGTTGTATCTCTAAGTAAATTATGGGTTTTTGCTATCTCGCCTAAACCCTGCTCTGCCAACCATATGCACAAGTTCAAAGATAGGTTATGTGACTATTTGCCTCTGTTCCTCTGACCTTCAATATGCTCAGTGAGTGTCAAATCTTTCCAAGAATTCTTTCCTCAATATGCGTCCTAGAAATGTCAACTGTCTCCTCCGGATGCTAAGTATAATGTCCTTTTTGTTTCCATCTGTTCAAGAATTTTATCGTTGATCACATATCCAGTCCATGATATCCTCAGAATTTTTCTGTACAGCCACATTTCTGTTCTTCATCTTTGAGGGAATTGTGAAGCTTTCACTGTAATACAGGAAGACGTCATCGCATAACAATTCAATGCTAATTTTTTTGTTTTTTATGAATTTTTTCCTATTTCTTAATACTTTGCTTAGCATTTAGAAGGCATTTTTCATTATCTCAATGCACCTTCAAATCATAGATAATACTCTAAATAAGGGCATTTATGTAAGCAATGACTGGTTGTTAGGTTAACTTTCCGGTTATCTTTAAAGAAAGTGAATTCAACAAACTGCGTTCAATCCCTGAATAGTCTATTCATTTCCCTTTCGCATTAAAGTTCTTATAACAAACATGAAGTTATCTATTTTCTTGAAATTATAGCTTAAACAATAGTGGTGACTCGACTCTCTAAGCTTGAGCAATAAATCTGTTTCGGAGAAGAAGAATTCTGGATTCAAAACCATGGAAAAATAACGAGAACCAACTGAATTGTCTTTCGTAATAACCGGTGAAGCACAGATAATAGATAAAAGGGATCCGAGGATTTTATAAAAATATTAAAGCTGGTAATTAATAACTGACCAGCTCCTGCCCAGATATGACAACAAAACATTTTTTTTTTTTTGTCTAATCTGATTGTTTTTGTGGAAAACGTATAGCAAATAAAACATACAGTCCGGGATTATGACGATCAAGAAGATCAAGATATAAATCAAGATGGGTGATTTCAGTGACAAGTTTCAAGTTAACATATGTAATACACAAATGTGTTGAAAAATTTAAAGAGAAAACATATTAAAAGAAAACTAGTTGTCGGAAAATATCACATTGTATTTTGCCTATTTTATTTTTTATCTAGTTTACAGTATTCGTTCTTAATATTGTTGTGGTCAATAAATATTTCTGTTTTATTCTTTTTTCCGATGAAATCTCATGAATATTCTCTTTGTAATTAACTTTTGAATTAGTAAATGCCTGTACAACTGACAGAAAAAAATACCAAAATATTCTGTAAATATAAGCGTGTTTTAAGATTAATAAAACACATTGTCGTTTAAAGGATTTGAAACGTTTGACAATAATTCAAGACTTAAATCCTGAAAAAAGAATAAAATCGAAGGAGACTAATTAAAAAAATAATTTTACAAAAATGTTCCTAAGATTTTTAAACTTTTCGGAATAAAATGATATTAATTTTATTATTTCCAGTCGGTTTAAAGTAACCTTTTTTTAAAAGCAGAATATAAATGAAAACATTACTACCACTGAAAATAATTAAGATAATGATGACACGTCGTCACAGAAAATCGACATTGTTCAATCGTTTTACAAAGATTAAAATCTAGAGTAAATCGTAAGAGGGAAATGTTCTCACTGTAATGAGAGAGAATTGTTCGCACGACATAATTGAAGGATTTCTTTATATATCTAGGGGGTGCGATAGATGAATTGTCGTATAAATTACTCGAAAATGAAAACAACACTGACATCTCATTTTAACAGATTTATTTACCAAATAGCACAAAAATATCTTGAAATACGAAAGAGTAAATTTATTCAACAAAATCGCCATTGCCTTCAATCACAGCCTCCAGGCGACTTCGAAATCCCCTACAAATTTTCTGGACGGTCTTCTTGTTTAAGTTGGTGAATGATGCCATAATACTTACCTTCAGTTCATTTTTGTATTACAAGGACATTTGTTGGTCTCTCGCTCAACTGCGCCCCATGCATAATAATGAAGGGGGTTGAGATTTGGGGAGTTAGGTAGCTAGATATAAGTAACTAGCAGGAGAGCCTGGCGTTGCCCGGGGATGCAACAGTAAGAGATAGATCAAGTATCGACCATCATAAAGACTGAAAAATAAAATTGACAAAGGTTATTGTTTAAGGTTGACGGACACGCATGTCTTAATTAGTTTTTTTTTTTTTTTACGAATTGGTCAAACTCAAACAAAAACATTATTTTCAATCGTCGTGAGTCTACCGATTGAATAGAATTTTATTATAAACCATTGGCTTGTAAATGGAATTTTTAAAGCATTCTGAATGTAAAAATAAAGAAAAAAAGTGTGCAAGACAATAAGAAACACTACCTGCCAAAAAAAAGTGAAGTTTTGTTGAAATCGGTTGAAAAACGTAGAAAATCCGATCCCATATATAAACGAACACACACACACAAACAACCTGGGTTTTATAATACGTATAACTCGATATGAGTTGCCCCCCTTTCATTCTGGCGACAGAATCGTGTTTTCTAATTGATTTCATGCAAAAACAATTGTGTTTTTTCAATTTTTGGCGCGGGCAGAACCACTGCAAGGTAATTTTACGCAGTCCTGCGAAGTTTTGTTGAAATCGGTTGAAAAATGTAGGAAACCCGATCCAATATATAAACGTACAGACACACACAATCTGCGTTTTATAATAAGTAAGATGTAGTCGCAGAAATTGTCTGACATACAATACTCTATCATTCCGCATGGGTGGCATGGTGCTGAATCATGTTGCTAGACATAATGTCTTCCAGCGGCCACCCTCTTGATCCAGGGCAACATTATCTCCTCAAGGTAGTTCATGTAGGCCCCTGTGTTGAGTCTGAGTCCTTGTGGGAAGATGGATGGAGAAATAACGTCGCCATCACTAGTAATCACTCTAAACACCTTCATAGTCACGATTAGATCCTTCAAATTCTTTACGAAACCTCTTCAGTGTCATCAGATTGACACCCACACACACTGAAATATTCGTATTGGAGCTTCCGGTGCGAATGCCAAGAATGAAGTTTAAACAATTCTGGCGGAGTGAATTGGGTCATTGTGATCTTTTACGTACAGACGGTGTTTAACCAACTATACTATGCAGTCGACAAAATCAACAATACACCACACACCTTGGATATATATATGTGTGTGTGTGTGTGTGTGTGTGTGCGTACATATATATATATATATATATATATATATATATATATATATATATATATATATTTATTTATATGGAACATCCGTTTAACGTTCTTTTTATAGATACAATTTTTTTATATATCTATTTATAATAAACAGTATTAAATAACATTTACCGGCCTGAATGTTTGAGAAAATTTTCAGGCCGTTAAATGTTATTTAATACTATTTATTATAAACAGAGCATTTAATTAAATACTTGTATCTATCAAAAAAAAGAACGTTAAACATAAAAATGTCTTTAATAAATAAATTGTCGGGTTCTTTTGTCCATTTCTTAATATATATATATATATATATATATATATATATATATATATATATATATATATATATATATATATATATATATATAGGGGTGTGTGTGTGTGTCTGTGTCGTACTGTCGGCGTGGGTATTATATATATTTATATATTTATTAATATATACTTAAAAGTTTTATTATAGAGTGGTCTAAGAAAAGTTTTTAGCCAGGAGAAATTAAATCCATCCAATTTCAAAATTTAATTACGTAATCCCATAATAATAAATGAATAGTATTTGCAACTAGTTTGGAGTAGGTCCTCCATTTGTATTCGATTTTTCATAGATTTGATCAAGTTATCAACAATCGTCTGAGTCATGTTTTGCTACTCCTTTAGCAATGTTTCTTTAAGGGTTGCCAGTGACATGATTTTGGTTGCACGCTCTCAAAGTTTTCGGTGAAGGTGCTCCAAAACGAACTCTATTGCATTCATGTCTGGTCTTTGGGCGATTCCTTCCATGCCTACTTTGCTCATATGTCATGGCGCTCTATCCTCTTGAAAAAAATAGACATTCTTGTCAATCTGATTGGTTTCAAATAGTGGGAGTAGTTCTTTCTCTAATATTTGACTGTGTTGTAGACCATTCAACCGCTCATCAACAAGAATCAGCTCAGATTTCCCTCAAAACCAGACAGCGCCCCACACCATTACTCCAATCCCTCCATGTTTCGCGGCTGCCTGCAGATATTCAGTGTTCCATGTTTCATTTTGGTTACTCCAAGCATAAACCAATCTCGAATTCGAATATTGGCAAAATTTCCTTTCATGTGACCAAATTATAGAATGCCAAATTTCATAATCTTTACGGCTGTTCCTGGTAACCTCTGAAATCAAGGGCTTCTTTCTTAGAATTCTTCTTTGATAGCCTAGGTCTTTCAGAGTCTTTCTCGTCACATATGGCGACATTTCCATGCCGTTGGTGGCATTTTTGATATTCTGACATCAGTTTCTGATGACTTCCCATTTCAGCGCCCTTTTCCTTCACTCAGACACGATGCTTGGTCTTCCTGAATGTTGTTCCACATGACAATGGCCTTCTTCCGTGACAATATTATTAAATGTTTGAAGATTAACCTGGAAAAAAAACTAGCAATTTCTTTATCTTTCTTGCCAGATTAATGCCATCCGCATTTGTCCTCATTGAAATTCACCAATTTCCTTACTTCCGCGAACTTTCATTTCAAAAAATAAGTCAACTGTCATTCACAGATGAGAGTAGCTTGATACT
>CAHIKZ030001258.1:2535000-2580000 GCA_903632075.3 Acanthosepion pharaonis
AATTCCTTTCTCCCACACACCAGCATGGCTGATGCTAACCCCCAGGAATTGGAAAAATTATATTGTATCCTTTGATAGGTCTTCTGCTAAAAAAGTTGATTCACCGTGCTGTACTAGACAATTACTCTCTCCTGGATTTATCTTAAAGATTTATAAGTTTACCCCTCGTCCATGCTTGGAATATTGCTACCACATGTGGTCCGGCACTTCTACTGTATATTTAGAGATTCTTGAGAAAAACCAAAGAATCAGCAATATTATTGGTCCTGACCTGGCGTCTCAGCTTAAGTGGTCACATTCCCACCGCCACCAGGTAGCTTCCTTGTGTCTTTTTTATAAATAATTTCATAGTAATTTAAGAAGGAAATGGTTCAGCCCAGCATATTTGGTTTGTGTTCTTATTCAGGGCATGCTGTATTCTTTAATTCACTGAACTTCAACTACCTCTGTTGTAAGCCGCAAATAAGTATTGTCACCAACAAGCTGTCGCCTAGCAATCAAAGACCTGTTAAAAGGGGGATAACAGCCTTCTTCATCCCTACATATTGTTAAGTAAAGAATGCATATTTACTCCTATCTAGATAGTACAGTGCTGTTCGATAAAAGTGACTCACCTGATTTTTTTTACTAAAAATATTTTTTGTCTATTGTTTTTGGGGTTAAAATAATTTTTAATCTTACTAATATAAAGACCCCTTCCCGATCACCTAAGAAAAAAGTTTATTCACCCTAAGGTATTCTACTGATAATTATAAAGTTGGATATAAATGAGATTCGGAAGAAACTCATAAAAAAAAAAAAGTCAGATATCGCATTCTAATGTTTAAACTGGTAAATTTAAAGAACTTTTTGACAAAATATTGAAAACTATTTTTTACAATACACTCAGAACAATATTCTAGAGTATTCTAGAACAGCTTAAATTAAATCTAAACTATTCCAGAATATTCCAGAAAGCCTCATACACTATAAAAACATATTGAAATAGCCACTCAAGTCAGTAACCAGAAGCAAGGGTTCAAACACACATCAGAACCACCTATGGCATCTATTATTGCCCTCTCAAAAGCAGGCAAGTCTACGAGAGAAATTGCAGAAATTGCTATAACCTCGCAATCAGCTGTCTCTCGAGTGCTTAGGGCACATAATGTTGCAACTCCTGCTCCAAGGAAAGAAACAAGGCGACGAAAGAAAAAGATTGATGATAGAACTGGCAGGATAATCAAGAGAGAAGATGCGATGAATAGGACTATAACGAGCTAAGAAATTACAGCCAGTCTAAGCGAAGAGCAAGGTGTTAGTGCTGCCTCTTCAACACTCTGTCAGAACAAGTTTACAAATCTTGTTAGAACAAGGCTACAAATCTTGTACACGAAGGTTTAAGCCGCTAATAATCAAATCCAACAAAGCCAAGAGGTTCGAATGGGCTCACTATTACAAGAATTTCAGCGTAGAAGACTGGAAGAATGTTCTCTTCTCCAATGAAACGAAAGTGGAGCTAAATTCAAAGGATAAGGTGAGTCACTTTTATCGAACAGCACTCTATGTCCGATCAATTCGATATGGTAAAATTGGCAGCTGATCTAAACTTGAATTACTTTTTTTTTTCGTACCTGGTGCAAGGAATGGCATTTAATGTTAACGTCTCTGACACGACAATTCTCCCAATTAATCATCCGAGAAATTCCATTCTCCCCACACCAGCGTGGCTGATGCTAACCTCCAGGAAAGTGACTCGTTACAACTTCTCCAGATAACATTCTTGGCTGACATGAAGTAGAAAGATTATATTGAATCCTGTGTTAGCTCTGCTGCTTCTTTGTCCCTCTTCTATAAATACTGTCATAGTAATTTAAGAGGGACATGGCACAGCCCTGGATATTTGGTTTATGTTCTTATTCAAGTAATGTTGTATTTTCTTGTTCACTGAACTTTAACTAGCTCTGCTAGAGTTGTAAACCGCAAATAAGTATTCTCACCAACAGGCTGTCACCTGACTCTCAAGGGCCTCTTAAATAGAGATAACTAATTTTTCCATCCATACGCATTGTTACGCAAAAGTGTATATTGTCATAAATATCTGATCCCGGACTATGTAGACTTGTCTGACACCCAACTTATGAGAAAGAAATCTCTAAATTACAAACAATGTTGAGGGTAATAGGAAACCAACATGGCTGTTCACAGACAATAAAGGAAAGGAAATTGTGGAGAGCCATGATCGCTTGCATACGGAAAGGAAATTATATTTAAAATAATAAAAAAAATATGCATTTTAATTTGCTTCAAGGATATAAGTGGTAAATTTCTTTTTAATATCGGGAAAATGTTTGAAGGTGACGTGTAGTTGAAAGATTATATTAAAACAATTGCTAGGTCAGTTGCTAGTAAAGTTTGTTCAATACGTTGTGCTAGACAGTTTTTAAACATGTATAACTTGACTATTCATCCATGCATTAAACATTGCTGTCATAGATGATCTGGTGATTTTGCAGCGTATTTAGACATTCTAGATAAAATAATCATACGAAGCTGCATGGATATTTTTCCTGACCTGACATCTTTCCATCACCACAATAATTTAGCTACCTCGTGCCTTTTCTCTAAATATGTTTGTGGTAATTCCTTTGATGAGCTTTCCTTTTTTGTACCTCGACTTTACGACCTGAAGCGCGGTACTTGATTGGCGGCTAGGTCTCATTTTCTTACTGTTGAAATGGCGTGATGCAAGAGTCGTTTCTATGCCGACAGTCTCCTCTCTTACACTTCACGCTTTTTGAAATGTCTGTCGGCCTCTTGCCTTCTAGTCAACTTTGATAGTTAAACAACTAAATGCAATGTCAATTGTTAAATTCTTTGTACTTAATTTCTTTTCTTTTGTTGTTCACTCTCCTTAATAATGCTTTTCTTTTTTTCATGTTCTCTGAAACTCACTAACCCCTTGCAGTTGACTGATTGCTTGGGTTGAAATTATTAAAAGAAATTCAGCCAAATAATTATTGCTCACAAACCAAGACTCATATATATTTGACAGGAGACGAACTATATATTTGAAGAATATTTATTTTTTTCATAGCAAGAGTAAATAAGATTGTTTTAAATAAAAATTCTCGGCTATTCAGGGAAATCCTCTCTTTCCATGGCCAAGTTATGCATATATTTGGTATTTAATGTATTCAAATTTTCGTTTGGTTTGGTTTGTTTTACGGCATATCAACTTCAATGGGTTATTTAATGCCGACAGCTTCTTTCCTGGTAATAATTTGTTTTGTCAAAAAATCTATTTCTTCTAATATTTTTTTTCTGAAAAATGTATAGCTGGTAATATTATTTTCAAAATCGTATCTCTGGTATTTTTTTTCCAAAAACGTATTGCTGGTAATATATTTTTCAAAAATATATTGCTGGAAATAATTTTTTGTCTTCAAATATTTATTACTGGTAATAATTTTTTACAAAGAATTTCTGGTATTAAAACCTATTTTTATACTTTTATAATGCTTTTTACCTCAGTTTCGGGGTTAACTATTTGTCCATTACTGTGGCCCTAACAGTTGCTACCACCCCTGGTCAGGTTGGACCTGGGAACAACGCGCCTCAAAACCTCCTAATCAGAGGCCTTGCTGTTGGACGTAGTTTATCGTCTTACCCAGGACGGAATATATTTAAAAGTATTTGAAAAAGACTTTGTATAGACCTTGTCTAAGATAATTTAGTATTTAAAACAGAAGGATCCAAGTCTTTATTTTGTAGATGTGGGAGATTATAATCTCTTTTTCTTTATTTATTTTAAAAGAGAGATCTAATATTTTTCCAGTACAATACTTTGTACAACTTCTTTTCACTTTCTAATTATTTGTTTTTCACTTTGATTTCATATTTATCTTTTCAATTGTAATTATCTTTATATTGGAAATACATTATTGTTAAATACTGTTTTCATTTCAAATAATAGCAGAAGCCGAGGCAGAGATCTATTCTATTAATATCGTCTTTACATTTAAATCTTCTTTTTTATATTGTTACCGCTATCTTGGAAATGTGTAACAACGCATATGTTTTAAGGAAAACTTGACTATATTGTGTTGCCTTTATAAAGATTCCAGATTATATGTATATATTATCGGGAATCAAAAGGGATCGCTGCCCAAATACAACACACACACACACACATATATATGTATGTGTGTGACTGTGTGTGTGTATGTGTGTGTTTAGGCAGCAATCCTTCTTTCATGCACGTTTCATTGAATACGACAGATAAGGTGCATTGATTTAGTTTTATAATACAATCTCTCATGTGATCTAATATTTTTTTAATTCTTTTTGGATGAAAAACTGTCAAATTATTATTATAATCCGAGCGATTTCAGCTATACATTTAGCCATTTTCAAGGTTGAAATATATTAAATGTAAACAATATATTGTTGTATATGTGTACTTATATAATGTTTTCACTTTCAAAACACGGTCAAGATATTGTGTCCGTGTTCATAGTTGATATTATTAAGTGTTCTTATTTATTAATAAGACTTCCTTTATTTTTAGCCTTTTTTGGAAAATAGATGATGCTGTTATATTTGTGTTGTTATCAATTATGTTACGAACAGGATCCGGTAGGTCTTCATGACTATTTAAATGAAACCTAATCGAGCCATCGTCAGAAAGGTGTATTGTTAGCCTTCGTGTCAAACATATTTACGAATTTTCTTTGATCAATGACAATTCCTAAATAAATGACTGACCTTGTTTTGGAAATGAAAACTTTATATAAATAGATAAGTTTTTGTACTGAAAATCGGACAAGTTATTTTATCAATTGCAGGACCCAAATTAATATTATATGACTTTTTAGTTCTATTTTCAAATCCTGATTGTGTAATCTCAGATGCTTTTAAAATAAAATTAAACACTACATGTTGAATTTCAGGTATTAATACATCTTTGTTATTAATAATATTATTCTGTTCCAGGTGGAAAATCAGACAGAGATACTACAGGTGAGTCGGGAGTAGATTGGGTAGAGAATTTCAAAGCAAAACAATTTGCTTTATCTTCTGTTGATCACAACACTTCAGATTGTTTGAAGAGATAATGGGACTCAGGATTTGAACTTGTACAGTAAAATCCTGGATAGCAATCTTGTAAAATCTTGTATAGCTATCAGTAAACTCTGGAACTAAACTTTCTAGAGGTGTTTCATTCCATTGTCCAAAAAAGTTGTAGAAATATTTTCACAGTTCTATTTTCATCCACTGTATATTATATAAAATATTCATCTCAAATTTCCCCAAAGGTTATTCGGATGCCAGAAGAAGGCCGAATCACACCACGGACGAAACATTGTGATAATTCTTCCTTTCATTTTATGTGCCATGTCCTTTCAGGACGTAGGCGGTCATGGCTCTCCACATCCCTCCATGCAGCTCTCAACAATTTCCTTCCTTATGCCACCTCCCCTAGCCCACATTTTGTCATCCACTTGCTTAATGTATGTTCTGAGTTGTTTCCCTTTCCCTCTATTCGACCCGTGAGTATCAGATTCACCAGGCCCTCTTTCCTCATGTGTTACAGAAATTTCAGCTATCCTCTTTTTGATGTTAAGTATAAGCCTCCTCCTTGTTTGTATCCTCTCTAAGACCTCACCGTTCGTTGCAATAATTACGTAAATAAAAATACATCGTCATCCAAACATTTCAGACAGTGTAAAATAACTAATGGTAAATAGCTGCATATGAGTAGGCATATGTAATAAAGGAGATTCTTCATGTAATATGCTTTGTAATCATTTTAGTAGTGGGCTATCTTCGATATCGAAGTAATTAAATATAATTAAAATTGAATTTTACTTGGTGAACATTGCCCTTCTCCTCTATTATGTACACCCCATCACAAAATGTTAAATCCATACCCACATTTGGCGCCCGCATTCTGCATCAACGTTATCTCAGTACACCCAACAACAACACACACACTATCGCTATACGTCCGTTATCTCGCGTAGACTCGTTTGGGGAATCAACCTTTTAAACCCGCTTCGTTGCTTACCTGGCGTAATAGCCGTATCGGTCGGGGGTTTTATCTCGTAAAAGATGCGTTCAATGGGAGACTCGTGTTATGCACTATTTCAAACTAGTCCATCGCTACGGCTTTAACGACCCGTGTGATTCTAGGCTGAGACTTGAAATTATTTCAGCAGTAACTACGCCAAATAACAACTCCACGGTAATATTTCACCCACGTATTTAAATATATTTTTTTTTCAAACTAGTTTTCTTTAATTTGTCATACTACAGTGAACGTAACACTGTGTCCACTGGAGAGGAATACAAAAAAACTTATTGCGATATGGAAACTTTCCTGAAAATTATCTCCATGAAGTTAAACGATGAGTTTTTATCATTATTTCTATTGTTTACATTCGTACCATTGTCCTCTTCGTTTTTCTTTCAATGAATTTCAAACCTGACCGTTTAATTTAATAAGATATGGTAGAACTTTCTCTTTACCCTAACCATATATCGGGAGATCTTGAATCGTTCTTATTTAGTATCCACGCTTCGTGTTTTGGTACTGTTATTGCGTTTCTACACACACGAACACACACACATACACATATATATATATATATATATATATATATATATATATATATATATATATATATATATTATATACATATATATATATATATATTTGAGCAAGATCTAAAAGGTCAGTCAATCTAACAGTGATCTCATCTCACAATTCTCACACCTGCTCCATATGTGGCCTCCTTTTGTAAATCACTAGCGGGTCTTAAATGCCACTTAAGATTATCGCATAAACTTTCATAACTGAATCAATAGTTTTGGCAGATCCTCATACGTCGAAACCGATGGAGGGTCGATTATTATATATATATATATATATATATATATATATATATATATATATAGCGATCTTTATGATAATCTCCCACAGGTGAAAATATATAAGACAATTTGAAATATTTTACTTTGATAGAATTTGGCTGATGAAAGAGTACCATCAATGCAAAATAAAACACAAGCCAAATCTTGGATGAGGAATTTACTCTACCAACTGCAAAGATGATATTATATATTGGAGAAACGTGTGTGTGTGTGTGTGTGTGTGTATAATTGAAAATAACTTCAACAAAATATGGTGTCAAACGCAAAGGTAATTACAACTCTGATTATATATTCTGAGTCTATATACATAATAAATACGTGCTTATTGAAAAACACGCGTATACACGTCCATCTATTAAAAGTTTGAAAATTGTAGCTAAATTGAATTTGTCTTGACATTGTCGTGCTTGCAAAGAAAGGCATGTTTGAATCTTAAAAAAAAATCCGACACGATTTCTTTGGCGAAGATTCCGTACAAACTAAAGAAGGAAGAATAAACGACACTAAAAGGCATAAATGAAAGACGGTGATTGTTTGTCAGTTGTTTTTTTTTCATTGAATATGAGTCAAAAAAAGATAAAATAACAGAAAAAGAAAGAAAAGCTCTGAAATTTATTTTCTTGAGACTTCCGTCCTTCGCGCGACGCCGCCATTGTCCTCTATATCAGAAGACTTTTTTTACTTGTTGCTTTTGTTACTTCCTTTTGGTGCTGTTCTTGCCGTATTGTGCAACGATTCACTTGCAGACACTGCATTGAAAAGTGCAAAAAGAAAATTTCTAAAGAAAGATAAAACACAGACATGATAGTGATGTCATACTGAACAACAGTAAGCCGTGCGAATATTTAAAATATTGATATGGATGGTTCTGTCTTTACTGCAAACTCGGCCAGATGAGAGGAAAAACGATTGCGATTAAATCTATTTTATACAGAATGTTTTTCACGAAAGCAAAGAAAAGAATTTGTTGAAAATAATTGCTTGAATATGTTTCACTGAAATATTTATGTATGAATTTCAAGAATTCATTATTTTCACTATGGCTTTTAAGCTCACGCCTTTCAAAAAACATACAATTCAATGCCATTTCATCCATCTTTTCTCGGTTTTATATCAGTTCAAATTAAATTATATATATATATATATATATATATATATATATATATATATATATATATATATCCTGCAGTCAGTTGTTTTCTATTTCAGAACGTTTACTATCTATCTATCTATCTATCTGTTTCAGTTTATCAATTATCTGCCACAGTCTTTTCCTATCTATCTATCTATCTATCTCAGTTCATCCATTATCTATCACAGTGTGTTCCTATCCATCCATCTATTTACCTATCTATCTATCTATCTATCTATCTATCTTATTTTATAGAAGTGGCTTTCTGTTTAATTCCTATAGGAATGTAATTTAAGGCAAACACAGATATTCACTTTTATTTGATTTTTAATGGTTCGTTTCCGATGACTCAGTTCAATTTTACTTTTTTATATTTGTTCACAAATTCAATACACGATTCACATTCTGCTTAATCCACCCACATATATTTAACGTGCAGTTTTTTTCATCTGTCTTTTGTCTGTTTCTAAAGCCGACGAATAAAAAAGCGAATTTCTGAAATGTTTGGCTTCGAAATTATTCTTTATCTTGACGACATCCTGAACCAAAATATAAAAAACTCTCTGCTATGTTGTTTTTTTTTGTTTTTTTTTTTCAAAGATAGCTAACGAAAGGAATATGTTATTAATAAAGTTTCAAAAGTTATTCAAGAGAAAATTCTGAGCATTATAAGTATTTATCTGATTCAGCTATGGATGGCATAAGTGCATACAGGTGTTGCATAGTTTCACTCGCCGGATCATATCGACGTAGGCGTTGCCCTCCATTTGCAATACAGGTTTTATCTGAGATGACCTTCCAGCCGAGGGATCCTAGATTAATAAAAGGTCAATGCTGACACCGACAGATGGACACCCTTGGCCTCGGCAGCACATGATAATTATGCAAGTGATAAAAAAAACACGTTTGGGTAGCTGGATACATGAATAACCACCGTAGATACATGTTGAGGACTCCCTGAGATATCGCAGACAAGAATGGAATGACAACAACCGGATGAGGGCCCCAACCTAGCGCACACAACACTGGATGAGATTCATCAACAAAGTCTGATGTTGAATAAAATATAATGTTAATTATGAAGAGATTCAAGTATTGTGTTACTAATTAGTCAATACGCGTGACCGTTAATAGGCAGAGCCTATTGATTACTGTTGTGGAGTTATTGCGTAGTAGAGCTTGTATTTGTACTAAATCGGTCCTAAAATAGGTTCGACGTACAAAACGTTAGGAACTTGATATAAGAGGTATTACGCAGAGCAATCTTATTGTGGTCGCTGACTACTTTCGTATTCGACTGTCGACTACTGTCGTCCGACATCGACCAACACTCGTTTCTCTTACTACTCCTACCGCTGTCAACCACGTCTGAAGAGCGTTGTTTCATCTGGTTAATGTGCCTTCTGCACGTGAATTTTTCGTTTTTCATCCAGTACATCATATTGCTAATCCGCTTTTCTAATTTTTGGTACCTCCATAGTGTTACCAGAAACAACCTTCCGCTTTGAGCTTCTTAAGGATGGAGTCACAGTTTCTGTAGGTTCTTCTTGTGGTTCTATTTTTTCAGCCTCTAGCTTCCCTTTTATTGATCTTGTGCTTCTTAATGTTTTCTGTGGTGACTTCAGTTGACTAAAATCATTTAATAATACTGCATGTCTTTGGCTGCGGGTGACTCGCTCCTCAGTTTTTTCTCAGTGTCGACTTCATCTTTATTTTCTGGGGCTTTTTTTTTCACGTATACCGTCGGTGTTGCCCATTCACTATAATCAACTTTTTTAAATACACCGGTTTCCTCTAATCTGTCCAATTCTTTATCTATCTGTTCAATTGAGGCAAAAGGCACATTCCTTTTCTTTTTGAATTCTGCCTGAGCGTTTTCTTTTAGCTGGAAATTTGCCTCCATCTTAGTACGCGTTCCCAACCCTGGAGAAAAAAACAGTAGGAAATGTTTCCTTAAGTTTCTCTATTAATTTTTGGGCTTCGGTGTTTAAACTTTCTACCTTGTAACAGAAGGAATTTATCGGTAGATCCCATAATTGGAATTCTGTTATCCAATTCGTACCAAATAAGTTCGTGGTATTTTCTATGACAAATAGTTTAACTTTTCGCGTTTTTTTATTTAACGTGACGTTTGTAACAAATTCCCCACTAAATTGTATTTTTTCTCCCGTCACTGACCTCGCGATTTTCTTTGTCTTTGTTAAAGTTGGTTTCCCCAACTTCTTCCATGTATTCAAATGTATGATAGATAGATCTGAGCCAGTGTCAAGTTGCATTTTTATATTTTTATTACTTATTTCGACGGCAACAAATTTTTTTTGGTTATTCCGTCGTTCACCTCGTTGGACGTTAATTTTCTTATTTTATCGTCTTTATTTTTTCACCTGCAATGCGTGCTTTTATGACCCACTCTTTTACAGTTGAAACATTTTTATTCCTAAAATCGCAATATCTGTACCAGTGTAGTTCACCGCAAGTAAAACATGGCTTCGGGAGTTTTTGTTTATTCTTCTCTGGTATTTCACTTTTTGCTTGATAATCCGCAATTTTAGTATTCTTTTTGATAGACTGACTTTCTTCTTTGTAGCGTATTTTCCTTACATGCGCAACGCCAGACTGTTATATCTTTTGTGAATCTTTCTTTTCGCTAACATATCTTGTGCATTCTTCTGCCAATTTCTGTACCGTAATACATGGATCGCTTTCCAATTTTGCCAGTACTAATTTTCTGAACTTTGCGTCTCTTTCCGATACCAGCCCCTGACAAACACCAAGCACTTAAAATTGTCTGCTCTTAAATCTGCCAGTTTGAATTATTCACATTGGCTGCGTACGTTATATAGTCTTGTTCGTCATCTTTCATCATATTCAAACATTTCCACATCTTGTGAACCAGAGATGTTTTTTTTTACTAAATAATTCACTTAATATATTTAACGCTTCGGTAAATGTCAACTTGCTAGATTTTTACGGTAAAATGTAGTTTACCAATTTGTTATGCTCAGCATTTCCTAACTTGCTTAAAAGAAACCTAACCTTCTTTCCTTCAGACCACGAGTGGCAGACCGTGTTATACACGTCCGTATATTTTTTATAATACTCCTCAAAAGTTATCTCTTCATCAGGGCTGTACGTGAATATTTCAGTTGAATTCCATATTGTATTCTCTTGGAAATAATCATTTTGTAGATTTTTTTTTCTCTTTCCTCTTCTCAGTTATTTCCAAAATTTTAGTTTTAAACTCCT
Organism: Acanthosepion pharaonis; assembly: GCA_903632075.3. NCBI lineage: Eukaryota > Metazoa > Mollusca > Cephalopoda > Sepiida > Sepiidae > Acanthosepion > Acanthosepion pharaonis. The sequence continues at coordinate 2,546,294 of CAHIKZ030001258.1, forward strand.
TATGCATCTGTTCCATTTTTTGTTGAAATTGCATTTGTCTATTAAAAATTTCCTCCTGTAACTGCATCTGGAATGTTTTTGTTGCTTTTATATTGTCATCTGTTGTTCCGACTGGAACTTAAAGAATTCCTGGAATATAGTTTTGCATTCCTCCATCTTCGCAAAAAGTTTACACAATGCCTAAATACTGTAGAGGGGGAGTCTTACGAATTTGAAATTCGTGGCCTATTTGAGCAAACTGTATTATCGGGGAGAAAGAAAAATTATTTTCTCAGTTGAGAATACTACATACTTTTTTTTTTTTAAGTGTGAATCCGAGACTTTGTCGCCGAAGTTATTGTGGCGAGTGAATTTTTCCTTCCTCCGTATGAGTGCGAATCCTCGTCGCCAAAGTCCTTGTGGCGAGTGAATGTTTTCTTCTTCGGTATGAGTGCGAATCCCTCGTCGCCAAAATTGTTGTGGAAATATTTCGCAGTGGAGGCTTGTATTTGTACTAAATCGGTCCTAAATAGTTCGACGTACAAAACGTTAGGAACTTGATATAATAGATATTACGCAGAGTAATCTTGTTGTGGTCGCTGACTACTTTCGTATTCGACTAACTGTCGACTATTATCATCCGACATCGACCGACCCTCGTTCCTCTCACTACTCCTACTTATATTAGGAGGGAGAGTCTATTGACTATAGAATAGATGTGTTTCACCATAACAATTACACAAGGAATATTTTAGTCTTGGAAAATTGTGTTAGAAAAATCGAGAGAATGTTTAGAGTGGTATTACTGCCGTAATTTGCATCATCTAACCATGTTGATGCTAGCACGATGTAGGGTCGTAGCTATGGGCAAATAGTGAACACTCAAACACTATGAAAGCATAAAAATACATTTCTATAGTACAAATACCAGGAGTAAAATATCATATAAAAAATTACCAATGATAAATAGTTATAGTAGAATTATGAACAATACATTCTTGAAGCAGAATTAGCAACAATAAATTTTATACTAAAATGACCAACAATACTGTACAATCTGTAGGCGAAGTCATAAGACCGTGTTAAATATGTTAACATTCATTAAATAACACAGAGAGTTTGTTATGCCGCCAAACAAAATTTATCAAGCAACATCAAAGAACTCTTTCGGGACATTAATCAATATAATATCCTACAATTCCTTAAAGAAATGAAAATGTATTCCAAAATATAAGCTACAATATGAAACATACATATAACCGCCTCTTGTAATTATGTCCTCCCAAATATGTATAGGCGCAAAAGCTGAGTATCATCTACCATGTATTCAATTGTGAAAGCAGAATAACATATATCATATATGTATGAATTCAAAGCTCACACGAAAATTAGCCTTCGGCATTAAATTACCCATAATGAGTCGATATGGCGCTAAACAAATAAACAGATGAATTTAACCATGTGGAGATCATAACTATATTATTAAAATATATTTATTAATATTTTGATCAAAATATGGAAGATGCAAGCTTCCACACAGAATGCTAGAATAGATACATATTGTTGCCAACAAAATTACATAGATAATATAAAATTTGAATTTGCCTTTTTCAAAATAGAAAAGCTCTGTGATAAAACATAGTTATTTTTTTACTATGAAATATGTATTTAACTGAAAGATATCTTGGTTCGTCAAATGGAAATAACCGATGTTATAGCGTCATTTTTCTGAAACGTCTCACTGTATTCTTCCCAGGAAATTTAAGGTGAAAACATTATTTCGTTTTAAACGATTCATTTGGTGAAAATGAACCCGCGAATTCTAATTGTTATGAGACCTTACCCATAATAACATAATGGACTATTCCATACGTAATAAATACTGCGCCTCAAGAGGAAGCAGAGAGTTCAGTCCGAAGTCGGGCGACCGGCTAACCGGCTGATCGGTTGAACTCTCTGCCTACGGGCGGGGAGGAACCCGAACGAGGCTACGCCGAAGGGCGGACTGTCTTTCGTGGAGGTAAACCGACCCTGAACCCGTTTATACAGGTTCAATGGGCATATTTTTAGTCGAGCCCACGGGCTCGAAGATCTCACGTTAAACCGGCCTTGTGCCACATGATGCCCACGTGGGGGTGGGTGACTAAATACCGTTCCGTCTGAAGTCTGGAGTGAAATCTGAAGTCTGGAGTGAAGTCCGTCAGGAGTCTGTCAGTCAGTCAGAGCGAGTCAGTCAGTCGAGTCAGAGGCAGTCCGAAACGGAGTCGCGTTCAGAAAATTACTACTAAACCTGATTGTTCGTACTAACACTTTTCTACCTGATACACACAGGTTGAATAGAAGGAAAGAGAGACAAGGGAAAGCAATGCATGATATACCTGGCGGGCTTAAGCAAATGGATAACAGAACCTGGTCTGCGGGAGGTGGCAGAGGGACAAAACTTATTGAGAGCTACAAGGGATAGGGAGAAGTGGAGAATTATGCTCGCTTACGCACATAAAGAGAAATTCAGAATATGTAATTAATCAATTCTAAATACATCATTCTAGATATCATAAGGAATTTAGTATGGGAGACAAGAAAATTGGGTTAGGGTTAATTGGGTAGGCGTAGCTTGGGTGAGGAATATTCTTTCCAGTGCCACAAGATGTAGCAAAAACCAAACCATTAACATTTGAACTCGGGTCATACAGAGCCCTTTTGCATTAATTTTGTAAAAACAGTGTTCGATACACAATAAAGCATAATATTATAATTATTACTATATATATATATATATATATATATATATATATATATATATATATGTGTGTGTGTGTGTGTGTGTGTGTGTGTGTGTGTGTGTATGTTATGGAGTTATTTCGCAGTGGAGACTTGTATTTGTACTAAGTCGGTCCTAAAATAGGTTCGACGTACAAAACGTTAGGAACTTGATATAATAGGCATTACGCAGAGTAATCTGGTGGTGGTCACTGATACTTTCGTATTCGACTAACTGTCGTCCGACATCGATTCACTGACTGACTGAATGACTCATTATTCTTACTACTTCTACTTATTATAGGTGAGATAGTCTATTAACTATAGAATAGATGTGTTCCAACATAACAACCCCCTAAAACTTTACTCCGTAGGAGGAAAACAGTTTTCTTTATTTAATTTTTACAAGGAATATGAAGAAAAAACAAAAAATAACTTCATTTTTTAGCAATATCGTAGCGTATCTCCTACGTTTTCGTTCCACTTTTAAATGATCAGTTGTCTTTCTTTTTCTCCTGGATCGGCGTACCTCAGGTAAAATCGTTGCAAAATTGTTGTAAACCACGTCAGATCTGGTTAATGTGCCTTCTGCACGTGAATTTTTGCCTTTCATCAAGTACATCCTATTGCCAATCCGCTTTTCTAATTTTTGGTACCTCCATAGTGTTACCAGAAACAACCTTCCGCTTTGAGCTTCTTAAGGATGGAGTCACAGTTTCTGTAGGTTCTTCTTGAGGTTCTATTTTTTCAGCCTCTAGCTTCCCTTTTATTGATCTTGTGCTTCTTAATGTTTTCTGTGGTGACTTCAGTTGACTTAAATCATTTAATAATACTGCATGTCTTTTGGCTGCGGGTGACTCGCCTCAGTTTTTCTCAGTGTCGGCTTCATCTTTATTTTCTGGGGGGCTTTTTTTTTCACGTATACCGTCGGTGTTGCCCATTCACTATAATCAACTTTTTTAAATACACCGGTTTCCTCTAATCTGTCCAATTCTTTATCTATCTGTTCAATTGAGGCAAACGGCACATTTTTTTCTTTTTGAATACCGCCTGAGCGTTTTCTTTTAGCTGGAATTTTGCCTCCATCTTGGTACACGTTCCTAACCCTGGAGAACAAACAGTGGAAAATGATTCCTTAAGTTTCTTTACTAATTTTTGGGCTTCGATGTTTAAACTTTCTACCTTGTAACAGAAAGAATTTATCGGTAGATCCCATAATTGGAATTCTCTTATCCAATTCGTACCAAGTAAGTTCCTGGTATTTTCTATGACAAATAGTTTAGCTTTTCGCGTTTTATTTATTTAACGTGACGGTTGTAATAAATTCGCCAATAAATTGTATTTTTTCTCCCGTCACTGTCCTCGCGATTTTCTTTGTCTTCATTAAAGTTGGTTTCCCCAACTTCTACAACGTATGCAACTTTATGATAGATAGGTCGGAACCAGTGCCGAGTTGCATTTTTATTTTTTTATTACTTATTTCGACGTTAAAAATTTTTTTGGTTATTCCATCGTTCACCTCTTTGGACTTTAATTTTCTTATTTTATTGTCTTTATTTTTTGACCTGCAGTGCGATCTTTTATGACCCACTCTTTTACAGTTGAAACACTTTTTATACCTAAAATCGCAATATCTGTACCGATGTAATTCACCGAAAGCAAAACATGGTTTCGGGAGTTTCTGGTATTTCACTTTTTGCTTGATGATCCGCAATTTTAGAATTCTTTTTAGTAGACTGACTTTCTTCTTTGTAGCGTATTTTCCTTACATGTGAAACGCCAGACTGTACCAAGCACTTAAAATTGTCTGCGCTTAACTCTGCCAGCTTGAATTCTTCACAATGCTTATTCACATTGGCTGCGCACGTTATATAGTCTTGTTCGTCATCTTTCATCAGATTCAGACATTTCCACCTCTTGTGAAACAAAGATGTAATTTTACTAAATAATTCACTTAATATATTTACCACCTCGGTAAATGTCAACTCGCTAGGTTTTTTCGGTAAAATGTAGTTTACCAATTTGTTATGCTCAGCAGTTCCTAACTTGCTTAAAAAGAAACCTAACCTTCAATCCTTCAGACCACGAGTAGCAGACCGCGTTATACATGTCCGTATATTTTTTATAATACTCTTCAAATGTTATCTCTTCATCTGGACTGTAAGTGAATATTTCAATCTAATTCCATATTGTATTCTCTGGGAAAGAATCATTTTGTAGATTTTTCTCTTTCCCCTTCTCAGCTATTTCCAGAATTTTGTTTTGAAACTCCATATGCATCTGTTCCACTTTTTGTTGAAATTGCATTTGTCTATTGAAAGTTTCCTCTTATAGTCGCATCTGGAATGTTTTCGGTTGCTGTAATATTGTCATCTGTTGTTCCGAATGGAACTTAAAGAATTCCTGGAATATATTTTTGCATTCCTCCTACTTCGCAAAAAGTTTACACAATACCTAAATACAGTAGGGGGGTCCTACGAATTTGTAATTTGAACAAACGGTCTTATCGGGAAAAAAATATATATTTCTTTTTTCAGTTGAGAATACGACAGATTTTTTTCGTCACTAATTTGATGTTTTGGGTTTCGAAAAACTTTGCCAAGTTATTTTTTTTTTTTAAGTGTGAATCCGAGATTTATTCGCCGAAATTATTGTGGCGAGCGAATTTTTTCTTCCTCCGTATGAGTTCGAATCCTCGTGGCCAAATATTGTTATGGAGTTATTTCGCAGTGGAGACTTGTATTTTTTACTAAGTCGCTCCTAAAATTGGTTCGACGTACAAAACATTAGGAACTTGATATAATAGGCATTACGCAAAGTAATCAGGTGGTGGTCTCTGATACTTTCGTATTTGACTAACTGCCGTCCGACATCGACTCACTGACTGACCGAATGACTCATTATTCTTACTACTTCTACTTATTATAGGTGAGATAGTCTATTAACTATAGAATAGGTGTGGTTCACCATAACAATATATATCACAACATAGAAATTATCATGTTTCGAAAACAAAACCTAAATCTTAAATTAAACTTAAAATTTTCATTTTCCAGCGATGCTGAATAACTCTTGTCTTGCGATGTATACCTATTCTTAAATAATAATTATAATATATATATATATATATATATATATATGATGAACTCATTATCTATGTAACTGAATATATTATTGTTTTGATGTTTCAGATGAAATGATTTTATCTTATATAATATTCATCATTCGCCCAACAATTATTTTATTAATTTTTCTACTTTTTCTACTTGAAAAATAATAACAAAGTTTATTTATTACATGGATATGGATTAATATTTTTATAAACCTAGATTAATTCCGCACACTTATATTAATGGTATCATCAAGTTTAATGGGTCTTATGATTATTATCCCCTGATATTACTACAATTCCCCCGTGTTGTCTTGTTGTTCGATTTACCAGAAGGATTCAAACTCATAGTCCAACCATGAGGTTCATCAAATGCAGCCCCAGAATCTTCATTAAAATTTCCGTTCAGAAATACGTTGAGAAAGTCTCGTGTACTTATTTTCCAGACATAAACACTTATTCTAGACACGTATATCTAAAGTTAGTAGTTTCTTTCCTATGAGCCAATGCAATTAAAACAGTCTTAATCTTTTTCACTTTTCCGCAACGTCAGGTATCATCAAATATTTTCTTATTGGTCAATCCAATTTCCGTGTTTGTTACCTGTATGATATTTATCAATTTTCTTTTTGGTGCATTCTTAAAGTCAGTTTTATACTTCTTAAGTTTTCCGATGATTTCTATTTTTTTTTTTTGGTAGTCTCTGTTAAACCGTTAGTATTTTTCAGTGTTCTGTTTTCAACAGCCAGTATCTTTGAAATCATTTGAATTTTTTGAGATCATATCGTTCATATAAACCATAAAAATATATAAGTATGAAGAGATAGATATGTTCAGACATAGGATGATATATATATATATATATATATATATATATATATATATATATATATATATATATATAAGCATGATGTGTGTGTGTGTCTAACGAATGCACGACCGCAATTTTCGACGGATTTGCAGCAAAATTTACATGCAGATGCTCCAAGTTAGCGGGGAGGCCAAGAATGACTTTGCATTTCCCAACTCCCATCGATAGTAGAAATAATCGATTTTTTCATTCTTCTACGTCAGTTTTCACTGGCCAGAGTGAGAGCCTATAGCTGGATGCTACGAATAGGCAGAAAGATTCTATTGGCTAGCGTGAGAGCTAACAGCTGACTGACATGAATGTTAACTAGCATGTTCGCATGCAAAAAAAAAAATCGATAGCTACATTCGTCACAAGTAGGAAAAATTTAATTCTGCATGGCACTTTACTCGAATTGGGTCATTCGCTTGCTTAAACTCAACCTTGATTCTGATTCCGCAGAACTGGGTTGAGTGTGAAAAAGTTATTGTTGTTAACATTCTTTTTTCATTCGGTTTTTCCAGTTACGAGTCCTTTTTTAAAGCTGATCGTTTTGTGTTCATTTTGTTTAGCTCTTTTTTGTAACAGATTTAATGTTTAGTATAGAACTTAGAAAAAATTCGCAGTATGAGATAGGCAGGATTAAGGCATATAGCAACATTAGCACGGCAAAGGGCACTCCTTTAAATGCAAGGAAGGGCAAAAATATTTTAAGTCAAGTGATAGTGATTGCTGTATTAGTCGTACGATTTTTTTGAATCAAGCACGGGCAACGGCCATGCTGCTAGTATATATATATATATATATATATATATATATATATATATATATATATATATATATATATATATATATATATGTGTGTGTGTGTGTGTGTGTGTGTGAGAGTGTACACACACACATACATATATATATATATATATATATATATATATATATATACAGAGAGAGAGAGAGAGAGAGAGATGGACAGGTTTAGATAGATAGATAGATAGATATCGCCAGATTGATATAGATAGATATCAACATACTGAGATATGAACAGATTGTTATAGATGTTTAGATAGATAGATAGATAGATAGATAGAGAGAGAGAGAGAGAGAGAGAGATGGAGAGATGAAGGAACTGCTATTATCTACCCAGACTCTTCACATACAATTTACACAGCTTGATACATTTGACTTCAGTTTGCCCTATATTTGCATTTTTTATATTTAAGTTTTATCTTACGCTGTCTTTCAATTTTCAAGTTTCCTCTTTCGTATTGTTTTGAACAAGGATCCTAAGTCCTCCTTAACAGCAAGCCGTCATAAGGGGATAATATGATTGATAATTTCTATATATCAGACTAAATAGGAGTAAATTGATGTCAAAATGAAAAAAAAACTCACATGATTCGTTCTTATAAAGGAATTTTCTAATCGATTTTTATATATATCAGCATATAACTAGTGAGTTGAAACGAAACAATAAACAACCGATATAATTATTCATCGGGATAATACCTGAAGATGTAGAGAAGCTTGAACTTAAATTGAATTTTACTTTTCTGTCGTTTGGTCATCACTATTCGCTTCAAGTAAATCATTTTGCAAAGACAGTAAGTTTCTTAAGTATGGCGAACGCAGCAGGATTTTTAGGGAGGGTGAATTGCACTATGATTTTCTAAGGATGGTGAAATGCAGTATGATTATGTTAAGGATAGTGAAATGCACGATGATTTTCTAAGGATGGTGAAATCTGGTATGATTTTATTAAGGATACTGAAATCCATATTTTTTGTTAAGAAAAGTGAAATGCTATATGATTTTGTTAAGGAAGGTGAAATGTAGTATTATTCTGTTAATTAATTTTAAATGAAGTGGGAATTCGTTAAGAAAGGTGAAATGCACTATGATGTGTATTAAGGATGATAAAATCCAGTATGATTTTTTAAAGAAAGAAGACTGCAGTATGATTTTGTTAAGGATGATATAATACAGTATGTTTTTGCTAAGGAAGGTGAAATGCCGAATGATTTCGTGAAAGATGGTGAAGTGCAGTATGATTTTTTAAAGAAAGGTAAAATGCTGAATGATTTTCTTATGGACGGCAAAATTCAGCATGCTTTTTCCTAAGGAAGGTGAAATGAAGTATGATGTTTTTAAGGATGGTAAAATTCAATATGATTCTCTTAATGAAGGTAAATTGCCGTAGGATTTTGTTAAGAAAGATGATATGCATGATGATTTTTTTATGGATGGTGAAATCCAGAAGGATTTTCTTAAGCCTGGTGAAAAGCAGTATGATTTTGTTATGAAAGGTTGAATGCAATATGATTTTGTTAAGTAACATTAATACAACATGATTATCTTCAGGAAGGTGAAATACAGGAGGATTTTGTTTAGAAAGTTGAAAGGTTGTATGATTTTCTTACGGACGGTAATATTCAATATCATTTATTTTCTTGAGTATGGTGAAATTCAGTATGATTCTATTAACGAAGATGAAATGCAGTAAGATTTTTTTAAAGATAATGAAATGATGTTTGATTTTGTTAAGGATGGATAAATGCAGTAGGATTTTGTTAAGGATATTGAAATGCAGTATGACTTTGCTAAAGATATTGAAATGCAGTATGATTTTGTTCAGGATATTGAAATGCAGTATGACTTTGCTAAAGATATTGAAATGCAGTATGATTTTGTTCAGGATATTGAAATGCAGTATGACTTTGCTAAAGATATTGAAATGCAGTATGATTTTGTTCAGGATATTGAAATGCAGTATGAATTCGTCAAGGAAGGTATAATACAGTATGATTTCATTATGGAAGGTTTTTTCTTTCTTTTTTTTAAGCATTTCACCCCAAGCAAGGCGGGAAGCCACTAGGACGCAAGGGGTTACAGAAAATAGCAAGATCAGATAGGAGTGATAGAAGAAAGATGAGGGTAGTGGATAGATCAAGGCAACTGGAGATGTCGATTGACATTACACTTGAATAGCTGGAGATTATAGCTCACAGGGAAACAGGAAAAGGGAAGGGAGTTCCACAGGCGAGAGGTGCGAGACATGAAGCTATTAGAGTAGAAGAGACGACTATATTTAGGAGTTTCAACAGTGAAGGGGTGAGAGCGGGATGCCAGCCTCGTGAGGCGCTGGAACTCGTGACTTCTGGGAACCAGCGAATGCAGCTCCTCGGAGCAATTTCCATGGAAGTATTTGTAGAACAGACAGAGGGAGGCGACGGCGCGTCTGTGAGAAAGTGACTGTAGACGAGACGCCAGGGCAGGGCCGACCCACATTGCATATCCGCCTCTGGAGCCTATCAAGAACCCCGAGGCAAACAGAAGGGGCACCAGACCATATATGGCAGCAATACTCCATGCAAGGGCGAATTGTGGATTTGTAGATCTGGAGGATCGACTCCGGGGAGAAAAACTTCCGAGCGCGGTTCAGGGAGCCAACTTTCCTTGCGGTGGACGAAGCAATTGACTCGATGTATTTATTCCATCTCAGGTCAGCAGTCAACGTGAGACCGAGAAGCCGCAGAGAGTTGCTCTCGAGAAGTTGAGCGTCAGACATTCTAATGGAGGGAAGGGAAGGATCTCTGTGGTGATTAATAGAGAGCAGTTTTGTCTACGAAACGTTGAAGTTGACCAGCCAATTCATGCCCCAGTTCCCAATTGATTAGAGGTCCTTTTCGAGACGCACGGCCAAGCGAGTTTTGTCAACGAAAATGTAAATAAAGTATGATTTTCTTAAGTAAGATGAAACGCAGTATGATTTTCTTAAAGATGGTGAAACTATGTATGATTTTGTTAAGCATCGTTCTGTAGAACAATATTTTGTTACATCCAGTTTTCTTTTCATCTGTGAGGGATTTGATCGATTATATGATACGATTTTCTAAGACATGTCGACACTTTGCAGGTTATTTAGAAACAGAAAATACATTTAATAATGTAATAATGTATTTAGAAATAATAATTGTTTAGTTTTACCAATTAGCTGAGAGCTTGGGGAGAAAACGTGGATTCATAGCTTTCCAATGGGATTTGCACGTAATTGATTATAACGAAAATAACGGTTATTGAAATTTGGATTTCCGATTAAAAATTCCGACCCGCTATCTATTGCACCACCCACACACCCGAGCTTACAGCAGCTGGTATTCCTAAGTGGTCACCCAGCTAGATACTAACCAAGCTCGTCGTTGCTCACACAGGTGATCGTTCAGAAACAAGTGTTTTAAAGTGATGTGAACGGAAGTTGTGTTAGGGAATTATCCAATAATTCTATATGATCGCCCATGTCCTGAAGAGACACAGACTATTGAACAAGACGAGGAAGAAGACGACACATCGAAAATTATTTGATCTGAGTTTTCTCTATGTAAGTCAGTGGTGCGAAAAAGGTTAGCAAGTGAGGCGAAATGATTGAAAGACAATATTTAGAAAGTGTTTTAAAAAATTCATATGCCAAAAATAAATGATTTCAAAATTTAAACTATTGCTATGGATTACTTGTAATTGCATGCATCGCTTGCAGTCTAAATAGTTATAAATAATTATTGGCCAATTTTATCAGTGTGGTATTTTTGCATTATATCAAGTATTAAGAATATCGTAAATAGGGTCCACAAATTGGAAGAGAAAGTTATCAATGATAATTCTCTGACTTTGAAACCGCGGTTATCTCCATTTAAACCTTTATATGTTTCATTTTTTTTAAGTTTACTTCTTTTCACATAAAATTTAGTGAAACGCGAGCAAATTTTAATTCCGAAGATGCGGCACAGAAAAAAAATGGTTGGGGACCACTGGTATAAGTGATGTTATCCAACAATTACAATTCTTCCTTTCTATTTAAAAAAAATATTAGAAGCTTTACCCATTTTAGTAGAGATTTACTTGACCCCCCCCCCACAACGAGACAGGTTGAGACACAAAGTCAGTTTTTAACGTCGGGACCCGAGTGTTTTCACTCGGGCCGCTGGTTCAAACTGGTCATAGCTTGTCCAAGCTAGTCAAAGCCATGATACCACCAGCACAGGGACGGATCCCTGGGTCAGTTAAGTATCACCCACTTTAGTAATATTCGTGTTACGCCGCACTGCTTTTATGAAAGATCTACAACCTTACAGTTTTACCCGTTCTATGAATTAGCGTAAGGTGAATGGGCAGTTATAATTACTTTATATGGGAGATAATTTTTTTAATGTTCCCAAACTACCATAATTCGGCGTCTGGAATAAGAGAGTATACCTATCGACTTAGACTTACACATTTATCTGTCAAACATTTCTCCAATTCAAATCCGCATGGAAACCTACACGAAACCCAAGTGCTTTTTCAGAATTAAACATTTAACAGCCAATTATTGAATTACTGTTAATTGTAGTGAAGATAAAAAAAATTATTTTGATTTAAAATCGCTCTCCACGTTTCCAATATAAATTTAATGGCCATTTGTTCTTCGTTTACACTCATTAGACTTCATAAATATTCTATGCAGAAAGGTTGTTTTCTTATATCGATATAAACCTGCATAAAAAAAAGAATTTAATTGCTACTTGTAAACCTTTTTCGCAATCACGAAAAGTAGTTTTTAGACTCACACGATCAGTCTTGTGGTTACGTATTAATTTCTTCCTTCACCAAATATGTATATTTAACTGTTTTCAATAGAATCCAATCTCAATTCCCTTATTACTTGACTGAATTAAATTAAGAGAATCATCATAGGCTGTTCACAAAGCTTGAGAAGGTGATGCCAAGAGAATGATGAAATACGTTATTTTAAAAAGCCTGGAAAACAAAGTAAACGACCTATCTACTCGTGTTCATAGTTGATAAGTCGACTCTCAAAAAGATCAAATATTAACTTGGCCACAATGAGCTCACCGTGTTTGGGAATAAAAAAAAATCATTCCCAACCCAAAGGATACATATAGAGAGGGGGGGACAAATATTCATACACACAGAAATATTTAATTTATTGTATTTCCAACTAAAGAATAAACATACTTTTCATATAATTAATTGTATATAGATGCATAATACCTAAATATGCTATGAAAACAGGAAAAAAATTGATTCAATAGAAAAATTGATTCAATAGAAATAAAACCTATTTATTCATTTTAATGGGTGAAGAAAGTATTCGTATAATACAAATTTCAGTTTTTCAAACTTTTAAATTGCTTTCATACTCTAGATTATTCAAGTGGAATGTTCTAGAATTATTCCAATAATGTTAACAATAGTTATTTTCAGCTTAAAATTACAAACAGAACATTCTGTAATTAAGGTTATCATCATGGCAATCAAGTAAAAAATTGACATATTTGCAAAAAGACCTCATTGATAAGCTCTGACAAAATGAATATTTCATTTACTACCATTAACTCAATCATTGCAAGGTATAAAACATTCAAAACTTTTGAAAACCAAACAAGAACGAGTGCTTCAAGGAAGATTTCTTCAAGAAAAGTTATACGTCAAATTAAATAAAATTCAAAGGTTAGTTGTCAAGAGTTGCAGAATGATTTGTTTTCATCTGGAATCTGTGTCACTAAACAGACAATGAGCAATGAAATTAATAGGGTCAATCTAAAGTCAGCTTTCGGCTCGATATTTAGCCATTTTCAAGGATAGAATATTTTAACAGTTAAATAAGAAATAATTCGTTTGGTTTGGTTTGATTTGTTTTGTTTTATGACATATCAACCTCAATGTGTCATTTAATGATGGCAACTTTTTTTTTTCTAGTAATATTTTTGTTTTGTTAAAAACCTATTTCTAGTAATATTTTTTTCCTCAAAAATGTATAGCTGGTAATATTAATTTCTAAAGACGTATTGCTGGTAGTTTTTTTTTTTTCTTCAAAAATTTATTTCTGGCAATAATTATTTCTTGTATTAAAACCTATTTTTACACATTTATAATGATTTTAACCTCTGTCTCGGGGTTAACTATTTGCCCTAAGAATTGCGACCACCCCGGGTCATTGTGGATATGGGAACACAAGCAGTTATGAGGAGGTTCAACGCTCCTCAAAGCCTCCTGATCAGAGGCCTTGCTGTTGGACGTAGTTTATTGTCTTACCCTGGACGCGGATGTAGTATATCGTCATACCCGGGACGGAAGAAATAGTTTGTTGCATGTATGTATTTATATAATGTTTTAATTTTTGAAAACACGGTCAAGATATTCTGCATGTTCATTGTTGATATATATATATATATATATATATATGAAAAATAAAAATTCACACATATATATAAATACATACATACATACATACATATATATATATATATATATATATACAATAGTATTATATATATATATATATATATATATATATATATATATATATACAGTATAGTATTTATATATATATATATATATATATATATATATATATATCATACTATCGTTTCGATAATTATCAAATTGTGAGCTTATGTGTATTTTAAGAATGAGTGTTTCAAACAAAGGATTTTGAAATACGCGAGAACAATCTCCTTAGACCCGGAAACCTCTGATTTTTGTATTACATTCAATCCTCTCCATTAGCAGTAATATAATCTTAAATCTCTTATTCAGGAATCAATTGCTTAGAGTAAAATGACGTTTGATAGAGGAGATCTGGTCCTAACTCTGGTCACGTTAGAATTCAGTTGGGTCATAGTGAGCAACGATAACCTTTCATATATCAGTGGTAACGGTTCATCAATCGAGCCCACGGCAGCCAATATTACGCGGCGGATTTAAAGGGCATTTATCATCGAACGTTGAGGCCGGTACTTCAGTGTCATGTGGTAGATGGCTAATTTGGACAAGGTGTGTCTATTGAGTTCCCGCAGCCTAGCAAGACGCACCTTGAACACGGAGCACATAGAAATCAATCATGGAGCAATCGAGATAACGTATTTACTAACGCAGAAGAAATCGCGATGCTCAAAATTGCTCACTCACTTCTGTATCACGTGATTTTCAATATATATATATATATATATATATATATATATATATATATATATATATATATATATATATATATATATAGTAAAAAGGCTTAAACACTAATATTCCATGGTCATAATTTATTCCATTGGAATAGTAAATACTATCCAATTCATCAGACCTACAAATTCAACAAGAAAACAGAAAAAAAACCAACTCCGGAAATAAAAACAGAATTTAGAGAGAGTGTAAGTATGAGGAGGAGGGAGATTAAACCTTAACAGAGAGAATCTTAGGAGAGATGGGTAGAAGGGGTTTAATTAAGAGAAAAGAATGAATGTTGACGGATGTCTAATGCATAGAGATACATTTCGTGGTGACATATACACACTATACACAATCTAATGTTAGAATAAGAGGGAGGGAAAGGCGAGGTTGGGGAGAGAGATGAGACGAAGGAAAGTAAATTTGCGTTTACTTAAATGGCCGCCTTGTAAATGAGAATATTCGACAAATTTAATATCGACTACAGGTTACAAATCAAATATATATATATATGTATGCAAGTTTGATAAGAAATAATAGAAACGTCTTTGTTATCATTTTTTAATTATGCTTGTCCAAGATTCGGTACATTTTTCTGGTTTCCTGTACATAAATCTCAATGGTCTGATTACAGTTGGTTTTATTTTCTGTGCGATGTCCTTTTCACCTTTTTCAAATATCACCTATCTGCATCTGTGTTAACATCTTTACATTAGGAAATATATTAAGTATGCTTGCTCATGAAAGGTAAACTGATTTTTTGTTGTTATGTTTAAAGCTACTTATATTTGTAATCGTTTTTTACGTTTATGTGATATAGCATTTTGTCTCATTTCTTGTATTTTATGGCGTCGATTATTACTATACGGTATAATTGACCTATCTTCGGATAAATATCACTTTCCTCATCGTGATTATATGTACAGGTCGCGCTAAAAATAGCGCTACCACTGAAAAACTGAATATTTTTTATATTATTAATTAATTTACTTCCTTTTACTTCAGTATTTGACCATATGATATTTGGAAATATTATTACTTGCCTCGTGGTAGAAGATGTTACGGAATTTCTCTCTATTTTTCTTCACCGCGAGTATTCATTCTTTTCTAATTGTTGTCCAAATTTTGAACCACACACACACACACACACATACATACATATATACATATATATTGCAATACACAGACAGACTGTTTCGCTATATCAAAGATCATCAGTGTGATCTAGCTAGGGTCGAAACCTGGTTGAATTGGCGTCAGTCGGAGATTCTACGTCGTTGGCGCAGGACAGGGATCAAGGTCAATGTAAGCGTATTTATTTTTAGATAAACACACAGTGACTGAGAGAACTCGATTCGCTTTACCGAAGAGGCTTGTATTAGTAGCAGCAATAGTCACTGTTTACAAACTCACACTTCCTCCACAGACAGCTCAAACCAAGTAATTTTTGCTGGAGCATATATATGTCACTCTGGAGATCTACAGAACACTATTCGTAACATGCTAATATAATTTGAACATGGACATAATATCTCGACTGTGTTGTGAAAAATGAAACATTTTACAAAACATACATACAACAAACTAATTCTAATTTTAACAATTAAAATATAATTCTTGAAAATGGCTAAATGTATAGTCGGATAAAAAGAACATTCGGGCAATTTTTATATAATTTATCATCCGAAAAGAAAAAAAATTATTAGATGGCATGAGAAATTGTATAAAAAAATTAATTAAATCACCTTGTCTGTCGTTTTCAATGAAATGTGCATGAAAGAAGGATTACTGCCTAAATACATACACACACACACGCGCGCGCAAACACACACATACACACACACATACACACACACATAAATGTAGAGAGAGAGAAAGAGAGACAATAGGAATATTAAAACATTGAGCTCTCTGTGTGAATCAGTTTTAATAATTTATTTTGTATTAATAGGATTCACTTGGATCATATACCAACACTAAAGGATTATATATATATATATATATATACAAACACACACACACATATATATATATATATATATATATATATATATATATATATATATATATATATATATATAATCTATGTGTGGACTTTGAGGTCAACATCCCATGTAGCGGTGACGGTCTGTTTCATGTATAAACTCATTCTTCCTACCGCATCGCTTATGGTTTGGCTCGATTATTTATATTTGTTAGGTTAGGCAATGGTGCATTATGGGTAGAAGGTATATTGTATTATCTTGTGTGTTATTGGTTGGGCGGTAATTCAATTATTCTAGAAGTCACCGAGTAGAAATTTTTGTGAATATGAATGCAATTATTTCTGTCAATTTTTAATGGTTTTGTTTTTGTTTTTACTTGTTTATTATTGCTTATTTTATTATTATCTTCATTATTATTGTTATTATCGTTGTTGTTCTCATTATTAGTATCATTATTATTATTATTATTATTATTATTATTGCATTTACTTGCATTTACATGGGTATTTGTAGATTATTATTTTTTTATTGATTATTTTTGCCTATTGATTTCCATTTTAAACATTATTGAATAGTCAGAAATAACTGCATTCGGATCCACAGTTATTTCTTTGTCCACTGGATGTTGACTTGAATGTACACTTCCATATTTGCTATCAGAGATTTTGAATAATTTAACTCATAAATATAACATACATTAAAACTTTGTATCATATATATATATATATATATATATATATATATATATATATATATAGATAGATAGATAGATAGATAGATACAGTGGGGTTGAATAAGTGATCGTACACATGAAAATATTTCATATTTTTATTTGTAACATATTAAATTAACAAAACGGGAACATATCTACTGTATCAGCTTGCGTACTAAAAATGCATCTGATCGTGGGATTTTGAGCAGCGTGGAACCACATCTTCATTGATGTTGTTCCCAGGTCCAACTTGCCCGGAAGTGTAGCACCTGTTATGCTCCCGGCTATGGGAAAAATGTGAACCTCAAAACAGGATTCAAAACACAATAAAAGTATAAAAATACATTTTTTAGTGAAAATATCAGCAATAGATTTTCATAGTAATAAAAATTACGAGCAATACATTGTCATAGTAATAAGAATTACCAGCAATGCATTCTTTTTAAACGAAATTACTAAGGCTCATAGGAAAATTAAATTTCGGCATTAAATGAACCATAAAAAGTTGATATGCCGTTAAACAAACAATTTTGGTCTAAGTTCTGTAGAGGACCGTGGGGGTTTAGTGTTGCTGGATTACGAACACGTCCTGTTTATTCCCTGCTACAAGAAGGTCCAACTGCAAGAACATTCCGGACTTAAGTTGAGTCCAACAGAAGATGGAAAGAAAACAAACAAGACCGATATATATATATATATATATATATATATATATATATATATATATATATATATATATATATATATATATGTCAACAAAATATTTATATTAAACAACAAATTTACAAGTGACAAAGACATCAACATTTGTGTTTGTGTGTGGATGTAAAGTGTTTGTATTTTGGTGAATGTTCGTACGTACATGTATGTGTGTTTCATGTCCTTTTCCCACACATGGGCGAAAACGCGGATCTCTACGAGAGATCACATTTTTAAGTGTGTCCGCTGAAATGCAAAGTGAAAATAGAACGAGGTAAGAAGTCTCCCAGTATTTATAGTATAGGAAGAGCGTCCCCTAGTGAACAATTAGAGTATTAAGGAGGAGCTAACTCCGACACTTCAGTCCAACATCCTCACCCCATATTTCTAAAAATAGGTTTTTTGATCTTCCTTAATTTTTGAATTCTGACATAATTATTCTTCATTTACATTTCGAAATAATATTCGCTTCTTTTTATGGTATACTCTTAATATTTCGGCCTATTTACCATCCGACCTTTTTCAGATTTATGCATTAAAGTGATGGTTCATGAATTTGGAGATATTGTCATTGTTATTTCAATACCTAAACCGGACGCTGAGGACACGGAATTCAGTGGAAACGTGGTATGCAGTAACTGATCGGTACTGAATAAATGAATTTTTGATGAGATGTAACTATACGTGATATGCGAAAACTAGAACAATCAAACCAACGAGACTAAATGAAAGTTTCAGTTCAAAATTCATTGATGGTTCATCCCACCATAAAAATTACAATTTGGAGTTACCAAAGTCAGACAAATACAAAATAATAGATATCAAAATCAGACAAATAAAAAATTTAGATATCTGGTAAACATATTAACGGAAAGTGCGACACTGAAATCCGAAGGTGCTTTGAGATAGTGAATGATGTCTTCTTGAAGCTGAGCAAAATATTAAGTAACTGAAAAATATCATTAGAAAACAAAGAAAACAGTACTGAACAATTATGTAGTATCATTCCCCCCAATATGTTGAAGAGACTGCAACCAACAAAAATTTGGTTTTACAGAATAACGCTAAGAATAGAGCAAGGCCATTCCGAGAGAATCAGAATTCCTTCCAGGATTCATTATTGGTGGCCACAATCCTAACAACATTAGATATGCAGTTGACACAATAAAGCAGACAGAAAAGGAACTAACAGAACCTACAGAAGGAAGTTAGACAAAACGACAAGAAAAGACTAAACATCGATTGTAAAAAACAGAATGCATGGTTGTTAGCAAAACTAGAACATATCTACCCAACAAGACAAAATAAAAGTTTCAGTTCAAAATCCATTGAGGTTCCAGATCGACAGACAACTGAAGAAGTCCGAAACGTTGTAAGGATATAAAGAATGATGAAGACATTGGTCTGAATGTGAATAATACAAATATTGATATCAGCCGGAAATAATTAAACTGCCTTTGATGTCAGCTGGTCATTATTTTCCGATGTTCTTTTTGTTGACGACTTAACGGAAAGTGGATATCACATTCAACGTAATTCTAGCCAAGATTGAATCGTCGGAAATATTTTATATTTGCTTCGGTTACTAATGGATTTCCGAACACATAAAAACAGGGAAAGATCTGCTTTGAATATTGTTTTATTTATTCTTTCAATATTTCTAATAATTTCTCTGATTTCCGTTTGGTTTTGGAACACATCCGATATCTGAGAATTCTTTTTGCAAATAACGAAAGAACACAAATATGGCAGATTTCACATTCCAAATACAACCGGAAAGCAGGAAAATTTGTAGAAATATCGAAAGGGTGAATAAATAAAACAGTAAACAAAACGGATATTTCTATTTCTTAATGAATCTGGCATGGACGAAAGCTGGATGCCCAAATACACCGTGTTCATGTATATATCGTGTTCATGTATACACATCACACAGCCCACGACAGAGTGTCACCGTTCACATCACGACACCACAAACAACGATATCACTCAGTGGAATCTGACGGAATGACAATTTCTGTCCTACTCCGATACGTCACGGGTCTAGCTGTTTCCAAGTGATGAGAATTATTGTAAGTGGCGTAAGCCGCTTAAGGCAAGGAATCCCAGTTTTCAACAATATAACATTCAGACTGATGATGGTCCCATAATGATATATTGGTCCGCCTAAACACGTTATTGATCAGTAACCAGTCCACTGCACCATTTCGTGAATATTTACACCCATTCCTTCAATGGTTATTCCAGCAAGATAATGGATAATGTCATCGAACAGAAGTTTCTAACAATTGATTTAAAATGGCATTAAGGAGACTTCCGACCAATGTTGTGGCTTTGTCTTTCTTAAGACGTTTAGTATAATCGATAAGACATGCAGCATAGTATAACGAGATGTATTTGCTTAAGTTAATTAAAAATATCAAAGAATCATCGAAACGACGTGGCTTGATATCACTCAAAAGGACTCCAGCTTGAATTTCTGCATTTCACAAGGGTCAAGAGCGTCATATTAGAAAAGTAGGCCCTTATCCTATGACATTTCGCAAGTCACAAACAAACACACACACACACACACACACACACACACACACACACACACACATATATATATATATATATATATATATATATATATATATATATATATATACATATATATATATATAACGTGTTTATTCATAAATAAATACATAAAAATTCACTTCCCTCTCTGCCGGGAGCTGACAGCTTAGGTTAAAAATCTCCAACTGATGTCAGATCAGTCGAGTTTCAATCCTAGTTTGAGGCAATTGGGTGCCTAGCTAGACTGATTGATGAACTGTGAAACAGTCTGTCTGTGGATGACTATATATATATATATATGTATATACCGGGTGTAATAGTAAAATTTTACAAATTGTGTCACAGTACGGGATAATTGTCTAAGCTAGAAGATGTTTACGATCTAAAAATTAATAGGCTAATTGAGTTTCTTTTTCCAGATTTTCAGATAAGACTTTTAGCCATCTTGACAACATTTGTCGTACGAATCGCTGAAATACTTTTTGATTTATTCAGCTAGAAAAAGAACAATTTAAATTGTTTTGAGTAAGCACAAATATTTCTTACTAATTGAGCAATGGTAAGAGGAAAAAGATCATTATGGTATTCAGTAATGGTAGCAACAGTCATGCTCTGGCTTCCATTTTCGAGTCCATTCAAGAACCATCAAGAGAACGGTGAACAAGTTCATTGGAGTAAATTTATTGCGTTGGTGTGATTAAACATTTTGCACGAGCCAGGAATGCTGGGAATTTTAAATTTAAATCTTTTTCTTGGTATATAATCTTACCGATTTCATTTAAATTTTTGTTTCCATCCCTTTATTACTAGCGATCCCATACTATAGTCATAGATCTGCCCAAATTTACTGTCGATGAACTTGTGATTAATTTTCGCTTTCGGAAATCGTTTACTCCTGAGATCGGTGTAGCATTTGTATGTGAAAATTGTGTCAGTTTCTTTATGGTGTGCATCTAATCTATTCTTTTGATAAATGACCGTTTTGCATACATCTAATTTTTATTTAGATCCTTGTGGTTTCTTCTATGGATTTTTGTAACAATTACTACAGGAGTTCGAGTAAATTCCTCCTTCAAATTATAGCTTATTGTTTTCTTTAGTCTTTAATTTTGTTTAGGCATGAAACAGAGTGTCGCCGCTGGGTGTTGACTTCAATGTCTACTTTTATATTTACATACGCCCTATCCCTGACATTGAGCACTTGAAACCATAAATATTGCATGTTTGAAACCTGTATTTTATGGAAAATAATGAAAATAGCATAAGAATAAATCCGAAAAGTATAAACTCTGTCTAGAGGTGAAATAGCTATAATTAACTTCCCAGACAAATACACACTGCTAAATAAACGATCAGATCTCACCTCAAAATGCAGACACGAAAATAAATTTTTACTACTTAAAAATCAAAAACTAGAAACGAAAAAGAATATGCAAATGTAAATAAATAAATAAAAGAAAATAAATACACATACATAATTAAAATAAATTAATTCAAACCACTAAAAAAGTAAAGAAAATAAATAAATATTAAGTAAATTAACAAACCATTAACGCACCCCCAAAATACAATAAACGTAATAATAACAGTCAACAATACATTTAATTAACATCAAAAAAAAAAAAAAAAAAACTGACCAGGATCCACGATTATTTTCATTCAGTAGACCCTAGAATAATTCAAAACATAATCTTTAACGCCCAGCAAAATAACCGTTACAATAACACAATATTCTGCCCACAATGCATCATTGAACTATATATATATAAATAGTCAAGCAAAACGACAACACATATGGCCTGAAGACTGTTAGACATTTTCATGACGGTCCTCCTCGAGTATAGAATCCAGAGGTTGGCAGTGAATATTTCGGAGACAGTAGGAAAGCGTAGTGCAGGTTCGCAGTGGATATCGCAGCAAAGTAGCCGAGCGCAGTTCTTCCGTCTGTCCTGTTCGCCGGAAAAGTTGCCTCTGGTCATTCCGGTAGGAAGACAAAGATGGCCGCCTTTATACACGACGGATACAGTGTTCCGCGACTTCTGATTGGTTAATCGTCTATTGGTAGACTATAAGGGGAATTAAGTCATTTTGACTCGCTCACTAATTATGTAACTATATACGCAAAAAACTAACAAAGACTGCATTCAAGTATGAAAGAGACTGTCGCTGCATTGAATTCAGTGCCCTCTTTTATATTTACAAATGCGATATCCATGATATTGATCATTTTAACCCATAAATATAGCATACCTTAAAACTGTATTTTATCATATATAGATGTGTGTGTGTGTGTGTGTGTGTGTGTGTGTGAGTATTCAACGTGATCATAATTCTCAAAGTTTTAATTGTAGCTTATGGCTGTTTCAGTATCATTTTTTATGTACAGACGGCATTGTTAATAAACCTGTAAGTAAGGATGTTGAGAATGCTGTTTAGTAGATTGTTCAGAAAAATGTTAAGAATTCCATGAACATGTGAGCAACGACGAAGTTCTAGAGATAATGGAATGCAAAAAGATCACTTAGCATCAGAAAGGTACAGTAGACATTTCTACTTCACTTAATGAGGAAAGAGAGCTTAGAAAAACTGACACTCCCAGGACCTACTGAAAACAAAAAGAACAAACGATGACAGTGCATAACCTACCTAGAGCGCTTGCACAAAATGGTAGCAGGATTGGAATTTGGAATGATATCAAAAAGACACAATTAACTAAGAGGTACAAATGAAGCAACATGACACATAGATGAAGGTGAATACGTTTGTATGTCTTCGTTCCCTTAAGCCAACTTCACGGTCATATGAAAATAATCCCATCTCTCTTCGTGACGTGGTGGGTAATCCTAGCCATTTACAGCTTCTTTTTGTTTATAATATGTGTATAACCATAGCTACATGGGGAAGATTATTGATTGGATATTCATTGCCTTCGGCAAATTCAGAGTAGCCCTTCTCACTTCAACAGGAAGGCGATCATGTCTTTCCACATATCTGTTAGTTGTGTACCATACGAGTTATATGTTTGAATGATCATGTCTCTTTCGATTCATGAGTGACAAGGGAGAAGATTTTTTTACCGCAAGAGGTTGCCGTTTCTTCCTGATTTAAATTGGTCCCACCCAAGGAAAGTGTGTCCTGCTATTCAACCTTTAGCCGGGATCAGAGGAGATGGATATATATCTGTCCCAAAGTATATGTGTCAGTGAATGCCACCAACCTGAATGGAATTCGAACTCGGCTCTCCAATTTCTCATATCGAACCATCATTCATTACACCAAACGTATGCCTTTTCTTTAATATCTGTGACTTTCCACGATTATCTTTGGAAAAAAGATGATGGAGTGATTTTCTGTTGAATTGATGAATGATTTTATACAGGGTTTTGGTTTCAGAAATGAAACTAGAATATCTGCTGCACAAGGCTCCAGATCTCTGTCTAATTTTCCATTTAACCAATTTCAGTAACAGATGGATACATGACAATTCCCTGATGTATAGGACGAAAGTGAACCCAATTGACTCGGTCGGAATTTGAAACCGCATGGCAGATTTCACATTAAGCTATGCGCTTATACGCCACATTCATATAGTGCGTCGTAAAGCGATTTTCCGTGTAATTCGGAACGTACTCGCTATTTTCTGTGAATAAGCTCTTACTTCTGCTAACGCACGAGTAAAGTAATAATATAAGGTATTGTTGAGATGTTGAGTGTTTCCCCGTGCGTGTATTGAAATAAGGACAAACACATACGTAGGGAAAAATACTGGTATATCTGAAGAGGTATTTACAACAGAGAGATTAGTAATCAAACGAACGCAGGTTAGTCAGTAACAATCAGAAAGAGTATAAAGTCCAACTGTATCTTCCGGTAGAGAGACGGGAGTGTGATGGTCACCTGATCTTCCCAGAACTCTCTAGAACTGTCCTATTAGTAGTAGAGAGATAAGTCCATTCTGATGAGAGGGGGGGTGGCCCCAACAGTTATGAAAAAACTTTTCTATGACATATGTTAACATAATTAAGACCAAAAATACCCATATAAGACATGAATATAATACATATAATGAAATGAAATTGTGTTAAGCTTCTTGTACATTTATTGTCCGTAATATCATTGGTTTACGTTAGATAAGATGACGCTGCGTAAGATCTTGTCTATCTTTGCAGTATCCGGAAGCAATAGTAATAATTTGGGGAAGAAAGAAAAACAAACGTTTCCGTGTTTTTCTTTTCTATCGGGAATTCACCAACTTATAGTTTACCAAGAATATTTTCTTGTGTTTTACAGAGAAACTCAATATGTATAGACCTATAGACATGTTTTTAGCGACAGTCGGACGACCTAAAACAAGCAATCGATTTTGGTTTGTCTCTGTTTCTCCATTTTTGGCGTGTTTCGCAAAACTTCACTTTCATGGTGATGGCTTTACTTCTCTTCGAAGCACCTTCATCGGAGGAGGTTACTCTATGCTTGAAAGCCCTAATGAAGGGCAATAAGTTCCCACAAACACTGCATGTGCGACTCAATATGCCTTACAACCAGGAAGTGGAGCACGCCGTTTTCCTCACTCTATTTCCGTATGATGACATATGCCTCCGTTGCTCAGTGTATTCTTCCAATGCATCTCATGTTTTTTTTTTTACTGTAGTTTTCACCTTATACAAGGCCCTAGAGCAATTCGATGTAGCCTATATGGATATTTATTAAAGACAACCCTAGACATGAACAGGGTTATTTGTAGTGATCGGGGGAAACAATCTTTTGGCATTCGGTCCCACAGAGATGCGGTTTGCAGGAAGAATCAGCTTGAGTGAAAAGTGCACTGACACGTAGAATACCAAAGGAATGAGGGCGGTTCGCTACAATGGGTGGGTCTTGGTCGGGAACTTTAGGACTGGTGGAAATAATGAGTGTAGTTCATTTGAATACTTTTCATGGAATTGGTGCAAGGCAAACGGTACACGTCGAAGCAAGATGAATGGAGCTTGTGTCGTAAGTTGTACGTGGGGACTTATTCTTACTTGCTCTTATTCATTTATAATATCGATCCTTAATTTTGGTAAGCATATATATTTCGAACATTTTTCATTACCTGTTTAAAATCTACACCAGAAAGTATTCATTAGATACGTGGAATTCGATAAGATTAACTTTTTTTTAATTCGATGTCTGTGAATCGATATTATCAAAAGAACGTACTTGAATACTGTTTAGAGAGTATGTGGTTTATGTTAGTTTTATATAATTGTCTCTAATGTAATGCAAAACAAATTAATTTTAAATATTTTATGTTATGTAAAATAGAATGTCTAACGATATGATGGCGCAAATCGTACCTGTTAAACAATTTTTTCATACTACATTTCTCGCAATATAAGCCTCTAGAGCCACTCAAGAAAGACGCCTAGTGTTAAAATTGCAATAATTTATGCAGTGTGTGATATGAATGGTTTACAAAGTAAATGGAAGTGAAGATAATAAAGATAAAGATGATAGATAACGATTGTGCCTTGACTTGAAGAACTGTAGATTGTAGTGTCCAATTAAGCAACCCCACGGGAGTCTATTTAACTAAGTCGCAGTTCTTGATGTAAAATTATCTGAGTCGAACATCCAGCTTATATTTGAAATATGGAGTGCCGTATATACTCGGGAATATTTCAATGTTTTATAATCAATTATTTTATGCAAAAATAGAGAGGCCGATCAATAAACAGGTAATTTCTTTGAAACGGTTTAAAGATCATGTGATTTTCTAACCTACTGAACTAAAACCAGGTAATTTTTTTCTGGAGAGGTTAAAATTCCTGGATTTTTGCTAACTGTAACCTATCTGGTAGGTTTATATTCTCATAGAACCCATGGCTAACGTCAACGGTGCTGGTGAGGTTCTTTTAGCCTGACACTTGTAGTCTAGATTTTTTTTTCTTTTTTGTTGCGGCATGTACGTCATAAGTGCTACTTAAAATGTATAAATACCTTATATAAATGAATAATTTACAAAGTTTTCTTCTTCCCTTCTCCACTT
The DNA here is from genome assembly GCA_903632075.3 of Acanthosepion pharaonis. Classification (NCBI taxonomy): domain Eukaryota; kingdom Metazoa; phylum Mollusca; class Cephalopoda; order Sepiida; family Sepiidae; genus Acanthosepion; species Acanthosepion pharaonis. The sequence goes on from CAHIKZ030001258.1 coordinate 2,572,979, forward strand.
TGCCTTCATCTTCGTTCGCCCGTGTTTACATCGCTGAAGTATTGCTTTTTCAGAGTTACCCTTTTTGTCTGATACATATTCAGACTGTATATATGTTTCAGTTATGTTCCTTTTTCTGTCTTCCTCTGTTGATTTACATCTATTTTATTCATTACATTTACTCATATTAATTTATCTTATAATTCTTCGTTACATATCCTTAAAATATTTTGATAGGAAACTCCGTAGGCAGTCATGAAGGAAAATACAAGTAGAGAAACTAAATCTTCGTATTCGATGATTTAAAGTAAATGCTTGGTCTTAGAATGCATATATTTAAGTAAATGTAGCTTTGTACAACAAAATAATCAAGACCATTTATTTGCTATACAATATGCCCAGGATGATGCACAGTAATGCAGTATTTGAATACGGTAGGCCTACTACTACTACAACTACTACTACTACTACTACTGAGAAGCTGGTGTCGTATTATACATGAGCTATATGAAAAAATTCAGGGTTTTTTTTTTTAAATGATGCAGTAATCACACTATACACGATGTATCCATATATAAAAGTACATACGGTTAATGAAGGTGACGATGAGGATGCAGCAAGTCAGGTCCTCGCTGTAAACGTCTGAACAAGGTTAAACTAAAGTATGGAGCGCATTTTAACAATTGCTATGTAAAAAGGGATAAATTAACGATATTCTTAGGACAATACATCTACGGAAAAGAGGTTAAAAAGAATGGAATTTGTCTTCCATCACAAGAACGCATTAACGATTTTCAACTCTTTAAAGGCTGGGAAGTATGTATTGAAAAACCTCAGCTCAAATATGTCAGCAATACTTCATTTTTGTCTAATCTGATCCCTGCAAAGATAAATCATATCAGAATGCTTCTTGGAGACCGTGAATGTGCTGGACATGTTTCCAGTATCTTTAGCAATTAATTGTATTGAATAAAACGCAGATTGTGTGTGTGTGTGTGTAGGGGGGGTGTCTGTACGTTTATATATTGGATCGGATTTCCTACATTTTTCAACCGATTTCAACAAAACTTCACAGGACTGCGTAAAATTATCTTGCGGTGGTTCTGACAGCGCCAAAAATTGGAAAACACAATTGTGTTTGCACGAAATCAATTTGAAAACAAGATAAAACACGATTCTGTCGCCAGAATGAAAGGAGGACAACTCATATCGAGTTATACTTATTATAAAAACCAAGGTTGTTTGTGTGTGTGTTCATTTATATATGGGATCGAATTTCCTACATTTTTCAACCGATTTCAACAAAACTTCACTTTTTTTTTGGCAGGTAGTGTTTCTTATTGTCTAGCACACTTTTTTCTTTATTTTTACATTCAGAATTCTTTAAAAATTCCATTTACAAGACAATTGTTTATAATAAAATTCTATTCAATCGATAGACTCATAGCGATTGAAAACAATGATTTTGTTTGAGTTTGGGTTTGACCAATTCGTAAAAAAAAAAATAATTAAGACATGCGTGTCCATCAACCTTAAACAATAACCTTTTTCAATTTTATTTTTCAGTCTTTATGATGGTCGATACTTGATCTATCTCTTACTGTTACATTCCCGGGCAACGCCGGGCTCTCCTGCTAGACAATAATAACCACAAATATTTAATAATAGGTCGGAAATAAGAGATTTTTTTTAAAAGAGAAAGAAAAATCACAATGTAGAGTCGTCAACTTGAACTTGATGGCACAGTAGCCTATTAAATATCTATAGCTTAAGACTAGCGCTTTACCTCTTTTAGTTTCTTAGCATACGAGAAATAGGTTTATCATACTTTCGATTAAACACAATGATAGTTATAAGCTGATAAGTGAGACGCGCGACATTGCATGTTATTTCTTTTAGAGTTAGGCTAGACGGCAGTAGAAGCGAAAATTGCCGCTGAAAATTGTGGAGAGGTTTCCTCCAGGAAAAATATACGTTTCCTGATTTCTTTTCTAATTTCAAAGAAGATTCGATGGATAAACAACGCAGCTATAAACGACATGAATTTGGTTGTGGCTTCTAGCAGACTACTTCAGATGACGGAGGCCGAACAATCAAAATAGGGAAGACTGAAAAGAAATCCAATCTATCACTCAAAACTTGCATTAGAATAAAAAGATGAAAATTAAAAAGCAGAACAGCATTGTACATATACTAAGATATATAGGCAATAATTGAACGTATATCAGATTGGAGAGAAAAAGAGTTTTTTTTTTTCCTGTAACATATTTAAAATAAAAAAAGCGTCATTTAAACACGAGTATCCCCAAAATAACGTTTTCAACAGTAAGATAATTTAACTATACATGAATATTCCTGTCTTTTTACGGGTACAGATGTACTGAATAAGTAGTTTAACAGCAACGGAAAATAACTGTCCATATAAATAATTTTTGTCAATTGGTTTTATTTATATATATGATTCCGCTTAAAAATATGTCGTGCATGCTTAATAATTGCTAGATAATAAGTTGTATGTAATGACGAAAGAACGCAGCTGTAGGCTTTAAGAAAGCTTTAGTCAACTGAGAATACAAGGTTCGCGTATAGTGTCATTTTATAGTCCCAGTAAACAGAAATAGCTCTATCAAAGAGGAAAGTAACAAAATAAGGGGAGACCACTCTTCATTATTCATAACTCTAAGAAAATACAAATCTTTTGAATAAGGAAAAGTAAACAGTTTCATATTTTGTTTTAGCGGAATGAGAAAAGAAAGAAAAAAAGAAAGAAAGAAAGAAAGAAAGAAAGAAATATCCATATTTGAGAAAAAATAAAAATTGAATAAATGAGAAAGACAGAAATAGCTAGAAATAGAGAAAAATGAAATATCTGAGAAGAAAGAAAGAAAGAAAGAAAGAAAGAAAGAAAGAAAGAAAGAAAGAAAGAAAAATTAACATAAAAAATTTGGGAAACAGAAAAATGTCATTTGAGAATAGACAGAAATATCTGGAAGTATAGAAAGAAAGATTGAAGGGAAAAGAAAGAAAAAACGAAAAAAGAAAACACTTAAGAATTAAAACAGTAAATAGAAATAAAAGAAAGAAGCAATCAATTAAATCATTTAGAAAGAAAGAAAGAAAGAAACAAACAAACAAACAAACAAACAAACAAAGAACATTGAATATTTGAGTTAAGCAGAAATAAAGCTAAATAAAAGAAAGAAAGAAAGAAAGAAAAAAGAAAGAAAGAAAGAAAATGAAAATGAAAATTGAATATTTAAGAAAGACAGGAGTTACGGGCAATTCTTAAAAAGAAAAAAAAATAAATTACTGAGAAAAACATAATTTCAAGAAAATAGTTTCAGATATTTATATTTACTGTCAGAATTTTAAATGCTTAAATATTAAAGGCAAACTTTCTTATTAAATAAATTGTATAAAATGTTAGACAGAGCATTAATGAGCATTCAGTTTTTTAAATCATATAAAATATATCCAAGAAATGCTGATACGACAGCAAACTAATGATCAACATATTAGAACAGAATCTTATTCTCTCATATAAGGATGCGCATACCGATCGATATATAACGACACGTCGTCTTTTATTTCATAGAAAACGCTCTTTGTCTCAAACTGTTTAATGATGGTAGTTCAGAAGTTAATTGTTACACGTTTGATAATCACTAGGTGAATTCTTGTATATGTTCCATCACAAATGCTGTATTCTTTTTGAGAACGTTTCGTTATAAGACAATATACTGCGCACATTGTTTAATTAAGTGATTATTCTCGAGCTTGTCTTAGAAAAAAACAGGAATGTGTCAATACAATTTACTATTACACATAGAATATTCTAACACCCTCTTCTAAGCCCTGTCCCTTTAGGGCGTAGCCGATCGAGGCTCTTCACAAAGTTCTCTCCGGTGAAGCTCTTAGTAACGTTTGTTATTTTGTCATCCCTACCACCGTGATATTCCTACACGCATGTCCTTCTTCACGTCGATATGTACTGTGAGAGTGAAATTCTTAAAACTCTCCTTCTTTATTATGTGTCCAAGAAATTCCCCCTCTCTCTTTCTCTCTCTTTCTCTCTCTCTCTCTCTCTCCTTCTCTCTCTCTCTCTCTCTCCTTCTAATTGTGTGCAAAAAAAAGGTCCTTTTTGTTTCAGTTACCGTTAAGGCATCTTCAATGCTAGCTTTCTCTCTCCATGATATTCTCATTATCCTCCTGTAGAACCACATTTTTCCTGTTACCTAGCACTTTGCTTACGTTTTAAAATGCGTCTGTTCCTATTGCAAGGCGATTTCAGATATAGTGCCGCATTTTTCTTCCCCTATTAATAATACACTCCCTAGATATTCAAACTTCTGCATTTGTTTGATTTTTTGGCATCTCCAATTCTTAGTTTTCTTCTATGGCTTTTATCTTGCGAACAGACATTCAATCTGTCTTCTTAAATCCAAGGAGGCGCTGACAAGTCGCGAACCGGATGAAGTATTTAAAAATATATACCGTGTGCCCCCAAAGGCTTAACATCATTTAAAATATGTCCTAGGCAAACGAAGTTAAATAGATTTCATGTTCAGCAATAAAAAATTTATTAATCAAAATTTAAGTGGATAATCCAGCTCCTGCCAAACACGCTGTAGTATAAATTAGCGTAACATTCTGCAGCGCCCCAGTTCGGACTTATCTCAATGAGAATCTACCACGAAGGTGGATCGGGCGTGACGGTGATAATGACAATGTGCTGTTGAAATGGCAACCCCGTTCACCTGATTTTACATCTGGTGTTTCTTTTTTTTTTCTATAGCCTTATGTGAACAGACAGATCTATATCCCACCTCTTCCTACAAGCCTAGAGCGACTTACGCAGAGAATTGCTGAGGCACTGGAAAATGTTACGAAAGCCATGCTACAGCGTGTTTGACAGGCACTGGGCTACTGAATTATTGTGTGTCGTGTCACAGGTGGGGCACATATTGAACATCTGTGAAGGTTTTTGACATCGATTATAAAATCTACATCCATCTGAATATCTTATTCGCATTTTTATAAATAAATCTTTTATTATTCAACATGAAGCCTATTAATTTCGTTTGCCTAGGACGTTTAGTTATTCAGATATTCACATTTTAAATGATGTCAATTTATTTTGGACAGCCTGCTTATTATTATTTCTTCATTGTTTTGGAAATTAGTTCAGGTCCAGAGAATTTAACTATAATGCGCAGGTAGTCTTTTTGGAATGTCATTTTGTATAAAAATAATGTTCCTTTGAAGTTTCAACGTCCTTCAGATCCGTGATTTTCTTTAAAAGGCAGCCATCTTGTTTGAATAGTAGACAGTTTAATTAATAAGAATCAAATTTACCTTTTAAAGACAGGAAGTGTTGACTGAACGGAAAATATTTGCTCGTCATTATTTATTTACATTCAATTTTGCCGACGACGTATAATTTTATTTGTTTATTTTTTTTTTTTACTTTGTTTTAAATGCAAATGAATATTTACATTTTGTAATAACTTTTGAAAAAAATAAATTGGAAGGCACGCGACTGAATTTTTCAAAAAAAAGATGAGAATCAGTCGGTTAACGACTGGGAATTTGAAATTCCGTTAATGACTCATACAAGTGATCAAATAATTGAATCTTCTGCAGAATTCAGTCAAATATCCCGTTTTGATAGAAGCAAAATGCAATGCCTACTAAAGCATTTTTCAGTTAATTTATTCTGTAAATGGCCAGCATTTGGGATCAATTTTCGTCAAAGATGATCGTTAATTAAGTGTAAATTACTAAACCATAAAATATTATTTTCAGTCCCAAACTGTTTAAAAGTAATCATTAAATGCAGGATCACAGGACTAGAAAATTCCTGCCGTAAATAAAGAAATTCCCGGCGCAACATAATTTGACCAAAACGATGGTAGAATTTTTTTTTTAATTGTTAACGATTTCTCGTTTGGATTTTAATAGTCCTAGTAGTGGATTTAATGGTTCTAGCTCATCTATTTCGAACTCATAAGAATTAAGAATTTAAGGAATTACATCATTAAAATTTCATCGAAAAGTTCTCGCGAAAGAAAAACATCCAAAATACACAAAAGATATCAAAGATATCTGTTTATTCCGGAAGAAATTTGCTTTTGTTTCTGTATTCGTAAAAACTACCAAAGTATAATTTTACTAACATTGTTACGTAAACATAATATTTTTATTGTTTGCATTTTACACCTTGCTTTGGGAGTTTAGTTCTTTAGTTGATGCAGATGATAGCGAACTCAGAATCTTAAAACTGGCACCATATTATATTATAAATACGGCATCTTAATATTGGTACTGCGTTATATTTTAAATACGGAATCTAAATACTGGTACTGTATTATATTATAAATACAGCATCTTAATATTGTTACTGTATTATATTATAATTACAGCATGTTGATATTGGTACTGTATCTCTATCTATAAAAGGCAGGATGTGTGTGTGTGTCTGTAACGAATGCACGGCCGCAATTTTCGACGGATTTGCACCACAATTTACATGCACATGCTCCAAGTTAGCGGGAAGGCCAAGACCGACTTTGCATATACCAACTCCCATCGATAGTGGAAATAATTGATTTTTCATGTATCTACGGCAGTTTTCATGTAGTTTGCGGCCATATTTACTAGCCAGAGTGAGAGCCTATAGCTGGCTGCCACGAATAGGCAGGAAGATTCTATTGGCCAGCGTGAGAGCCAACAGCTGACTGACACGAATGTTAACTAGCTTGCATTCGTCATAAGTGGGACAATTTAAATCTGCATGGCACTTTACTCCAATTGGCTCATTTGCTTGCTTAAACTCAACGTTGATTCTGATTTCGCAGAACTGGGTTTGATGTGAAAAAGTATTTGTTATTAACATTCTTTTTTCATTCGGTTTTTCCAGTTACGAGTCCTTTTTTAAAGCTGATCGTTTTGTGTTCATTTTGTTTAGTTCTTTTTTCGTAACAGATTTAATGTATAGTATAAAGCTTAGAAAAAATTCGCAGTGTGTGATAGGCAAGAAGTAA
>CAHIKZ030001258.1:2585000-2600000 GCA_903632075.3 Acanthosepion pharaonis
TATCTATCTATCTATCTATCTATCTATCTATCTATCTATCTATCTATCTATCTATATTAATCTGTTCATTATATATATATCTATATATATATATATATATATTTACACATATCTGTTAATTTCTAAACATCTCAATCTGCCCATATGTCGTTTAGGCTGATTGTCTCTCAAACGCAGTCCGTTTTTCTTTCTTTCTTTCTTTCTTTCTTTATTTCTTTCTTTCTTTCTTTCTTTCTGTGTATATACTTAATAAATAAAAAAAAACAACTTTCCATCTAAATGTTCTAATATCTATCTGAGTATCTATCATATAGAACATAAATGAATGGAATCGTCCATTTACGTAAATAAGTTGAGCTAATCGAAGTTGAGGAGTGTCAGCATTGGGTCAATTACTAGGTGTACCTTCGTGTCGTAAACCTTCTATTTCATTCATTGCCTACGAGTTTGTCTTCCTTACTTATTTCCCTCTGTTATCTCGAAAATACGAGATACAACACAGAAGGATGCTGAGAATTCCATGGACTGAAAATGGGAGCAAAGACGAGGATTTAGACATTTATATTTAACATAAGAAAGAGATAGTTGAAATTTTTAGGGTACATATAGGGAAAGAGTGCTCAGAAAATGTGATACTCCCAGGACACTTTGAAAGAAAGAAGCACAGATCAAAACGCCGTATATCCTAATTAACAAGATTGTGCTAATGATTAACAGAACAACGTTTAAAACTTATCAAAAGGACAAACTTTTCAAAGAGCTTCCTGGAACAGAAAACTGTGAAGAGACATGACCATCATCGTTCTAATGGGACATAGCACTAGAATTTAGGGGAAAGAGAGTGGAGGTGTTTGTAACCATAGTCCTCCAGCTTTGCTTCTTTTTTCTTTACTTCTACACAATTTAACATGTCCTTATATTTTTTTCTTTTAATGTGCTTAAGGAGTCTTAATGATTTATTACGAATGTTATCGAAGATTGAATGTAAATTTATTATTTATTATTTATTACATGACTAAGCCTGCTTATTTTCACTTCGTCTATCACCTTGCATTCTGTGATTATATGCATCACATTGTTTTTAAATGTTTCAGTTGGAGCCGAAACTTTATTCGTACAATCATCAAAACATAGAACTTTGGCATCGATAGAAAATGTGACACTATTACGTCCACGTTGCAAAATATGTTTTCTCATATCGTATCTAATTGCTCAGAGGTTTGTTCTTTTATCGAAAAAACTAATACAATGATGTTTTCTTTTCATGTTAAAGAAAACATTCTCGCGTAATTCTGTCAGTTTGGCAAAGCGAATGGTCCCGCTAAAACATGCTATAGTCGTCTTAGAAGATTGCTTTTATGAACGGTCCTACCTGATCTTCAGTCATGTTGAAGTAGATGATAGGCGGCAAAGACCTTCTACATGAATGATCGAACCCAGTGTTCCCCAGAAAACCGTTAGCCGAATCATTGCGTTGAATCCAACGGCTAGTTGTCTCCCCACGGCGCCTTCTGGTGCCATGACTTCTCCAGTATGACAACGCAAACGTACGCTGCCTTTCAAATTATTCTATGGAAATCGAGAGCTTCTCTTTAATAAAACATTATTGGACAAAGCAATATCTCGTTCTCCAGTTACTGCGCTCGTGTACGCTTTCAAGACGTGTTCGAGTTGCACATTGGTTACTATGGTAACTTTGAGTGGCATGCAGCTACGTATACCCATACTAAAAAGAATCAATGCATTGTATGTTGTGATGCGTTAATCATTCACCTAGAGTAAGGTTAATTTCATCCGCCTCTCAGTGCGAACAGCGTAAATGACTCAGGCGCAGAAAGTGGATCAGGCGAACTAAGTTCAAACAACAGCCTAATCTATTGCATACATTTTTACACAAATGCCCTTGGAAACGTATATATCATTTATCTCATCTCTCAGCTGTTGGTTAAATATATTTTTGCTGTTGTTAATCCAAAAACAAGGCTCAGGAATCACTCAAAGCAGCGGGTTGCTAAATGAGTTTGGTGTAATGATATAAAGGTAGGGATGGTATGTGCATATGTTCTGCAGGCAAATTCTTCTATTATAATTCTTTTAACAGGCCTTTGTTTACCGAAGGTAAGCCGAATGTTACCACCAGCAATGATTACATTTACCAGAGTGTTCTCAGACTAAAAATAGTTTATTGCTCCACCTGCCCATTTCTCATTTCATTGTATCGATATAATTCAAAAATGTTCACACGATTCGGTACACAACTTCATTGCTATTTCGAGTTCCAATCTTTAGTTCCACAAATTCCGAAGTTTACTGGCAAGACTTTGAATATTGTTGGCACGTCAAGTCTGGTGCTGCTGCTGTATATTTCGAGATACCTAATAAAATACAAAGAAAAACCCTGACCTGGCATCTCGGCTTCGGTCCCATTCCCACAGCCGTAACGTAGCTTCTCTGTGCCTTTTCTATAAATACTTAGATGGTAATTATTGCAATAAACTTTCCGCAGTGGTAGCTAGACTTTAACCGCTGGACAAACCTGGCGGCAAGATCTCATCATTTTACAGCTGAAATGGCTAGATGGAAATATGTTAGTACTATGCTAACAGGTTTTTTTTTCTATCGGTCTTCTCGCTTGTGGAACTCTATTTCGGCTTTTGCTTCCCAGTCAAGTCAGATGTTCAGAAATATTAATGCAATGACAATCGTTATCTTCTTAATTCTTTTTTTAATAAACATTTCACCCCAGGCAAAGCGGGAGAGCCACTATAACTCAAGGGGTTACAGAGAGTGGGAGCAAGACTAAAAAGAAGTGATAGAGGAAAGGATGAGGAGAAGGACGGGGAATAGATCAAGGCATCTGGAGATATCAATTGTCATTGCATTTGAATAGTTGGAGATTATAGCCATCAAGGAAGCAAGTAATAGGAAGGGAGTTCTACAAACGGGAAGTGCGAGACGTGAAGATATTGGAGTAGAAGAGTCGACGACATTTAACCGTTTCGACAGTGAACGGGTGGGACTGACATGCCGACCTAGTGGTACATTTAAATTCATGCAATTTGGGAACCAGCGAAAGTAGCTCGTCGGATCAGGTACCGTGAAAGTATTTGTAGAAAAGACATAGAGAGGCGACGGCACGTCTGTGAGTGAGCGTTTGTAAACGAGATGTCAGATCATGGCCAACCACATTGCATATCCATCTCTAAATTTTGTAGATGGCCTCAAGACGAACAGCGGGGACTCCAGACCATATATAACAAAAATATTCCATGCAAGGGCGAATGCTTGATTTATACATTTGAAGGATGGACTCGGTCGAGGAAAACTTTCTGACGCGACAAAGTTGTGTTAGATGAAGCTATTAATTCAATCTTATTGTTCCATCTCAGGTCTGCAGACAGTGTGAGAACAAGCAGTCGCAAAGAGGTCCTCTCGTGTAATTGAGCATCAGATATTCTAATGGGAGGAAGGAAGCGTTCTCTGTCGTGGATAACAAAGAGCAGTTTTGTTTTTGAGGCATTAAAATTACCCGGCCATATCCCCTCCCAGTCAACAACCTATTGGAGGTCCTTTTCGAGACCAATGGTCAGGTTAATTCTTATTCTTTTATTGTCCTCTTCTCCTTGATAAGTAGTTTTGCGCATATTCTCAAACGTCAGTAACCCGTTGCGTCCAAGTAACTGTAAAATAAATGGCATGGAAGATTATGTTATCAACTACTCTCTTTCTCTCGTTGGGCACCCCGAGGCGCTGTAATGGTTAGCAAGCGTGTCTCGCTAGAACAATTACGACTATGTACTGAGTTCGATCCTCACTAGGTGCCTCCTACTTTCGGCCTTGTGCCATATCTAAGCTACGCTTGGAAAATCACTGGGCACCCCGAGGCGGTGGAATGGTTAGCAAGCTTGTCTCGCTAGAAAAATTACGAATGAGTAGTGAGTTCGATCCTCACTGGGTGCCCCATCCTTTCGGCCTTGTGCCACATCTAAGCTACGCTTGGAAAGTCGCTGCTCACATTCTCTCTGTATTTCTATTGTAATAAGGTAATTCCATACATGCAGCTTCCCTACAACTGCTTTCTGGAATAGATTCCCGCGGGGATGCTTCTCAGAAAGCTACAATGTCAATTTCTTCATGATCCAATCGTTAGCCATATCCTTATAGATTTCCCTTAAGCCACCTCATACATTAATATCATAAACCTTATTCAACGACCATCTACCTTGAGCAACGCTTAGGCCTGGGTACTTTGGGAACGTTGAAAAAAAAAGAAACATTTTGAGAGACCCTCCTGCGTGATTGCTTCCTTGAACACCACAACCATAAGCTCTTCAATTGAGAGTAAATAATTCTAATTTATCTCCATAATCTTAATTCCTCATTAATTTACATCACACCCCTTATTCAGTAAAGCTATGACTTGTGTGGCTCTTGAGCATTTTGTATTATATATCTCATATTTTGAAACCAATGCGCAGTACACACGTTTATAATCGTCCCTAGACATATACACACACTGATAAAAAATTATATTATCATACATAGGCACCGTTGGGTTTTCGGCTAACATTTTTTCAAATATCTACTGTTTAACTAGTTTCTAAAAATAAAAACTTGTTAAATTTCTTTGATGTTGATAAAAGTCGCCATTTTTTTGTTCGTCCTTCATAAATGATTTTGCAGAAATCAAAGAAATAAAATCTTTTTTTTTTTTTTTTTTTAACTTTTAACCTACGTACTATTGACCCGACGTTAACTGCGCTGAGATTTTTCTCTCTCGTCTTTCCAGTTTTTGTCAGATGTTGACAGGAATTGTTTACGCTCATGAATATGTGATGTTTAAATATCTCATATAACAAAAGATCCGCTTTCTCTGTCCTACAGGACACTCCAAAAATAACAGTCCCTCATCCTGATAGGAAGTCATTACTGGAAGTTCATCTGGGGAAAAAAAAAAATTAATCTTTGTAAATTGTCAAGAGACATTTCTGAAGACGCTTTTCCCATAATACAGTTTGAAATTACTATTAAATATGTCAAGTGTTTACGATAACTTTTTGGTGGAGACAGGACACAAAAGATCGAAAAAATTTATGTTTTAGCAAATAAATAAAAGAGAAAATACTTCATGAATATACATAATACTGAACAAAAAAAAACATTGGAAAAGTTACTGAACGGGGACTGGCTGATATTTAGAAAACAAGATAATTATTGTAACAATGAAGCGATAACAATACTCCACTGATAGAATTCGTAAGTATACTTTAAGCCTTTCGTTCTATTTCGCCATAGAGGAGCGTTTCGGTTAGCAAGGTCGATTTTACTGGTTTTAAACTACAATTCTCCATGACTTTCTCTCGTACATTCATATCTGCTCTATGCGTATCCAAATGTAAATAACGTCAAAAATGGACAAAGTCCCACAATTCTTTTAAGACGTGTTTTATGTTTATAGGTTCTTTTTATAGATACCATTATTTAAGTAAACGCTCTGTTTATAATAAACATTATTAAAGACATTTACCGACCTGAATATCGGAAAAAATTCATAGAAAATATGCGACAGGAATCGAACCTGTATCCTATACGGAACCGTCATATAGCCTAACGTGCTTTACAGATTTAGCCACAGGTAATACATTGCTAATAATATACAATAGGTAACAGGTATACATTCTATAATTAGATTATGTTTAAGTATTTATTTTCTTTATAAAAGTCGAAAATCAGTTATTTTTTCCTGGCTTATATCAGGATGAAATCATTAGATTTTGGAGAGATTTTAGCAGCAGAATATGTAAAAAAAATTAACAGCTATTAAAAGCAGCGTGGTAATAATATTTACCTGTAATGTTTAACATTTTTCATTTTACCATATTTGGACTTTTTTTTTCTATCGTACGCACAATGAGTACATGTGCTTGGATATCGCAAAGACATTTTGAAGAGTAATCTATGAAAGTTGGTTCACCGTTTCGTACTAAAGAATTTTTTTTTTTTTTACACCTGAATCTATCTTATATATCTATAAATCTACCATTCGTCCAGGCTCAGAACACTGCAGCCACATATGGTCCGGTGCACCTGATATTTACCTTAAGCTCCTTGATGAAATCCAAAGAAGAATCAGCAATATTGTTGGTCCTGATCTGTCATCTCGACATCAAACTCTTTCTCTTATTCAGCCATAAGCATGTCTTCCTGTGCTTTTCTCTATAAATATTTTCTTGATGGGTTTCTTTGTCAGATCAGATATCGGATATAGTGCCAAGACTCTTTAAATCTAAGCGCAGTACAAGACTGACGGCAAGGTCTCATCAATTTACAGTTGGGTTGGCTAAAGGTAACCTTAAATTCTATGCTGACTGTTTCTTTTTTCGCATTTCTCAATTGTGGATCTTCATTTCGGTTCCATGCTTTCCGGACAACTTGAATCTGGAAAGATTTAAATGCAATATCAATTGCTATCTACTGTCCACCTGATTACTCTTATTTTGTTCTCGCTACTTAGCAATGTTTCTATTACTAAAGCCTTGAGTTTTAGTGGCTTTACTGCCTTGTTGGGATCGAAATCGATTGTAAAAAATATTGCGTTAATGGTTTTCAGGTAGAATTCGATTTTGTTGTAAAATAGGATGGCAAATACTAATGCGCTTTTGACATTGTCTAGAAAATCCAATTATATATATATATATATATATATATATATATATATATATATATATGTATGTATGTATGTATATATATAAAAGAAATATGTTGTAGTGGTTCCAACGAGAGAAAAGTATGTATATTAAAAAGAAGAGAAGAGAGGTGCCGCTAACGTTTTTGGTTGTAATGTGGATTTATTTAGAAAAAATATTATGCTTTGTTTTACATAATTTTACGACACGTGTTTCTGGTCTCGCGACCGTCTTCAGGTAAAAGTGGAGATATCTACATATTATTAAAAATAATTAATTTTTCTTCATGTTCAATGTGAAATATTCTCGATATGAGACATTCTCTGATTGTGTGTTGGTAATCCGAATTTCTTATATATAGTCTTAAGATGTGCTATATTTATGGGATAAAGTGCTCAATATCAGAGATAGAGCGTGTGTAAATATAAAAGTGAACATAGAAGTCAAAACTCAGAGGCGTCAGGTTGTTTCATGCTAGATGCAATCGTCAGGCCTGACGATTGCATCTAGCATGAAACAGACTGCCGCCTCTAAGTGTTTACTTCTATGTCCACTTTTTATATATATATATATATATATATATATATATATATATATATTAAGAAATGTATCATTGAATAATTTAGACAAGTAATTTCTACTTATTTTCAAAAGTTTCTTCTGATATTCACAGACAAGCTTGTCAGTAGCATTATTAAAAGAAGAGAGAAAATTTAATGTTTGTTCATATTCATTTATTCCGAGGACTTTCGACATCAGCACAATGTCATCATCAGGGTGTTTCTTTTCTATGACACAATTATTCTGTTCATCTGAAAGCTAAACGTTTGTCAACTGTGGACTGAAAAAAGCTAAGTTTACGTACTGTACGGTATAGTATTTCACGATGTAAACGTCAGGGGAGGTAACTAAGTTATGAAATGCCAATATGTTTAAATATATTAGTTAAAATCTAGTTATTTTAAACTAGCTACAGTAAACATTTTAAAATATTTGTGCAGTATTCATGATTCATTTTATTAAGGGTCGGTGTCAATTTGTAATATAGATAGCTTCAAGAATTTTTAGTTTATGCTTATTATTTTCATGGAAAAGTATAGATGTATTTTTTGAGATGAACCTATTGAATACAAGTATACAAACCTTGTTTAAATTATTCAATAAGGCATGTCTCAATAAAAACATGATGCCAAAATATCCGCAATATATATATATATATATATATATATATATATGCCTCTGTGTGTGTGGAGGGGGATGTATGAATGGATTAGGCATTCGAGATCACTATTGATTGTTGACTGTTACCCCATAATGTTTTTATCGATATTCAACATTTATACAAACTTTCAAAAATGGCAATTATAATCGAACATTCTTATGTGGAAGAAAAGAGATTTCTATCAACCTTTCTCCAAAATATAGACACAAAATACCACTAAATTTATAATCCTGCAGTATGACTATATATAAAATTCTGCAGTACAATGAAAACAAAAATTCCGCAGTACGACTAATAATATAGCTTGCCACACGGCTAAATATACAATTCCGCAGCATGACGGAAATATAGTCCCACAGTATAACTAAAAATATAATTAATCAAACAACAATAGATATAATTCCGCAGTACGAAAGGAATGTACAGTACTACAGTTCGACTAAAATATATTCTTATAGTACGAATAAAAATATCGTTCCGTAATACTACTAAAATATACTTATTCAGTTCGATTGAAAAATATAGTCCCGCCATACAACTAAAATTTAATTCCGCAGTATGACTGCAAAATATAGTCCTGCCGTACAGCTAAAATATAATTCCGCAGTACGACTGCAAAATATAGTCCCGCCGTGTAACTAAAATATAATTTCACAGTACGACTGCAAAATATAGTTTCACCGTACAACTAAAATATAATTTCTTCAAATGAAAAATATAATTCTTCTACATTGCGATTAAATATACATAATTCAAATCAGATATGAAATACATTTTGTAAGTAAACTTGGTATTATTTTGAACATAGGGAAATTTTAATTATTTCAGAATTTCTTGTTTCTACAAGGAATTAATGATTTCAATAACATGCATTTGATCGCGTAATATTAATTACTCAATATTTTTCTTATTTTTTTGAAAAAAAAATTTAATTTATCTTTTCTATCAGAAATGGTTTCTTAGGCATTGTCTTTTATGACCTTCAGGATTGGCACTCCCTGAAACATAATTTATCCGCATGACAAATCTGGTTTAAATTCATCCCGCAGATGCTAAGTCTATAGCGGTCAGTTAGACAGAGAGTCATTTCCTTTTGTTTGTATAGCTTTTCAAGGGTATGTGACAGCAAGATTCATATTTGGCATATAGACGTTATTAGCTGTGAACCTATGAATGCTGGTACACTCAGCTGTGTGTTGGAGTGTGTATGCGAACCACGCTGGCCATTGAGAACTCTAAGAGATTTATTTATATCCAGGAAAAGAAAATAAATTTTGCCACGTTTGTAAATGTTTGGTAAGGACTACCAAGAAACATTTTGGCACCAGTTTTTATTATTATAAAAGCGACAAAGGAGTCGATAGAAAAGCGTATGATATCACAAAGGAATTTTTCCTGTAGACTGATTTTCTTGATCGTCGTATTATAGAGATTTACAACTTACACATAAAAGATGCATATTGCTTTGGAAAACGATTAGAAAGTAACTGATTGACAAACGCGCCACTATCGTTCGTAAGAGATCCATTCAAATAGGTTGATCAAACTGTACATCTATATATTTATCATTTTCTTTCTGTATACCTGAATTCTGAATCCAGAAATTATTTATGATTTATGTACACAGTATGTATATACCGGGCGTAACGGTAAAACTGTCCAAATCGTGTTACGTCATAATTGTCCATCCCGCAAAATCTTTGATATCTAAAGAACTACAAGACTAAATGAGTTAATTTTTTCCAGTTTTTCCGATAAGGCGTATAACCATATTAACATTTGTCGTAACAATCGCTGAAAAACACCTTTGAGTTATTCAACTAGAAAGAGAATAAGTTATAAATGTTTTGTGACAGCCATACTCTGTCTTCCTAACTGAGCAATGAAAATATCATTCAGGCCTTCAGTAATGGCACCAACATTCCTACTCTGGTTTCCATCTTCAAATTCCATTTAAAAACCATCAAAAGAATGGTGAATATGTCTCAAAAATAGGGGAACACTGAATCAGTAGGTCACAACAGGAAGAGGGATCATTATTTCAGCTTAGACCTAAATACATACTTATTGTTGAACCTCAGAGAATTCCAGTAAGATATCTTTAATCATTTCTTAGATACAACGGTTTAAAGCTTAATCTAGCAATTGTATAATTTTGTGTTGCATTTATTTGGACAATTTTGCTGTTACAGTTGTTATATATATATATATATATATATATATATATATATATATATATATATATAGAGAGAGAGAGAGAGAGAGAGAGAGAGAAAAGATTTTCTGATAGAAAAGATGAATTAAAATTTCTTTTAAAAAAAATATTGAGTAATTAATATTACGCGATCAAATGGATATCGGCTTGGATTGTGGAATCACACAGCCGAGTTCGAATCCAGGTTGAATCCATTACAGTCACTTACGTGCTAATACCTTTGGGAAAGGTGTGAATCCTATTCTTTTTCCCTCCAGCTTAAATAGCAGGACAGACTGGGTTCTATAGCCTTGGATGGCAACTGGTCTAGGAGAAGGACAACTCTGAATTCAAAACCTGAGGGGGGTTGTTTGGGGACCTTGTGGCACGTAGTGCACCAGGTCTCTGTATTCGGCCCTTCAAAAATTGTGGATGGTGCTGCACGAAACCTTCACGACTAGAATCGAATCTCATGTGCCGGTGTCGGGCTGTCAGTTTCCTGGAAACTGATCTGCTTGACCCTCATTCGTCGAACCCGACGGGAGAATCGATTTACATATATATATATATATATATATATATATATATATATATATATATATATATATATATATATATATATGAACAAAAATAAGATAAGAATAAAATCTATACATAGCCGATAAGGACTTTATCAAGGGAACGTCTTGATAAAGTACCTCAGAAGACGAAACGCGTCGGCTAAGTATAGCTTTTCCTGTTGTCGCTTTTTAATGATTTTGTCTCTTCTACAGAAAAATTCATCTAATAATATTTATATATTTATTGTAACGAAAGCTTTTGTCGCAACACAAGATATAAAAAAATATGGTAAAAAAATGACTTGTTGCCAAAGGATATGACCAAGGTTAGTGGCGTGCCTCTCGCAGTGTCAAATAAACACTGATAAGGAGAAATAACCAGTAATAACGAACGAAAAACACCGGGAGAAATTTTAACAGTATTTAATTATACATTAGAACAACATAGAAAATATTTCTGTCTGTAAAGATATGTGCGGTGTATACGATATGAAAGTCAAAAGAAAGAGTTATCATTTGTCTTCTGCAATATAATATTCCTCTTTCACTTACGAAGATTCGGCGCCATGTTGATGGTCGCTTCCTCCAATTCGATAATTGGATGAATCACACATGCTCTTGTCTTTGGTTATTAACACGTTGTGTAATTCACCATTGCATTTGGTCTATCACTATTTGGCTTATCAAATATATGTCCATATGCGTCATATTGTGTGTGACTTAGGATAAGACTTCTGTCTCTTCATTATGCAATTCACTTTATGTGACAATAACAAAAGAAATGTTTCTCTTTGGAGTTTACAGGTTCAAATACGATCGGAGAAACACATATTTTCCACGAAATTTCACGAACATTCAAGCCAGTAAATCTAATTAATACTGTTTATTTAAAAAATTAATTAAATAGATTGTACCTATTAAAATAAGATATAAACAGAAAATATATTAAATAATTGTCGGAATTAATCGATTACATGATAAATATATATATATATATATATATATTTATATCATTTAATCGATTAATATATATATATATATATATATATATATATTATATATAATTATTTATTTAAAAATATGATTTCAACTCGGGAATTTTTAAATAAATAATTATATTTATGCTCTACTTTTGTATCGAGCACTATTTTTAAAAAATAATAACTAAAATCCTAAGGAACTTTGGATTATTTACCTAACCAGTTCCTTCCTATTTTATATATATATATATATATATATATATATAAAGCGAACAGGTTATAGTAGTTCCAACGGCAGAAATGTGTGTACATTAAAAAGAAGAAAGAATCCGAAAATGTTTTTGGTTGTAATATGGATTTTTTTAAAATATATTAGTATGCTTTATTTTCCATAAATTTTGTTACATGTGATGAAGGTCGCGAGACCGAAAACCCGTGTAGCAAAATTAGGGAAAATAAAGCATAATATATTTTTTAAAATCCACTTACAACCAAAACGTTTATGGTTTCTCTCTTCTTTATATATATATATATATATATATATATATATATATATATATATATATATATATATGTGCGTGTGTGTGTGTTGAGAAAATTAATGAAGCAGATTTTATTTGAATTTTTACTCCTGACTGGTCTTCTATTATCACAAAGTCGGTTGCTTAATCATAAAAGCGATAATGACAAAACCAAAACAATAGAGAGATTAAATAAAAATGCCTGTAATTCAAAAATACGCCCTTAAGTATTTATTTTACAAGCGTAGCACAAAGCCGAAATTAAGGGGCACCCATTGAGGATCGAACTCACTACTCAGTCGTAATTGTTTTAGTGAACCAAGCTTGCTAAGCATTACACAGCCTGGAGTTGCCCAAATACGCTCTTAAGTAGGCACCCGGCTGGGGTCGTCAGTGATGTTATTTGACTTGGTTCATCAGGGAGTTTCGGGTCTTTCAACATCATACTCCCCATCACTAAATCGACCCAATCAGGGGAGATTAATCCCTGGTCCCTCCCCTTTTTGTCAAACGCTAACAGCTACTCTGGCCTTTTAATGAATTAGACGAAGAAATATACACTAACACATCTATAAAATATCAAGTTAAAATTTTGAATTTTGGCCTCCTAACCTATTCATCTTTGTATAATTATAACCAAACGTTTGTGTTTTTAACTTCCCCTTACCTTTCTTATGAATACCTCAAGAGAAAGATTAATTTACTCTGATGAATTCATAAAGGACGAAACGCGTAATACATTTTTCTAATTTATCATTAATTTTATTAATATATATATATATATATATATATATATATATATATATATACACACATATATATATATATATATATATATATATATATAGATAGATAGATAGATAGATACTCAAGCCAGTAAATGTAATTAATACTGTTTATTTTAAAATTTAATTAAACAAACTGTATCTATAAAAATAAGATATAAACAGAAAATATATTAAATAATTGTCGCACTTAATCCATTATATTATATATAGGATTGTTGTATACAGAATAAATTCCAATAACCAAAAGTACTATTTTTAAAAGAGTACTCAATACAGAATAAAGCAAATATAGTTTATTCGAAAATGATTACATAAACAGGCAATAAAATCACTACAAAAATAGCCATTTTATTTCAACACATCTGGTTTCTTATCAAGTGATGGTGTTGAATGTAGAATAAAAAGTCTTAAAAGGTTCAAATCGACCAAACACACTTGATATGATACCAGAAGTGTTAAAACAAAATAGCTATTTTTATAGTGATTTCATAACATGTTTATGTTATAATTTTCGTCACCAAGTTGGTACAGTTGGTATGAAACGATATGGGTTCGAATCTCGGTAGAGGATGAGCTTAAAATAGGACGAAACGGCCGTCCAGCGGATTCTGCTGAGAATTTTTCTAGACACGATGTTTTACTCTAATGGTGTGTGTGTGTGTGTGTGTGTGTGTGTGTGTGTGTGTGTGTGTGTGTGTGTGTGTGTGTGTGTGTGTGTGTGTGTGTGTGTATATATATATATATATATATTCTCTCAACATGTTTTAATTGAAACACGTTTCATTGGATATTTTAGACAAGTTTTGTCTACTTATTTTCAATTGGATCTTTTATATTCATGGACAAGCTTTTTGGTGTCATTATTAAAGAAAAAGAGAAAATTGCCGTGTTGATACATATTCCGATTTTATTTCGATTACAAACAACAAAATGGTAATTTTATGTATCAACACGGTAATTTTCTTTATATTCTTGTAATATTCTTTGCTAATTTTCTTTATAATAACGGTAATGTTACCGTATATCTTTGAGCATTCCGATACGATAAAAATTTTGAAAAACGAATAACATTTCTTCACTTGTATAGAAATACTTGCCACAAAACAATATTCTTACATTTGACATGAGAAACGCTCTCAGAGGGAGAAAAGTGTCATCTAAGATAGGTTTTCCTTTTGTCTTTATTCGTATTATCCTTTTACAGATATACGCGATTTGAAATTTATATATATATATATATATATATATATATATATATATATATATATATATATATATATAAAATGCATTAAAATATTTGATGCCGTTATAGATATATATTCGCTTCCTTTTGTAAAAATTTGCAAAATTGATAAAATTTTCGAAATCGAAGGAATTTAACCTAAAAAAACTTCTTTTTTTTTTTTGCTTTTGGAACATTTTAATGAAAAATAATTATCAGCGTTCTTTTCTAAAATATGTATATAAACGTTTTCTTGACATCAAACGGCGTCTTCAAACACGTATTTATTTCCAGAATCGTACATTTAAACGACGATATTTTTGCTCGAAGAAAGTATTTCAGAAAATCGAAACGATTAAACAAAACATTCACTTATGTCTGTTTTGAAAAGGCAAAAAGTTGAGAGAATTATGGCTGTTAAAACTTTTGGCGTAATCACACATTAAATGTTGGCCGCCCATTGACGTCTAGTGCCGCATACTCGCAGGCTTATATAAAGAAATATCTATATATCCTTCCAACGAGAGGAATGTAAAGCGATAAACATATATATATATAAATACTTCCTAAATAAATTGATATAACTAGACAGCGAGTAAGAGAGATAGATATATATATGTATGATTGTATTTTTTTATTGAATTCGTGTCCATTCAAATTGAATACAGGGAACTTGTGCATTTAGTTGGCTGAAGAAAGCCAAACGATACTCAACAGATTTTGAATCCAGAGGTGACATTCTCTTAGACTGGATTCCAAATAAGTCTGAAGAAAATACTCTGCTTTACTATTTATCCAATAGAGCAAATGCATTCATACCTTTGTCA
>CAHIKZ030001258.1:2605000-2702500 GCA_903632075.3 Acanthosepion pharaonis
CAGAGTTTTGAAAACGGGAACTTTAGAGGAGGACTTCCAAGAAGCTCGAAAGCAGAAGCAGTGAGGCAATAGTTCTAGCGTTTGGAGAGAACTGGAGCCTGCTCGGGATCACATTTTTACGGCTTACCTCCGCTTATGGGACTTTAATTTAAAAATGATATCTGAAACCAGTGAAGGTGTTTCGCCCTTTTCACTGAGTAGAGTCTCTGTCCTTGTGGGAAAATCAGGTGTAGGTACTTCAAATGAGTCGAATGTTGAATTGGAAGCCTATTTTCGAGCAAAGGATTCAGCCTTATCTGCAGTAGATGTCAGGACTTAGACTTGTTTGAATAGAAGAGGGATTGAGGATATGATGTTCTTCAGCACTTAGCCGCCAATAATATGTAGGACTGAACTTGCGAGATGCAATATGTTGTTTTTATTCCGTCAACAAACTGTATCTTCGCTTCTTTGAGGACACGCTTGCACTCATTATATGCAGAGACAAAGAAAGGTCTGTTGCAATCAGATGAGTCGCTCTGGTACAGCTGGTCGAAGTGACTCTTTTGAGCTATAGCGACCGAGCATGCAGGTGAGATGAACACGATTTAACTTGGTATTTCTTGTCTGGAATGAAGGAAACGATGCCGGCTTTCACCTAGGAGGCGTTCACAGCGGGCATTTTTTTGAACAGAATGATTATACCTTCATTCCAAGGGGTGTCACGAAGGAAATCACGGAACCAGTACCAATCCAATCGTTGACATCAGAAAGATATTCTGGTGATAGTAGGTTCCTGGCTGGGGGTGGGGGGAGTGGAAAGAACTGTTTGCAGACACTTCAAGAGGGCAGAGCTGAATAGTATGATATGTGTCAGGGATAGACGTAAAAAAAAAGTGATTTAGAAGAGAAGTGTGTCCATCAAGGCTGACAGGGAAATGTGTGCGGAAGTTCACCACTTGCTTGAGAGATTGAGCAATTGGGAAATTCAGGGTTTGGATGCCAGCTTATTCAGTGACAGTGTAAAAACTTAAAAACCGCCGCCAGTAATAAATTTATTTCGATGAATATAAGTACATTCTGTTTGTCTCAAGGTCCTTGATAAAATCCAAAGACGGATATGCAATGTAATTGGCCCTGATCTGGCATCTCGTCTGCAGTTGCTTCTCCCACAGACGTGCCGTTGCCTTCCTCTGTCTTTTTTTACAAATACTTTCACGGTAACTACTCCGATGAGCTGCTTTCACTGGTTCCCAGACTTCATGAATTTAAGCGTTCAACTAGACTGGCGTCTCGCTCTCACTCTTTCACCATCGAAAGTTTTCAATGTAGCCGTCTCTTCTACTCCAATAGCTTCATGTGTCGCATTTCTCGCAAGTGTAACTCCCTCCCCATTTCTTGTTTCCCTGATAGCTATAATCACCAACTATTAAAATGTAATGTCAATCGACGTCTCCAGATGCCCTGATCTATCCCCTATCATTGTCTACTTCCTTTCATCTATCACTCCTCTTTGCTCTCTCCCCAACTCTCTGTAACCCCTTGCGTGCTAGTGGCCTTCTGCCTTGCTTGGGGTGAAATGCTTAAAAAATATTCATCTCGTCAGACTGACTACATATTTTAAAATGGAATCAAGATCTCCCAGACAGATAGATACACAACAATAAAAAAAATAAAATATAGAAAAATAAAATAAAAATACAAGACGAATCAAAAGCAAAAATAAAATGGCCTAAAAATGTTTTGGGGGGGGGTCTAATATTATGAAGACAGAACAGAAAAACGAGTTAATATGACGGATGACGAAAGGTAAAGAGATAGGATGGTTAAATTTAAAACAGAGTTACAACAATGCATCAAATAAGGTTCACAATAATGTGTCAAATAGAGCATTATAAATAATTTGAGATTTCAATCAATATAATTTCTGTTTGAAATACACCAGAGAATTTTGCTTACTGGAATTAAAACTAAAAATAGAGCCTCAAGAATGATTTTTATTTAAAAAAAAATAAAAACATGTTAAACATTAGGTATCGAAAATTAATGTAGTTATCTATATTTAAGAGACAGTTAGTATGATACATTCGTTATTGTCACTGGTCCCCCAAAATGGAAATTAATTATCTTCGTCCAATATATATCTGGATCAAAAGGATTAAAGGATTTATTCTTAATCCAATATTTTTTCTCCTGGAAAAAAATGTCGCAAATCAGCAGGCTTGTAGACAAGACACACTAAAATCAATCAATTCATATATATATATATATATATATATATATATATGTGTGTGTGTGTGTGTGTGTGTGTGTGTGTGTGTGTGTGTGCGTGCGTGCGTTTATCCTTGTGTCTATGTAAGTAAGCTAATAAATTAGTATTTTTAGGCGATTCTTGATATCCAGAGTTTCCCCTCACCAATTTTCTGTTGGTTGTGGTGGGGAAGTCGTTTTAATGATTAATCAATCATTTTCAGGTTGTTTAAAACCATTAAATACTTTTAGACTGTAAGATTTTTTTTTTAATTTCTTTTAGTGATTATAATGATTTAGCGATACAAGTTTTACTAATTAACCCATATGTAGGGGAGAAAACGTGTATTCATGCTTTTCCCAAAAGAATATAACTAATCTAACGGAAATTGGAACTCGGTTCTCCTATTAACAAATTCCGGGTCATTATTCCTGATATCCCGCGTACATCCAATGCAAACCGCGCCTGACATTTCCAAGCGGTCTTCGTTCTAGATACAGACGACATACGCATTTTCATCGAATTTCGGCAGATCGAGTCGGTTTAATAGTTAGCGAGCTTGTTTCGCTAGAACAATTACGACTGGGTAGTGAGTTCGATCCTCACTCGATGCCCCTAATTTCGGCCTTGTGCCACATTTAAGCTGCGCTTGGAAAATCACTATTTGCACCGAATTTTCAGTCTTTGTCAATATACATTATACAATGTCATTCATTTGAATCATATCACATTCCTTCAATTTATGAATCTTTCTGTCAGTTCAAACTTCAAGTTAATACTGGTAAATAATTCTACGAAAACACTTACATCATAATTTTCTGTAAAATATTTTGCGATTAATTCTTTTAATATGTCTTGCTTTTTGGAATCTTTCATCATGAGAAAATAAACCAAAATGGCGAACATTCATTTGTCGGCAACTGATACTTGATTAACAAACTCGTCTGTGTTAATCAAATATCAATACTGGTTGATTCCCATCTTTTGATATGGATGACGATGAAAATATTTTCAAAATTGAAGTATTTTTTTTCTTGGTCAACTTTTTTTTTTCCATTATATTATTTCCTCATTTTCACCCTCTTATTATACTGTTATTGTTCTTTTTTCTCAAAGGGACATTCGCGAAAATTAGCAATTATCTTCAATTCAACTTCACTTTGTTAATCAACTTTCATTTAAATTAACACAGTTAAGATTTTTTTTTCTCCCGACAAATAGCATTTTCTTTGATTTCGTTATTGCTAAAGCATCCAACAGCCAGTAACTGTTTTGTTCTACGTAAATAACACGCTGGAATGAAGGAATGGTGGATTTAATGAACTAAAACAACTGGAATAGAATGGGTTCTTATTCACTATTATTGCAACACTTTTTTCACAACACCGAATTCGTGCTAAAAAGTATCAATTTTAAAAGCTAATTATAAGATAATATGCTAACGCTAGTTGCAAGGAGAGTTTAGCGGAATTGATCTTTGCAATTAAAATCCCTTCTAACTTTGATTGGTGTGAGAAGTGAAAGAAGGTTAATTACACAAAGCAAACATCTAAAACCTAATTAATAATTACTTATCCCAATCTGCTAAATGTGATTTCAGATTTCCACATTTGATTTTGAATTAATAATGTTCACAGGAAATTTCATAAATTTGTTTTCTCATGAGGATTGCTTCGTGAAATTGTCAGAGTGACTAAATAGGTGGTTCGTTATGAGAATGAATGTGTTTTAGAGAGCCGCTCCTGGTTTAGAATAATGCCTTTGATCAAATCGGTACAATTCTGGAAAAAAAAAACACATCCAAAAAAAACTATTTCGACCAGCATATGAAATACTCAAATTAGATTTGAAGACAAAAACCCGCCTTTTTAGTTGGGCTTTTTTTTCAGATTTCGATTGAAGAATTATTTGAGTTGAATTTGCTGTGTGTCTACATTTCACAGTCAGATGATCAGAGAATTTTCTCATTCGCAAGCGGTCAATCATCCATCTTCTTAAATCACTAAATCAAGGCTTATAAATGACTTTAGGTTCAATCGGTTATCTTAATCTTTACTGATTGACTGGAAATCGAGTGAAATGACTTTGCATTTGTGTTCGAGAGAAAATTCAGGAATAATCATCGAAAAGGATTTTCGAAAAGATGCCTTGTCATCGATATTGTTATTGCTTTTATAAAAAATCATCTAAGACATGGCCCAAATCAGTTTAAATGAAGCGATTCAGGGATGCTTTTGATCCAGTCTAAACTGGAAAAAAAAAAAAATAAATAAATGGAGAATGAAAATGAGGGCGAAATGAGCAAGAACCGAGTGTCCAAAAGCAGCAACAGAGTGAAAACTTTCTTTTGGCTGTGTGGAAAGTTAATAGTTTGATTATACCATTATTTTCTCTCTTTGTTATATGGGCTGAGCGTTTTTATTTTTGTTCTTTTGTTGGTAGTTTTCAAATGATGGCGCATTTGTTAAATATTAAATATCTTTTCAGGTTATAAATGATGCTGTCGTCATTGATAACGAACGCTACGATTTTGCTCTACGATTTTCTTTTCAAATATTTATCGATATTTAAGCTCTCTCTGCTCTCATCAATTTTCTTGTTTTGTTATAGAACTTTCTCCAATTTACCTCGTCCAGGTTAAATAGAGATCCATATTTCCCGCTGCTAATACAGATGTTACTTTCAAAATGTTTCTAAATTTGAATTTATTTTCAGACATGTTCCTCTCTATTCTGAGATGCACTTATCTTCCATCTCATTCCACTTCCAGTATTACAAGGTTCTTTCTATTTTCTTTCCCTTGACCATCCGGATAAATTCATAGTTGGACAATATCACTTCTTTTTCTTCCATTTTGTGATGCCACTTCTGTACATTTCTTTATTCCGAACCCCAGTCCGATGACCTGAGTGAAGATCTTACAGTTTACGTAGCCAATTCTTTTTTTCTATTCGGTTAATATATACTTGTCATCCATATACGCATATTGTTTGTTATTTTTTAAATTTATATCTTCCGTTTCTCTTGTACAGTTACGCCAAACATTATTATTATTATTATTATTATTATTGTAATTTGCTTTCTGTTCCTTACAATCACTTACCGGGTCAGTAGTTATTTCTCTTGATAATGGAGAACATTTGGCATTATGGTGTTATAAAGTACCTGCAGAAATAGAGTTCAGCCCCCAAGGATATTCCTGCAGATATGTTTTCTACACTAGGGGATGACACCTCAGCTCATTTTAGGAAGAGAAGCGATATTCCTGAAGATGATCCATGTTCAGGACGTCTTGCGTCAGCAACCTCTGAGGAAACACTTGGTGATGGGTGACAGTCAATTGACTATAAATCACTCAGTCAATGCAATTATCATATCCTGTGAGAGAGTTTAGAATATTATATACAATTAACTTGACATGACGAAGGATTCTGCTCGGCGGGGAACACATATTCTGTCACTTGATCAAAAGCGGACCAACTTGATCACATCAGGAGAAAATCAGACATTGTTTGAGGCAGATCCAGCTGGTTTTCTTGAACGTTTCCTGACCCAGGATGAGTTTTGTGTTCATCACTTTAAGCCAGCGACGATCCATGCAAGGAAAATACCCACACCTCACTTACTCCAAAGGGCAAGGTCATTTCATTTGCAGGGAAGGTCGTGGTTTCGTTTTTTTTTTTTGTGGACGTAAAAGGCCTTGAAATATATTGTCAATTTTCAAAAGGATTACACCATCAATGTTGAGTACTATGCAAATTTTCTGAGGCATTTGCGAAAGTCTATCAAGACAAACCGGCTCGGAAAAATTGACGAAAGGGGACTTATTTCATCAGGACACTGCTCCACCAAACAAATCCTTGGTTCCACTGGCTAATATGTGTGACTTTATTTGAACTGGATGATCACCCTCCCTATTCTCATGCTTTGACTATAATCTGTTGTGCATCATGAAAAACACTTGCCTAGGTATAAGTATCACAGTGAGGATGACGTAATCTGCTGTTGATAAACTTTTGACCAACAGAGAAAACAGTGCTGTTTGAACAGTCATGTATCAGTTTAGCTGGAAATAAACAATTCAGTGATTAGTAAGATTTGAAATTAATGGATGCAAGTTTTCAAATCTCTAGCATAAATCCTTCAGAATCTATGAACCTTCCAACCCAACTTCTTATAGGCACACACATTCATTTTAAACAAATTCTGATATTAAGTGATACATAACATTTATAGTGTTGATATGTTACTTATCTTGATAATACACCCACGATTAAGAGAGCAGTTCCACGCAATAAAATATTCGTAATCACCTATAGACAGGGAATACCAAGGACAGTGCCAATGTTCTTTCTATATATCTTGATCGTATCCAGTGTTGTAATTATTTTAAATATACACACACACACACACACAAGTATTTTAAGATGCCATATTTTTCAATTAAAACTTCAAGATTCTTATATTTATTGACGTGAAATTCTTGAAAAAAAATATTTTTTATCAGATGTCTCAGTAACAGCTATGAAAATGCTTTTTAATTCATCATGTAATATTTAATCACTTTATCTATTATCTTTTATATGTATGTCGCTACTACTGTCAAACTGCCAAAAATAGTGAATCAATAACCTGTAACTGGCTTAATGTTCATAATATTATTATTATAAACTAGCAGTAGAGCCCGGAGTTGCCCGGGGATGTAACATTAAGAGATAGATCAAGTATCGACCATCATAAAGACGGAAAAATAAAATTGACAAAGATTATTGTTTAAGGTTGACGGACACGCATGTCTTAATTAGTTTTATTTTTTGTTTTTTTTGGGGATTTTTTACGGATTGGTCAAACTCAAACAAAAACATTGTTTTCAATCGTTATGAGTCTATCGATTTAATAGAATTTTATTATAAACAATTGTCTTGTAAATGGAATTTTTAAAGCATTCTGAATGTAAAAATAAAGAAAAAAGTGTGCAAGACAATAAGAAACACTACCTGCCAAAAAAAAGTGAAGTTTTGTTGAAATCGGTTGAAAAATGTAAGAAATCCGGTCCCATATATAAACAAACACACACACACACACACACAAAACCTTGGTTTTATAATAAGTATAACTCGATATGAGTTGTCCCCCTTTCATTAATGCCACTTAATCGTGTTTTCAAATTGATTTCGTGCAAAAACAATTGTTTTTTTCCAATTTTTGGCGCTGTCAGAACCACCGCAAGGTAATTTTACGTAGTCCTGTGAAGTGTTGTTGAAATCGGTTGAAAAATGTAGGAAATCCGATCCAATATATAAACGTACACACACACACACAATCTGCGTTTTATAATAAGTAAGATGTTTCTTTTTGACCAGATGTTTCATAATCACATGACGGGTCATGAGGAACGTCTATGGACAAGCGAATTTCTTTTCTTATTTCTATTTAATTAAACAAAAAAGAAACACCTATATAAAAAAAACACATAACTCACTTGGGGAAAGCTCTTCGCAGAATAGATGCTGTGATTATTAGAACCATTTTTTAGATTTCCTGAAGATTTTGTTATTTTATTCTTGACATTCGTTCTTTATCAGACGCAATGCTTCAACCACAAATTGAACAGTTTTAGCACCGACTTCGCATATTTGTTTTTTCTATTTGCATGTCCAGGTTGTCGTATTTGCTTAGTTTTTTTTCGAAAACCTAGGCAGCGATGTTTTTGACATTGGTAAGCCCATCACAATCTGCATGTTTTTTATTTTATTTATTTATTTATTTATTTATTTTTTTTTTTTTTTTTTTTGCTGTTTTTGATAATAATGTCTGCGACATTTGCTTTTATTCATACATCTGTGTTGATAGAGAAATCCCATCTGGTCAGGATAATTTTCATACAAGTTTGTTACTCTTTTTATCCCGTAGTGATAACAGATCTTCAATGCAGATAATGACCTAACCTGTCATGTCGTTTTATGTAAACATTGAGTGTGAGTATTGAGACTATGAGTTTCAAGGTGTTTACAGCTGAACCTAAATCTTAGGTTCGTGCTATTATATAAGATATTAGTGATTGCGTGTGAGCAGGCTCTGGCATTGTGTAAAAAAGTATTAGGCCAGCACTCTGGTGCAAATTTATCTATATAAGCATTTTGGCTTCAATTATGAACTGAATGTAGACGATTTTGGCTCCAGCTTTTGGAATATCATTATTAGTAGTATTAGTATTATTTTTTATTCCTTTGATTTCTGGTGTATACTCATTACATCCGGGTCCCGACCAGATACCTAATGTCAGAAATAACATCATGACATTTTCCAATAAGCAGTATTGAAAAATAATAATCACACATTTTACATAGATAAAGCTCTGCGTCAGGTGTGGGCTGTACTTGGGAGAACATTTTTTTTTTGTATTTCAATGAGTCACTTGGAATCTTTTTCAATCAATCCGAGGGCTTTAACTACAACTGAAATTGTTGATGAATTCATGTACAACTTTTTTGAGATATCGTTATCTAGGACCTTTTATTTTGTTAGGTTTTTGAAGATCTTCAAAGATACATTGCAGTCTGAGGGGACTGCCGTGTACAACAAGAAGGCACATTTTTTTCTTTGCGGTCTCTAATCACGATTAGCTTCCATTGTTCTGTCTGTGAGTATTGTAAAGTCTCATAAAATTGTTACAGGTCCCATCTTCGTAATATATCTGTGTGGTGTTCATACCGATTTCTTACAGTTTCCTTTCCGTATGTGTTGCAGATTTTCCAATGTAGATATTGGCCCACTCTGTGATGCCGAGTTTTATATTAAGTAGGCAACCTGATACAAGATGGCCAATTTTTTTCTGGATATTTATCACAGAATCTACTTTTTGAGCTAACACAGTTTTCAGTATGCACGCTTGGTAATTTCTAATTATTAAGCATTGTTCCTTTGCAGCGAGAATATAACCTTCAAATTCAGCTTTTAACCCTGAACTACGTAGGCATTGATGGATACGGGGTTTGTCTATATCAACTTGTTTGGTACGGGCAGAGTATTGACCGTGAAGTTGTTTATCTTGCTATCGTTTCATTTTTTTAATATTTGGCAGTTGCAGCCGGTGTATTATGATTTACTTTCATTTCTTCATCCATTTTAAACGTCATTTTGAACATGTTGGCTTCCTTTATTAATGAAGTATGCTTCTTAATTCCTTCATGTTGTTCTTTTTCTTCTAATTATTTGATGTTCTTTCCGATTCTACCGGAAGATATCTCAACTCCTACCTGCAACTTAGAGACGCAACACACATCAGTAATTTCAAGCGATGCATTCACGATGATGTCAGGTATCCTCTAGACAACCTATGAGGCAGAATATCTCCTGAAAATAGTCCGTACTGCGCCAGTTATTATTATTATTATTATTATTATTATTATTATTATTATTATTATTTTCTTTGATTTCTGGCGATTACACATTTCTTTCCGGGTCCCGCACAGAAGACGGCATCATGACATTTTCCATTGACAAAAAAAAAAAAAATTACATAGTTAAAGACCTTCGTAAAGTGTGGACTGTACCTGTCAGAACAATTTTTTTTATCTCCTTGAGGCATGGACTTCAAGGAATCCCTTCAATTAGTCTACTGCAATCTTTTACAACCAGTCCTAGGGCTCCAACTACAACAGGGATTGCTGATGTTCCCATGTGCCACATTTTCGAGATTTCTATTTCAATGTCCTTGTATTTTGACAGCTTTTTGAATATCTTCAACGATAGATTGCAGTCAGCAGGGACTGCCATATCAATAAGGAGGCACTTTTTTTTGTTTGTGGTTTTTCATAACAATATCAGGCCGATTGGCCTTGATTGTTCTGTCAGTGTATATTGTATAGTCCCATAGAATTGTAACAGGTACTATCTCCGTAACCTGGTCTGGGTGGTGTTCATACCATTTTCTTTCAATTTCCTTCCCGTAGAAGTTGCAGATTTTCCAGTGCAGATATTGGTCCACTCTTTCATGCCGGGTTTTATATTCAGTGGGTGCCAATATCGTGCAACCTGATACAAGATGATCAATCGTTTCTGGATATTTATCACAGAATCTGCATTTTGGGCTGACACAATATTTTAGTATATGTCCTTGATAATTCCTAGTTAGCAAGCATTGGTCCTATGCAGCAAGGATAAAACCTTCACTTTCAGGTTTCACCCCTGCACTACGTAGCCACTGAAGGGTACGGGTTTTGTTTGTTTCATTATTATTATTATTATTATTATTATTATTAATAGTAGTAGTAGTAATAGTAGTGGTAGCAGTAGTAGTATTGATTAATGTTGCAGTACAAATATAGGAAAAACCAATAGAGCTACCATGGCACCCAATCTAATAAAGTTATACCAGCAACACGTATGCAACTGGCAGGATTTGATAAAAGCAATTCATAAACCTTTCTAATTGCAGATATATTCAGGTCAGTTAATACTATTCGCTCAAGCGATTCCTGATTGAGAGTTTTCCTAAATATCTGGGTGTGTCTCTCAAGTCGAACTGACTAACACATCGTTTGAGCATTAAAAACAATTCTCTCGCCACCTGCTCATAATTCTCCCCAGCACTCACGCTCAAGAACCAAAAATGCACCATTCAAGATCTCCCAGAGAACATGTTCAAACTGGTTATGGTCAGGTAAGTAATAATTATATCTCCCATAAAGCATTTAAGTGGAAACACCTCTAATCAGTTAACATCGGAAATCATGGGATTCATGCAATAATAATAATAATAATAATAATAATAATAATATGCTAATAGCCCAGACATTGTGATCAAAGACCAGAAAAAAATGTGCCTTATTTTTGACATGGCAGACCCTGCAGATTGCACTATCTTCGAAGATTTTCAAAAACTATCAAACTACGAGGATAATTTTGAAAAAATGTTACAACGGGGAACATTAATATATTTCAGTTGTAGCTGAATCCCTCCAAATAATTGGAAAATGTTCCGAAAGACACATTGAAGGAAGCATGGTAGCCCATACATAAAGAAATACAACAAAACGTTACTCTTAAGTACAGCTTTAATATTAAGAAGGTCATTATCCATTTAAAATGTGGGTCATCTTAGCTTGACTTTTTTTTACAAATGATGCTCAGGGGAAAATATCATAGAACCGTTTCTGAACTTAGCTCTATGGTTTAGACCCAGAAGGAAATATTTATGCAACAGAAATCCAAGGGCATAGTAATAATAATAATAATAATAATAATAATAATAATAATAATCATAATAATAGAAATTGCGTTAAAATTGGCCTTTTAAATTAGAAAAGGAATGGTAAAAATATGAACCTGAGATCTTCCATGAGACAGAATCATCCAATATTTTTTCCATACACATTTACAAACCGGATATTTTGGCTGAAGATAAAATAGACAAAGAAGTTTTAATTCTTGATCCCCCCCGTGTCATTTTCATACAACAATGGAGAAGAATGAAAAGGAGAAAATAATCAACAATGACACATTGATGTGTGAAGACACAAAGCGGTAGAATTTGAAGACAGATTCATATCAGTTGTCATTTGTACACTTGGTGTACTGAAAATCTGAAGACATGGATGAAGAAAATTGGCATTGACTGCCCAGTGGAACTGTTGCAGAAAGCAACGCAACTTAGCTACGACATGACTAATGCGAAAAGGTATGAACATTTAAGCAGAGGACAATTGCACTATTCCTAAATCTGTTCGATGTGGCCCGCTAGTAATTTCTAGGTATTAAGATCTGAACTTGGAAAATACTGACTCACCAATAATAATAATAATAATAATAATAATAATAATAATAATAATAATAAACAGCAATTTTCGCAGTGTCAATCTGCGCAGGCTTCTGAAGCGATGTAGCAGTAAGCTTTATTCCAATTTTCTTAATACAAGTCATTAAATTCGATCCTGTGGTCACCAACGGCCGACTGGTAACTGTCACAATAATGGTCTGAACATCCTACCTTCTGGCAAAATAAATCCGGGCATCGGTGTACTTTTTAGTCTCTTGAAGTTTAATTTTGATATTATGGTCACCAGGAAGAGTCACAACGATGAGGCGACATTTACTTATTTTCTGTTTTTTCTACTTTTTTTTTGTGTCTTATTTTGTTTTTGTTTTTTTTTCAACGACGATGATGTCTGATTTTGAAACATCTACAATGCATTCTATTTACATGCTTAAATTCCACAAGATTATAACTTGGTCGTCCTTTATCAGCTTCTGTGCGCCATTTATACAGGAACTCCACACAAAAATTGCTCTAACCAATACAGCCTATATCCTTTGTCCATTTAAGTTTTGTTGTGAATAACTGTCTCTTGTTTGATTAAGTGAAAGCAAGAAAAATAATCACATCCTTCGCTTGCTCTATATCATTAATTATGGTCCGACATGTGATCATATAACAAATCTCTAGTGAATACTTTCTAAATACGCAACAATGTAGATGGGAAACCACGGCTGTTCTTGTAGTATCACTGTGTAAGGATTCCAGCAACACTAATGAGGTGTTTAATGTAGAAATTGTGTTATTATTATTATTATTATTATTATTATTATTATATTTCTGGTGGGTGCACATTTCTTTCCAGGTCCCGCCCAGGGATGTAAGGTCAAAAATGGCATCAGGACATTTTCCAATTAAAAAAAAAAATACAAAAAAATTAACCCATATTCTACAGCGATAAAGCCCTTTGTAAGGTGCAGGCTGTACTCATGAGAACAAATTTTGTAATTCTTTAAGGCATGGGATTCCAGGAGTCCCTTCGATGTGTCTACTGAGCTCTTTTCCAAACAATTCGAGGGCTCCAACTACAACGGAGAGTGTTGATGTTCCCATATGCCACATTTTTGAGATTTCGATTTCAAGTTCCTTATATTTTGATAGCTTTTATTACGAATTGCAAAGATACATTGAAGTCTGCAGTGACTGCCATGTCAATAAGAAGGCACATTTTGTCTGTGCGGTCTGTAATCAAGATGTCTCGGCGATTAGCTTTGATTCTTCTGTCGGTGTGTATTGTGTAGTCCCATAAAATCTCCGTAAACGGGTCTGCGCCGTGTTCAAAGTTCTTCTTCTTCTTCTTCTTCTTCTTCTTCTTCTTCTTCTTCTTCTTATTATTATTATTATTATTATTATTATTATTATTATTATTATAATAAAAATTCATACCCGGCAGTTATCATGATCTTAGCTTACCAGGATCTTGTATATTGTGATTTATTCCCGCCATGCAGCTGCTACTTTACTATGATTATCAAAAAATTTAATCCTCCTACAACTACCATATTGATTATTGTCCAAGGATTTTTATCTTTGCAGTTCGGACTTTTAAAGCTTTTCCCTTATTTAAATCACGATATTGCATCGAATGTCGTTCATACCTCATGACTAAATTTTCTACTAGTTCACCTTTTTTTTTTTATTATTGTTGGGCTTTTAATGAATATCTGCCATCGTAATGAAGATAAATCTTTTTAAAAGAAATCAAAAACTTCTACGATGATCATTTTATCATTTTTCTGATCTTTTAATAATTCAAGAAATTTCGCATTAGAATGCGTACATATATTTCATTCGCGCGAAATTACATCTGAGTCCCCGCGTATTATTTAAAATACTGATGTAATAATGCAAAATATCTTCCAACAAAGAATTTGTAATTTTCTAAAAGGCTTTACAGAAGCAAAGATCAAGATTTTTACTCCAATTTCGCGGCATTATGTGCCATGGTTGTTTCTCTAATTTGCATCGAGCTTATTGATTTCTTTCATAATAGTAGCAGAGATTCAACAGCATTTGTTCTATTAATTAATATAACGTGTATGAGGAAATATGAAATTTATTCTCATATATGAGAATTATCACATTTGAATATATACAAATAAATCAGTTGCGTGAAATGACGTCTTCGTTCCGGTTTTGTATTTAAATTACTGATTTAATAATTAACACAGATATTCCAACAAAGAATTTAGGATTTTCCAAAACATTTTGCAGAATCAAAAAGCAAAGTGTTTAAGACAACTTTACAGGATTATGTGAAAGGTTCGTTTCGGATCGAGCATAATGATTTTTTTTTTCGGATTGCAACGAAGAAATTCAACAATTATTGTCCTGTTTCACGTGTACGCGGAAATATTTCTTAAGATTAAATTATATCGTTCACGGTTCTTTAAACTGTTTATGAATAAGGAAACATTTTTTTTTAAATTCTTGAAATAAATCAAACTGTTTACAATTATCACAAGATAGGACTAAGAGTTACAACATTAATTATGTCATGTCGGCTTTGGGTTGATGGTTAGCGAGATAGTCAGATAACCTTTAGTAATGCGTTCGATTCTGGGCGCTCTACATTTACAAGCTTATGAAAAAGTTCAAGGTTTCCTTATGTTAGTTTTTTTCATGAGGCATAATT
Source organism: Acanthosepion pharaonis (assembly GCA_903632075.3). Lineage (NCBI taxonomy): Eukaryota > Metazoa > Mollusca > Cephalopoda > Sepiida > Sepiidae > Acanthosepion > Acanthosepion pharaonis. Next base: position 2,619,683 of record CAHIKZ030001258.1, read on the forward strand.
CTTAATTCTTAATTTAATGATTGAAAAATTCTATTTGCGATTTTCCCGAATATAAAATACCTGTGGAAATTTCCCTCTTGGTTCGGTGTGTGTGTTTGTTTTTAAAAATTTAAAGAAATAATTATATTACAATTATAAGTGTGAATACATGTTATTACTTAAAAGAATAAGGGGTTAAAAATGAAAATATTCAAAAATTGGTAAGGTTTTCCATTTCTCAGAGGCAAACGTTAAAAGCATGAGAGCGTTATCGCTTTCTCTATCTTCTGCTTCTTCCTTTATTTCTCTTATTTTGTTGAATCCCTTTCTTATTTTGTAGGCTTTGTTTCTTTCTAAAAACGAAACAGTTTCTATGATAGAGCTTTTTTTGCCTTTGCTTACAATAAAAAACGGCATGGTTCATTATTTATCTTAGGCAACTCCAGAGGGTAACACACCTCCGTACCGACTTATTAACTAGGGGAAAGACGTTCAAAATTGTATCATGATGACAGCGTTTAGGCGTTATAAGGAAATATCTTTCAACTGATAGCTTTGCGTTGTAAATACAGTAGAATCCCTCATATTCGGACGTGATTTTTATGTGTATATTTAAACCATTTGGGTGATATGTAACTGATTTGAAATTTATGTTTGTCTGGAAATTTACTTTGGATAATTGCTTATGCTTATTTCACCCTAATGGCTTGTACAGATGCAAAAGATGATTAGAATAGGAGGAAAGGATGACAATGGGACACATCTGCAACAAGATAGCAACGAGATTCATGATTGTGATGAAAACTCGACTGTAATTGACAAAACTATTGAAATGGTTGTCAGTTTTATGGAAATAAAGCCAGCATTCATCTATGACGAGTGCAATAACGCACGCAGAGTTAAAAAGTGTTTTTCGTTTAAAAAATCAAGATCAAAAGCATATTAAATATGTAAAAATTTGAGAATGATATTAGAAGAGAAAAAATCATCATGCAACAGTGATTAAAGATCCTCGTTACATTATTTGTTTCGCATACGTGGCATACGTAATTTAATGAATTTTCGTTAACATTACATAATTTATTTCTTTTTACTTTGTTTCCTATAAAATATTGAAAATAGATTTTAAACCTGATTTCAGTTCTTTTATTTTAATCTAACTATAATCTCTCATATCCGCACTTTGCAGCCAATTCGTCATATCCGGAAGGCCTTCAGGGTCAGGTCTTTTACTGTACTATTTTATTCTGATGGTTTCTTGCCATTTCGGAGCAGATTAAATTGATTGGTTTTATTAAAATTGTCTTTTCTATTACTCCATAATCTTTTTACAATGTTTATTCTTGCATTATTTTTACTGTATGTTGTCTTTGTGTGCGTGGGAAGCTTTTTGACCCAAACTTTTTTGTAACAACTACTGAACGTACAAATGTGCATTTATTTTTCACTGCCTTTTAAGAACACAAAATTAATAGTACCACCGCCGATTCTACCATATGCGCAGCGTTATCTCTTTTACATGGGTTTGTTGTCGATTGTGGAGATCAAATCCATATTAATCCACTTTCTTTTGAGTTGAACACTGGCACATGTAATATTCTTTAATCAACTGTTATGATATATTTGAGAAGTGGTTACTAAAGATGAAGCATTCATCATTACAACTGATTCAAAAGAAAGAAAGTGACTTAAGACGCAACATATATATATATGTGTGTGTGTGCACAAATAAAGAGAAAGAACATTCAGATTAAGAATTCACAGTTCTTTAGAACTTACTTTTTTTAAAAGTGCTCAATACAACGTAAAGCTTAATGTTTTTATATTTTTATTAAACAATATTTTACATCACGACGTGGAAATTTCTATGTTTCGAAATTTGTTCTATTATCAAGCGACAGTAGGTACCTTTTTTTAAAAAAGGTACCTAACATCGCTTGATAATGGAATAAGTTTAAACTTCCGAAACAAAGAAATTTCCATGTCGCGATGTAAAATATTTTAATTATATATATATATATATATATATATATATATATATATATATATATATATATATATATATATACATATATGGAATTATTTTCTGTTCAATCCAAGACAGTGGTTCCTTTTTTCCAGTTCTATTTCTTAAAAGTTAAAGAATGTTAAAAGAGAACTCTTATTGATTCACTTATTGTTTTGCGTTGATCTCCGGATATACATTTTTTCTGGCGTTTGGCTGAAGGACACATTCATTGAAGATACGAAACCTCAGAAAGATATGGCCTGCTGTCTATATCATACCTGACCCCAGACAGTCACCGATGAAAAAATATTTACTGATATATTTTCTCCTACAATACGACTAGGTATCTTAGCATTTGTATTCGCTTTCAAGGTTTTGTTTCCATTCAACATAGTATTTCATGTGTTGTACAGAATTAGGTTTCAACTTCCGCCTTTTTACCGTCTGCTGCTAAGATAAAATCTAAAACGGGGAAAAGACAACAGCAAATCACTCCATTTTTCTATCCTAGAAAACTATAAATGTTCGCAGGTATTAAAGATGGGAACTAGTGAAGAGCTATGACCAGGACATTGAATTCTTAAAAATGGCAGTATATTTTTTTTAAATTCTCAATACTGTTAGAATTACTTCCCCTGTGACATTTTTTCCTTAATTATTACTTGAGCAATCTCCTCTTATTTCTTTATTTTGTAATCATCTTGGAAGAAAATGTCTGTGTTCTGTGTATTGCTACACTGCCTCGAAGTAAGAGACTGATAAATCTACTTAACTCTATTGCACTAGCAACATTGTTGAAGATAATGCAGAAATATAAAAATACACAAGGCGTGTTATATAGCAAATTATGATAATGATAACACTGTCCAGCAATGATTTTGCTACAGAAACAAGAACGCAGTTTTGTAGGGTGGCTTTTTGATCATATCACAAAAGTGAACCTGATTTTTAACGAAATGATTCGAGTATATTCTTTAGTAATTTACCAGTTATATTTTTCCAAATTTCAAAAAATTTAGATTTATCGGTATATTTATAGGTATTAAAGATGTTCGTATATTTTTTAATTTAAATATATAAGAAAACACAAGCATATTTATTTAAAAGAAAGTATTTTACTAAATAAAAGAAATACCTTTTAGAGTATTTGTGCTTTTTTCTATGTTTAGTATTTAGACAGTCTATGAAATGAGCGACAAAAATCAGTTGACATAGCAGGGTTCCACTTGACTTTACACCAATGTTCTATTTTGACAACATCTTGATGGAACGTTTCACCATTCTTGTCGCTGACTACAGCTGCGTGTTCCGCAATGTAGGGCAGATGTAAGTGAAAAAATATGCAACTTTAGTGACATATTGCATCCTAAATATTATATTCTTCAATCATGAACTAGTATCTGGTAATTTAGTGCTTTGTGCCTTCCAAAGAGACCGTCGACAATTCGTTGAAACTTCTTCAGGACTCCAATTTCTTTATTGTTACTTCAAGTTCAATGTCTGAACATGGCTCGACAAATTTTCTTTCTTTAATTTTAGCATCACTAAGCCTTGGAAATTTTGTTTTGAAATATAAAAAATGACGGATTATCGTGTTTGAAAATTTTCACAAATTGTTTCATTAAGTTCAATTTTATATGAAGTGTTGGCAAGATTATATTTTCCGTGACCACTAAGCGTTTACGTAAAACGTTATGTGAACCAAGACACAAGAAACACAATAAACACATAAATATCTAATCAATCCGAGGTCTCCGACTACAATTGGAATTATGGATGCCCTCATGTGCCAAATTCAAGTTTCTTGTATTTTGATAGCATTTTGAAGATCGTAAAAGATACATTACAATTTACAGGGATGCCATATCAATAAGAAAGCACATTATAGTAATAATAATAATAATAATAATAATTATTATTATTATTATTATTATTATTATTATTATTATTATTTCTTTTGATTTCTGGTGTGTACAAATTTCGTTCTGGGTTCCGTCCAGAAACCTAAGGTTAGAAATGGCAACATGTTCTTTTCCACTGACACCCCCCACCACCACCACCACCACCAAAAAAAAAATTACAAAGATAAAGCCCTTCGTAAGATGTGGGCTGTACTCGTGAGAACAATATTTTGTATTTCTTTAAGGCATGGTCTTCCAGGAATCCCTTCAATTAGTCTACTGGTTTCTTTTTCAACCAATCCGCAGGCTCATACTACAACAGGGATTGTTGATGTTCCCATGTGCCACATTTTTGAGATTTTGATTTCAAGGTCTTTGTATTTTGATAGCTTTATGAAGATCTTCGGAGATACGTCGTAGTCCGCAGGAACAGCCATATCAATAACGAGGCATTTTTTTTTGTTTTGTTTGCGGTCTCTAATAACAATGTCTGGACAGTTAGCTTTGATTGTTCTGCCTGTGTTTATTGTGTAGTACCATAAAATTGTAACATGTTCTATCTCCGCAACCGGGTCTGGGTGGCGTCCATAGCAATTTCTTTCGTTTTCCTTTCCAGAGATGTTGCAGATTTTCCAGTGCAGATACTGGCCAACTCTGTCATGCCGGGTTTTATATTCAGTGGGTGCCAATACCGTGCAACCTGATACAAGATGATCAATTTTTTTTCTGGGTAATTATCAAAGAACCTACATTTTGGGTTATCACAATATTTCAGTATATGTGCCTGATAATTTCTAGTTAACATGTACTGATCATATGAAGCAATGATAAAACCTTCCGTTTCAGCTTTTAACCCTTCACTACGTAGCCACTGGTGGGTACGGGGCTTGTCTACAATTATTATTATTATTATTAATCTTATTATTATGATTATTATTAGTATTATTATTATTATTATTATTTACAGTTTTCTTTATATAATTGTTTAACAATTATTTTTTACCTTAGAGAAGATATAAAGGCCGCTCTTATTTTAAAAGTGAGTGAGCATATTAATTTGAGATATATTATATGAATTTATGAGCTCAATATTTTGTATTCCAGATAGTGAAGGGTTTCCTGAGATTTTCTTAATCTGTCTATCAATGTTATTTTTAGCCATTCCTAGTACTGCAATTATTACTGTCTAAATGTTCCAGTGTGACGATATCAGTTTCCATTACTCATTATTAGAAATATTTTTAAATTTAACTGAAATCTTTATTTTGTTTCCGTCAAAATGTATTTACTTATATCTGGGCTATTCGATTTTTTATGTGGTCAATGTCTATGAGGATGTCCTATATATTCTTCTTCTACTTCGATCTGCCGTGTCACTCTAAGACGTGGCCATTATCACTTGTGGCTATTAGCCGCCTTTCTCATTTTGCCCAGAGCAATCTACAGGTTTTGCCATCCATCATCATGTAGGTTTGCACGCTACCTTTCATAATCTTGCTTACTCTCAATATGCACTGTAAGTTCTCCAAACCCTGTTTCCTCTTCTTGGGTCCTGGAAACGTCAGCTGTCTCTATCTTATTCTGCGATTAAGTGTTCTTTTTGTTGCCGTTTTCTTCAAGACTTGCTTATTGGATACAGGCTCCGTCCAGGGAATACTCAGAATCCTTCATAAATTCAAGTCATTGCAACATTTTCGAGCGATTGCATCACATAACTTTGTTCTGCATGGATAATGTTATAATACTAACATCTTCCAATATAGTTATTGACCTACCCTAAGATGCCTATATTTAAATTATTTCAGAGCTAGGGGAATGATCCCAGATATTTAATGGGCAACAGATTTCTGCAATATTTCTACAAAAAAAAAACACATTTCGGATCCGTTATTTTTATTAAAATAATTGCCTCATATTTGGTGACAGGTTTTTATTTTGATCAGTTAGGATAAAACTCTGTTTCTAGCTTAAAACCATACTTCCATAAGCATGACTTATAAATATTTTTGCCAATATCACAGTCTTGTGCTCACCATATGAGATTTTCCCTTTTCATTTAGACTTCATGTTAGTTATATTCTTTGTTTTTGGTTTCGGTCTGAAGTTTTCTGCCTCTGCTTGTGGTATTTTACTCTTTCAGCTTCTCGTTCTCATCCTGAAGGAACACGGCACAGGAAAAAACAGAAAGTAATTTTAGAATTTTGGCTTCTGCTTTTATCTTTTTTTACCTCTGCATTTGTTATTTTAGCATCTGTTTCATCTTTCCCACTACATCAAGAAAGAAAACGGCACAGGAAAAAACAGAAGTTAATTTTTGGAATTTGGCTTCTGTCTTTATGTTTTTGTTATTTTAACACCTGTTTCATCTTCACGTCCATGTACCGAAGGGACACGACACAATAAAAACAGAAAGTAGTTGTAGGTCTTTGACTTCAGTTTGATGTTTTTGCCTTTACTTTTGACATTTAGACATCTGTTTCATCTTTTCGACAACATCCTCAAGGGACACGGCACAGGAAAAAACACAATGTAATTTTAGGACTTTCGCTTCTGCTTTTATGTTTTCTACATCTACTTTTGTTATTTTAACATCTGTTATATCTTGACATCCATGTCATGAAGTGACACGGTCCAGTAAATAAACAGAAAGTAGATGTTTGGCTTCAGTTCGACGTTTTCTGCCTCTACTTTTGGTATTTTAACATCTGTTTCATCTTTTCAAACAAATCCTGAAGAGATGCAACACAGGAAGGAATACAAGGTAGTAATTATTATTATTATTATTATTTTTATTATTATTATTATTAGCTTTGTTGAATAAATTTTGTACTACGTTCATTTATTTTATATTATATTGCAGTCTATACCATCGTTAATGTGGGCGTGGGACCTTGTGCTTAAAATGTGTTCATCAGACATGGATTCAAATATCACCATGGTCGATTTATGATGTGTCTGAAAACCATACGTTGGGATGATCCAAATTATGTGGCTGAACACGAGCAGACGGAAGCGTTCTTGAATCTAAATCGCAATTCGACGTGGCCGTGATTTCAAGCGTATTATCTTTCTACAAAATTGTTGAACACATCACACTATGCGCTCGCGATCAGAAGATCAGAGATCCGCTCAGCATGATTACAATCTAAATCAGACATTTGCTCTGTGAGCGTTGAACAAGCACAGATAATCCTAAACAAGCATCTGCAAGAGGAATTATCTCGCCACCTTAGTATGTTGTCATAATTGAAAACTAGTATCAAGTGATTTACATATTGAGCTAAGGTTAGTACACGCTTTAATAATCTAATTCAGTTGTTGTTAATTCATACGAAACTTATTTCATCGCGGCTAACTTTGATATAACAGTCTATTTCTACTATGTGTCGTTTCGTTGCAGAACGTTAGCGATCATGGCTCTCCACAATTTCCTGTCCTTTGTAGCTCTTAATAAATTATGTCTTTAGGTTATCAATCAGTAAATCAATTTACTCATTCTCACTAAGTAGGTATGTGTTTTTTTACCTCTTGTCCCGTAAGTATTAGAGTTTTCCATGTTTTCTTTCTTCAATAAATACCCTAGAAATCTCAACTGACTCTTTCTGATGTTAATTACAAGTGTGCTTTTAGTTTCTATTTTCTTTGTCGTTCTTCACATGTTCGATTCAGGGTTTTCTCGGTTTTGATAAGAGTTTTAAAACTTTAAACTGATTATTATGTAATTATTTATATATTAATAACAATTTCTTTTCTTTTTTTTTTAGACATGTAAAATATAAATTTGCGCCAACGAAATCAGCGTACACGTTGAAAGAATAAAAGTAATAGGTAGGCAGTGTATGTTCTAAAATTAAAAAAAAAAGATTTCCATTGTCCTTTATCCAATTCTGAAATATCCTGAACTATTTTTCCAAAACCCAAATCGACTTAATGCTAAAACAAATTAATGGCAAGTGTTTAAATTGTAGCACACTTGCAAACTCTGGTATCGGAAATTGACGAATAGAAATAATCGCAGACAACAAATCGAATGATAAGTTTGCAATATTTCTAATGATTCAGATCGATTATTGATGAGAAGATTCTACTTGAAGCGGTTGCAAGTGAATATCATTGTCTTTAAACTTCGACACAACTTGCGTTCTTTCTTTCCGTCGATTTTTAGAGAAAATACTGGATGACATGAACTCTTGTGTCGAGGACATCGTATTTGGGGAAGCATATCGGAAAACCTCTCGCTTTTCAGAACAGTCACGCACACTGGTTGAAGGAGGTAGTCAGCTTAGCCACAGCGAAAGGCAGGGTGAAAGCGAGGGAGAAGAGTGTCAATACATTGCATCTAACGATGTAGATATATTTTGGATGCGTTATGATTAGTCAAATAGAAAGCTTTTGGTGGCTTAGTTGCCACAGCAGACTTATAAAGAAATAAACTTCTTCAACAAAAGGCCAAATAATCGTGGTATATATATATATATATATATATATATATATATATATATATATATATATATATATATATATATATATACACAGAGATGTGCGTGGGTGCGCGCAAGTTGGAATGGAACAATAATTTTAATGATTGCACCAGATACACACACCCACACATACTTTTTTATATATATATATATATATATATATATATATATATATATATATATATATATATATAGAGAGAGAGAGAGAGAGAGAGAGATAGATAGATAGATAGATAGATAGATAGATAGATAGATAGATATAAGATTTTTAAGATATCCCACAAGAAAAAGTTAAAAGTTAAAATTAAAACCTGCGTTTTAAGAAAATTTATGTCGAGTAACTTTAACGGTTTTACAGTTCTATCAGTTAAATTGGAAAGGAGAAACGTGTGTCTATGCCATGATCTTCTTCGCAGATATATATATATATATATATATATATATATATATATATATATATATATATATGTGTGTGTGTGTGTGTGTGTGTGTCTGTGTGTGTGTTCGTGTGTGTGTTACTAAGAGCTTTATTTTTATATTTAGATATTTAAATAGTTTTTTTTGCAACTTGAGGGACTATATTATATTTTCGCGAACATTATGTTGTTTATCGAGGTTTTCTTTTTAAATGTGTCATATTTGAGCTCTACTCAAAGCGTTTTAGGGACATCTGTCTTGGCAATTTGATGCTATTAAAAATTGCTTTGTAGATTTTCAAAGAGCTTGCATTATTTTAAACGTGTCTTGCTGTTGGATGTACGTAACGCATTTAGTTCTCGTCAAATACGTTGCCTTTGTCAAATACGTGGATTTTGTGCTTGTTATAACATGAGGATCCATCATTTTTAAACGATTTTTACAGATGGAGATGCGTTTGTGTCTTTTACGTGTATATTGCGAAGCAAGGTTAGTGTATTTCTCTACTGGCTGAATTGTGCCCGTATGGTTCTCAAAGAATTAATAATAATAATAATAATAAGAAGAAGAATGATAATAATAAAAATTATTATTAATATTAATAGTAGTAGTAGTAGTAGTAGTAGTAGTAGTAGTATATTTCCTATGATTTCTGATGATTTCTCATGTCGTTCCGGATCCCGCCCAGGGACCTAAGATTAGAAATGGCATCATGACATTTTCCACTGGAAACAAAAAAAAAAAATACATAGACAAAGCTATTCGTAAGGTGTGGGCTGTACTCGTGAGAACAATGTTTTGTATTATTTTAGGGCATGGTCTTCCAAGAATCCCTTCAATTAGTCTACTGGAATCTTTTCCAACCAATCCCAGGGCTCCAACTACAACGCGGATATTTGATGTTCGCATGTGCCACAATTATTATTATTATTATTGCGACGATTGGGTCTACAACTATCTGACCAGGAACAGTTTCTTCATTAAATAATGACGATGTGCAAAGATACATATTCTAGAGTTAAGAATTATGTAACATCCCAAATTAAACTCCTCCTAGAATATACGATCCTCCCAGAATATACGCTGGTATAATTCAGTCTATTTCAGAGTAACTTCAGGAGTAGGATTAAGGTTGGCATATGTCATACTTAGGGATAAAATAGCCTTGTATAAACAATAACTATCTAGGCATTTTACAACCAGTTTTATATTAGTATCAACAATAATCTTCTTTATTGATGAGTTGGTAAAGTTGTGGCTCCATTCAAGAATTTACTAATAATTTCCTTATATGAACTAATTCAGGAGCAATCAGTTATCAGTCATTCTATAGTGAATTATTATTATTATTTCATTAATAAACCTGGTAGGTAAAAGTAAATATAGTGATCTAGAGTAGACAAATTTTTTCATAATAAAAGTTCCTATGCATCTTATTACAAATGAGGGTGTTTTAGGGAGACAATAATTGTCTTCCCTTCGATTGGCGGCGGGGTTTAGGACATTGCTTGTCCGTTGGTCAAATTCAGTGCTTTACCAAAACTTGCTTTTTGAGGGTTTTTTTTCTTTTTTGTTCATTGAACAGTTAACATTTTCCTTAACTCCACATATCTAGAAAAACAAATATGTTGACTGCTTTTGGTTGCGCGGAAACGAGACATTTGTCTCCAACTTCCGCGAGGTACTTTATTTCCCCTCGTCAAGAGAGCCAGAAAGATAAGACATTTTGTGTTTATCTTTTATGTACCTCAGTCAGACATGCTCGTTCTTGGATTAATGTTTATAAACTGTACATTCATCTGCTTTGGAACACACGCGATTTGTTGTGACATTGTTTGTAGTGTGTATTCAGACCTATTCTAGCCAATACATATTTATACCCACTGATAAAATCTGCCCTTGACTAATTTATATACAAGATTATAATTTATAATAAATACGAACATACGTTTCTATAGTATATCCTAGGCCGTTACACCGGCAGACACAAGTGAAAAGGGAACAAAGATCGAAGTTAAGTCACCACTATCGAAAACTCTTGCTATAATGCGTTTTCTGCGATGTTCGTAACAAAGAATAAAATAATCTTGGCGGTAGCTCAGAACGTTCAAACAATTGATGGATGGAGAAACGAATAGAGGAAAGAAACAAATAATGGAAAAGAAAAACTATGTAGGCAATCGTAGCTATTGTTGACAGAATGTCGACAATATGTTCAGGCGAAGGGCGACAAGGCTTTTTGGCAGCTTGCTGGAAATATCTGTGGATTACTTGCATTACGATGAGAATAGAAAATACAGAAAAAATGTATAAGAAAAAGAGGCAAGTATGTAAACCAATTTATAATTAAGAACTGCGAATTCGCATAAATAGAAAACAAACATAAATACATGGTATGGATGGTATGACATTTGTTGTGGCCTGTTGCGAAGGAAAAGTCTGCGAGATCGTATCTGTGAATAAAAATATCGACTATGAAGATAAGGACTATGCGAGAATGGATAACAAAAGAGGATCTTGTCCCACAAATGGACATGTGTGACAGCGGTCGGTGTCGCTGCGCCAATCGTGACGTCTGCCTGGCCACGCCCGCCGTGCTGTCCTAGTCGCGGCGCCAGTTGTGACGTCACACTGTCTGTCTCCGCGCCGTCACCGTCCTATCCTGTCCCGTGACGACCAATTTGACTTGGTATTGGTCGCGGCACCAAATGTGACGTTCTAACCTTTTGCTGATTCGGATGGGAATCTGGTTAGATTCGGTATCAGCCTTGTCGTTCCCAGCTCGCCTCCAACGTCTGGTTACCATAGTAACTGCTTTGATTTCCAGTCCAACCTACCCACGTTGTGATTTGATCTTAGGTAGACGAAATCAATAATTCGCCGGGCCGTAATGCAAGTCGAGTTCGAACAAGGGTAATACCGCACAAGTATATGTAAAAAAAAAGAAAATAATAACTCGAAAAGTTCAAACGTGTTAAAAAGGATAACAATATTTTATATCTGGTTGCGAAATACAGGACTGTGTCTTTCTCCCAAACCGCTATATGGATTCATGACACTTTATGTTTGTTAGGCGAGTCTTAACATCTTAAGTTGTTTGTTCTTTAAGAAACTGGTTCTTGGTGTATCTTCAGGCGATATTCGTAAAACTTGTTTTGGTGGTGTGAGTCTAAGTCGTTCTTCAAAAATAAATTGTTCTTGGTTAGAAGTTGAGTTCGGAATTGCGTGAATCTTAGTCAGCTTTCTGCGAGGCGTCTGCGAGCTCTCAGCTCACTGCAACTGCTTCTCAACTGTCTCCAACCCCAACTGGAACTGCTTTTCACTCGCTGCAACTCTGCTTATATGAACGCCGACCAAAACCGGGGTGGGCTTGTCGGGGTTTGAGGTTCCTGGATAATTCTAAATCCACAATCCACTTCTTTGTTTTCGGTCAGGAAAATTTATTATTTTCCATTTTTGGAAGTCTTTCGTCTTCCCAACTTCTTCTGTTCTCATATTGGTATCTCACGATACCCTGAGAGTGTGTCAACGGGTTTCCCCTCTCTCTCATAGTGGCATCTCATACCGATCTCTTCAATAGGTGCCAAAAGGCTTCCCCTCCTACTTCACATGATTACCTTCGCCTAACGCTCACGCCAGCATTCAGCCAATGGGCGACCAGCAGTGTGGGTGTGGCTAGACTAGCCTCGGTTTAAAAAATCTTGCTCAAAGAAAAAAAATTATCTCTTTTTTTTTCTTTTTCTTTTCTTTCTTTTCTTTCGTAGTGTGGTCCCTTAATCGCAATTCTTATCCTAAATGTCATCTGGAATTCATCACATGAGACCTGCGCCAAACAAGTGGGTGGTCATCCGATGAGATCGCATTCTGGCGTTAATTATTCCTGATAAAATAATTTTCTTATCATAGCCAGCTCCCGGCACAAAAAAGATGTCTTTCCCAAATGACATGGAGGTGGTCCCACGGACATTTTGGTTTCGGTCAAGCTTGACCTAATTAATTTTTTATCTCTTTATAATTCTGCGGGAGGTCGCTTGAAATTTTTACCATTGCCATGGGCAGATTGGATATATCCTACTCGCCGCCCCGTAACATAAATCAGATTAAATCCGAAACATCCGCGACCTTACTTTCCTCGCTAATGAGAATAAAACCATTAGCATTTTTCATTGTTAAAAAGAATAACATCGCCTAGTTTCCTTTTCGTGATGGCTTCTTATCACCTAAATTTAATTCTCGCCTTTCTTTTTTCTTCTTTCTTTCTAGCGACCTAAATAGTGTCACACATGCATTAGAAACGGGTTGGTGGGTTCTTTGTTTGGTTGTTTCTGTTCAGTGCTATGTCAACACCTCTATGGGTTATTTAATGCCGAAATGTAAATATTTTATATGCAATTTTATGTTTTCAACTACATATTTTTTTATATATAATGTTATACTTTCTCGGTAAAGGTGTTTTTCTTAGATATATAATTTGTAAATTATAAAATGTACTGTCGGCAATTAATAAAAATATATTGTTGGCAAGTTTTTTAAATATCCTGGTTGTTTCCCTGCTATAATATATTGTTGTACTATTGCTAGACTTGCATCGGCCATGATAGTTTACGAATTACTCTCACATAAGAGATTACCCAGAAAACTTCAACATCCTCAAAGCTCTTTAATGCGATGCGTGTACCAAACTTCACAAGATGTGGCACTCGAACCTACCATACTTCTTAAAAGTCCAAACCTTTAAAACATAGATTGAACCCGTCCTTTTGTATGGATCAGAAAATTGGAATTTTCCGTTCGTCTTGAAATACGACAGTATGGAACATATACAAATCATCTTTGATAAATCCAAAACACCTGTTGGACGTCCTATTCAACACAACACAATTTACAAAAAAAACTTTGACCAATCTTTCTTAAGCTCAAAAAATTACACTGCCACCGACCGGACAGGGGAATCACCTCATCCTTACACCTATGGCATCCTTCTGGAAGTGTTTTCCCACGAAAATTGACTTTCCCTGACACCATAGCTTGGGAGTCAGTATTAGACATTGGAGATCTGGGAATAGCATTGCACGACCAAAATGTATGTAAAGTGATTATCAATAAAGTTCCGACCAACCATAGGGAGGTCGATTGATGCTGGTGATGCTGCTGCTGCTGCTGCTGCTGCTGATGATGATGATGGTTATACTTATTTAGATGTGTATTGATCGTCGTATTCCTATTAAAATATACTGCTGGTAATTTTACTATAAAAATGTACTGTTGATTTTTGATGGAGGGTTCACTATTTTCCCATAGCTGGGACCCTAACTGATGCTACCACCCCGGGTCAAGGTAGACCTGGTAATAACATCAATGAAGATGTGGCTCAGCGCTCCTGAAAATCCCCAATCACGCGATCAGTAGCCTTGTTGCCGGATGTAGTTTATCGTCAATCCTATGACTACATTAAAAACGTTGAAAAAACATACCTGAAATCTTGTCCAAAAAGATACCAATAAAGTGTGAAAAAACTGCCCAGGTCAAAACAACTCTAATTTTTGTCGGAAGAATTTTAAGGCAACTGAATTTTCCTCTATTATATGATGTACGTTTTACTTTAGTCATTATTCATATCTATGCACAAATTCTGAACGATTTTAAGTCAATTCAGTTGTTTCGAAAGAAGAAATAAACTTTAAGATTGCTAATAGATGCTATATCGATCTATAATATGATAGAAATTAATATTTTGCCTTCCGAAGCGAATTTACTGATGATGAGGTAGGCTATGCTTATGACATAGGTCTCAGGAGTTAGAATAAGACTCATCGAGAACAAAATTAATTAACGTAATTCTCGAAAATAATAAGCATTTTTGTCCTGTAAATTACAGGTGACAGTAGGGGTGCGTATGTATAATAAATAGGTTTAAACAAAAATATTTTTTTCGTTATTGATTTATAATAATAAATAAGTACTTGTTGTTCTAAAATAAGAAAGATATTATCCCAATTTTCATTTTAAATCCAACAATAATAATTGTAACATTTTGTTGTCAATAAATTTGTTTATCACTTAACGTATGTTCGCCTCATTCAACTCATCTTCTTTAGCTGCAACCCTGTTTGCTATTCTTTCTGTTAAATCTATTACTTTGTGTTTAAAATTTTCGCTATATCTCACGCGTTTTACAAGACATTTTGGAGATAAAATAAAATGTTATATTTATCGTGAAAATCGCATGGTAAATTTCAGCATTATTTTAGTCGATTAGTTTCGATTTTATTCTTAATGGACAAAATGTCTTCGTAATTTTTTTTGACAAAATTTATAGATGCGTATTATACATAGGGATAGATACATTTCTTAATTTTTGAATCATTTATTGGCGTGGGTATTTTTCATGGGTGCATATTATGTTCGAGAAATTACGGTAATTATTCCAAAATATTTGCAGGATGAACCTTTCAAAAACTTTAACTATGACCTGGCACTGAAATTTATACTGCATCCATCAAAAAATTTCGGACGTAGAATTAAAAATACTAAACACCCCCGTGTATAGATCAGTCATAACAAATTTAATATAAGCGATAAAGAGATTAAACACGGATTGAACTGCGATAGGGTTAGTTTCTCCCAGCACCACAGGGTGTTACAAAACCAAAACAGTAACCTAAAAATTAGTCATATTCTTAGTATCGTCAGACTTTCACATGTTTCAAACTTCTTCATAAATATCCAAATAGATGTATACAACAGCTTTCTAGGATCAATGGTTAAAAGTAGCTTCAAGCGAATTATCCCTGTGTCACTTCGGTGGTGGTGGCGGCTGTACTTCGTCTTATATTGCAGACTGGCACTAAAGAATCACAAAGATGTTTACCAAATAACAAAACTATCTCATTCGAAGACTTTCAAACGCATCTATAACTGAAACTAAAAAGTAAAGAATAATAAATCAATCAAGATGTTTACATTTCACATTACTTCAAACAAAATATTAGGGAGGCAAACATCTTCATCAGATAGATCAATAAAAGTTAGTCGACCTGATAAACATATTTACCTAATAATGTAAGGGACATGTTTTATAAATTTCAACAAACAGTAACAAAAACTGTTCGTTCAACAAAGTCTTAAAGTTTCATATATAGGCCGAATATATCTTACTGAATATATATATATATATATATATATAGCGATTTTTCATGCGTAGCTTAGATGTGGCACAAGTCTGAAAGTATGGGGCACCCAGTGAGGATTGAACTCACTACTCAGTTGTAATTGTTCTAGTGAGACAAGCTTCCTAACCATTACACCGCGCATATATATAAATTCACGATCAGACATGTCATGCCGTCATGTTCGCTAAAACACTCCATGGAGTATTTCGTTTTTTCCATATCCACATAGAACTATTTTCTGTTACTTCTATTAGGCGTTTTATACTATTGGCCCTATTACGCCCTTTGATTCCAATTTGGCCCAGAAATTGGTACAGAGTGCCTGAAACGAAACCCCTTGCTCCAATTTCCACTGCTCTTACAGTTGCATTATACCCCTCCTTTATTAGCTCTGACTTTAGATCTTCATATTTATTAGTTTTATAATCGTGGCTTTGTTCCATCCGGCATTCATATGGTACTGTTAACTCAACCAGGATGATTTTATGGTTCACTCTTGACAGAAGAACAATATCTGGTCGCAGACCTTTACTTGATATTATTTTGGGGTAATCATTACGCCAACCAGGAAGGTCTGCAGATACCTCCCAGATGCCACCAGAACTAAGGTGATTTTTTCCGGGTATAGCATGACATTTGCTTGTTTGCTTAGAGCCGACATATCTTTTTCCTTCTGCAACAAATTCCTGGGCTGAATTAGATGACTCAGACTTCATATATTTCTTTATGATTCTGACCAGCTCCTCCAAAACACTCTTGTGCCTCCATGTATATCTGCCATTGACAAGGGCTGTTTTACAGGAACTAAGAACATGTTCTAATGTTTGTGGCTTTTCCTCACACAGGGGACAAGTGGGATCACTCTCTTTCTTCCATTTAACAAGATTGTTCTTAGATGGTAGCAGGTCATACGGGGAACGTATTAAACAACTCAACCTAAGTGGAGCCATCTGCCAAATGTCCTTTCACGTAATAGATTTCTGAAGAGCCTCCTCCCAGTTTGTCCATTGGCCTTGTTGGGATTGTTGTACCCCTTTTACGAGTCTTTTTTTATCTTCTTCTTTCATCACATTTTGATGACCATGTCACGGCGATCTTTACCAGAAGATTTCGACCACCATTGCCTTTTATTTAGTCCTAACCCTTGTTTCCCTGCTTGAGGTATCCGATGACTTCATTGAAAGCTAGATTGTCTTTAGCACTTGTTACCGTCTCTGACCTTCCACTTTCTCCCTGTTTTTAACGTAGGCTTTAAAGCTTTTATTGCTTTATCCTTGGAGTCATCCAACATCATATGAAGTCTAATTTTTCCGGATTTATACTCTTCCACAATCGATTTAAATGGCAACTTTAGCTTTGCTTGTCTGCAGTACAATGCGATATCAGACAAACCTGGAGGCAAACCCAACCATTTTCGGATATATTTGTTTATTTTCCTTTCCATTGACTCAATTGTACTCATTCCAAATTCGTACACAAGTATGGGCCATAGTAGCAGTGGAATGAGCACATGCTCTAAGCATCATACCTTGTATTTTCCTTTTAGAGGACAAAGATCTATCTTATGGAGATCTTCTTGTAATGACCTGGATGTTTCTTTTACTTGATTGGTATCTTTTAAGGATTGATCGTACCAACGATCTAAACTTTTCACTGGTTTTTCTGATACAGTAGGGATTATTTGGCCACCTACTACAGAATTTATGTTTTTATTCAACTTTCCTTTTCTAAGAGAAAGACTTCTGGACTTGTTTGGTTTAAATTTCATCCTACACCAACTTATCAGGTCGTCCATCAAGCTTAATATCTTGCGAGTTGAACTTACTTTGGATTTCCAGAATTTAAAATATTTGCTTGTTATTATCTTGATTAATCGCTGATGTATATCTGTCTAAGCTGTGAATGTGGACATAAATGTTCCTTTAAATGTTGTGAGATTGAACTATGATCCTTCGAGTGAAACGTAAGACTTCTCGTCATCGATGTTGTTGTAAAACCAATACATGTATTAACATTTTTTTTATTAGAAATGCAATCTCCCAAAGAAGAATTTAAATTGATACATGATGTTGGCCTTTCGTAAGACGCTAATTGACGAAGAGTTGTTGTGGATGACTAAAATGGTCGTATTAAATTTAGTATAGTAGATAATTAATTTTATTTTTTAATTAGATCAGTGGGGGATATATTAATGTTTATGAGTCTTTTTTTAGAATTCTTTCTCCAGCTTTTAGTTAGAATGAATTTGATTACGTAGTTTGATATGTTTAGATTTATTTACTTCTCTACCTATACATACACACACACATATATATATATATATATATATATATATATGTGTATATATATATATATATATATATATATATATATATATATATATATATATATATATATATATATATATATATATATATATATATATATATATATATAGAGAGAGAGAGAGAGAGAGAGTTAGTGAAAGAAAGTAAAAAGCAATACAGATAGCGTCACAGAGTGTGGAAATATCAACAAAATCTACCGAATTAGTTTGTGTAAAAAATGTAATTCATATCTTCGTCATTTAATATAATAAAACACCCTGCAGATAAATAAATGGTTATGGCGAAAAGCTGCCAGATTATGTAAATATTGAACGTTCCAGGCTTGATTTTCAGTAAGCTCGCCAGTTAAGTTTTGTTTTACTTTTTCCTTTTGAGAGCCTGACATCCCACCGACGCCGTGCGCATTCATCTAATGAGAGGCAGTGAACGATACTAGCCGGCAGACGATAACAGATGAATCGTTCATATTAATCACCTCATTGAAAATTAGGTGTGAATATTTCCATTAAGGATTCTTTTCACTTATAAGTTGAAGATTTTAGATCAAATGTCAATAATTAACGACAGCTGTGTCATTTGACACACCACTCACAAAAAGCATCCTGGTAAGACTATTTAAAAGGAAACTTGGTTAATAAATCACACGTAATTTTCAAGTGTTAAAGTACGTTAGAGGTGAGAAGTGTGTAGAGGTAATCAAAAGTTGATAATTGAAATAGTTTGTGTGTAAAGATTTCAAAGTTAATCTGAAAAACAACATAAAAAGAGGATAGATAGAATTTCCAACCAATCGTTGTTGGTTTGAGTAAATTCAAAGACTGCTTACTTTTTAATCCCTGGAATGAGATGAGTAGGAGTCTTAGGGACAAGTTTTTGCTATTGTTAGTTCTTTTTTTTATTTATTTTTTTATTTTTTTTTTTTTTTCGTTTTTTTCATTAATGAATATTTCAATAGATTTTATCTACTAAACTTACTGAACTTCATTGCCATATTCACAACGTTTCGGCCGTTGTACGCCCCGGCCTTTTTCAGATGGTTCGAATTTCGACCCGAACCCTTTATTTCGTCACCGGTAGATCGTCGAGCTCCACGTGCTTCTTCCGGATGTCTCAGTTATTTCTCTTTAACTCAACTCTCCAAGTTTTTGGGTCCACCACCCCTGTGGCCTGGTACTGAGATCACAACACTTTGGATTTAGTCACTGGATCTAACCAACGTCTTTATCCATTTGAT
The DNA here is from genome assembly GCA_903632075.3 of Acanthosepion pharaonis. Lineage (NCBI taxonomy): Eukaryota > Metazoa > Mollusca > Cephalopoda > Sepiida > Sepiidae > Acanthosepion > Acanthosepion pharaonis. Next base: position 2,639,202 of record CAHIKZ030001258.1, read on the forward strand.
GACATCTGTGTATGAATTTTTGGTACTTATAAACCCAATGTCTCAGCAACCATAAAAGGGTCGGATTCGAAATAAAGGGTTCGGTTCGAAATTACAATTAAATGAAGAAGTCCAGAGCGTACAAAGGCCGAAACGTTGTCCATAGGACAATGAAGATGAGAATAACAGTCGGAATAATGTAAATAATGCAAGTAATCATAATACCTCATTTCAGAGATATAGACAAATAAACGTTTCTTTTTAACTATGTTATATATATTTGCCATCAACTGCGGAGCAAGCATTTCAGTGTGACGCCTAAAGTGTCGCAAGAGATAAACCCATGAGTAAATTGTGCGAAATCAATGCCCTAGTCTAATGTTTCCTCAAACCATAATACTAAGAGCGAGGATTCCATTATTTCTTTTCTTGTTGCAGATCGAAGTAGAAAGGTGGGCATTTTCGTTTGTTGACCATGTTCACCATCAGTCTATAAATATAGAATACAGCACAGTACGTAATCTGTTCAATGAAACAAAGCCCAACACTCTCGAGCCAGACACTCCACCGAAACCGATTATATTGCCAATACCACCAGCAACTGCTCCGTAATTGTTCAGTCTTCGATATCAAAGGCTGGCAGTGAATATTCGTGAAAAACATGGCCGCCTTTATACACGTCGCATTGAATATTTTGAGCCTTCTGATTGGTTACCCCTTCTATTGGTGAACTATAAAATGAGTCAGCTCATTTTGGCTGGCTCACTAGTACACCGGGGTACCCAAAAAATCCAACATCCTTTCCTCAAGACAAAGAATGTGAGGCAGATTTGTTTTTGAAGTTAAATTCTTCTAGCCTTTGACGCTGGAAGATAACTAAAGAGGCATGACCTACTAGGCAGTATGTGGTTTGAATTCAGATTTTTTCCTTCTCCTAGACCAGTTGCCAGCCAAACCTATATACTTCTGTTTGTCCTGCTATTTACTAATATCTAAGGGAGAGTGAAGAGATGGATTCATACTTGTCTCAAGGATATTAGCATAATTGGAAATCGAAATAGGATCCCCGATTACTCAAATAGATTACTTCACAGTGCACTCTAAGCTTATGAGTAATAACCTGCTAAATCAAGACATAAGGGATCTTTTCGTTATTATCTGATTTACCATGAGTTCTTGTATAAGATAATGGAAAGATTTTCCATTGGTATGTCCATTGTTTGGAATTCAATATTTTTTTTTCTTCTATTAAAAGGGTTGCCACCCAGTGCTAAAAAGCGCTGTCCATGCGGCTGTTTAACCTATAATTTGGTGAAAAGTGATGAGTTCATGCCTTTTCCAAGAGTATTAACTTTAAAGTGAGCAGGACTCTCTAAAGCATTATGGGAACTCGTCTCGACGATTCCACTTCCGGGATGATACCCGTTACTCTATACTCGCATAAAATTATCCCATGAGTTTTAGTAAAGAACAATATTTTCTACGTTAGATAATTTTCTTATTTGTATGTACCTCTTAAATTTCACGAAATGCTAACACAAAAATCTAAAATATATTTCTTGAAGAAAGTTCATTTTGAAATATATTTAAATCGAAAGACACCCTTTAAAATCTCATTCTATTTAAATACATAAACTCATCATTTAAAGATCATCGCTTATATATTTATTTTTATTTTTTTTATTAATGTTATAATGAAGTTTATTATTTACTCAACATGCGGACTATTTTTCACATTTTTGATGTCGTTGTCACAATTCTTCGGCCGTTATGCTCTCCAGCCTCCATCAGGTATATAATTCGATCCGTGTAATCTATAGAGTATTTGGAACTGAACCATTTATTTAATCTACGGGATCGATTGTTCTCGTTCCAATGCTAAGACAACAAGTCCTCCGCTCAGAAGTGTTCCATGTGACAAAATCATTACGGACTGAAGTGTTTGTCTAGGAATTTGAAGACGTAAGAATTTTAGGTTCAATTTCTGTGTACTTGAACTGATTTTAAACGGGGCGAGCAATAAATGAGCAGTATAAACATAAGAACCAAATAAGATAACCCTGATGAAGACCGGATGACACAACTGCCGAAACACTGTTATAACAACAACAAAGACGAGGCAAGTAAATTGCATTTTGTGAATAACAACTATACAAGACAGAAATTGTTATGAAGAGTGTTTCTAGAAATTCACAAATTTGACCAATTTTTTTCGCAAAGTTTTAAATAATTAACCCTGCAGTATTTGTCGTAGAAGATTCAAAAGAAAATATATTCGTAAAATTGACAGCTCAAAACATCTGTCAATGCTTCTGTGAAGAAAACCATCACGGCTGAAATATCAGGAATGTTGTTACGTCAATCGAGGGTCAGTAGACCTGACCTGTCAGTTATATATAGTTAACTCGATCCTCATATCTCACAATAGAGACTCCACTAAGCTTTATAAATGTCTACATTCATAGATCTGAAAAAGTAAATTAATAGCTATATGTGAGGGGTGTTAAGGACAACTCTGGGTGTTTTTTTTTCAGTGATGTTCACCCTGTACAAGTCCCGTGAGTCACTCGAGGTAGAGGGTTACAGATTAAGAGACACAGTTTATGCGGATATGTGGGGAAGAAAACTGTTAGTCCTAGACATGAACAGGTTAAATGTGTAATGATTGGGAATACGTAAGGATTGGGAGTTGTTCCTGCAGAATAGCGGGCGTCCTGGGTATGACGATAAGCTACATCCGTCCTGGGAAAGACGATAAACTACATGCAACAGCAAGGCCTCTGATCAGGAGGTTTCGAGGAGCGTGGAACCACCGCTTAATTGCTGGTGTTCCCAGATCCACCTTGACTCGGAGTGGCAGCACTTGTTAGTGTCCCAGCTATGGGCAAATAATTGACCCCCACAAAAAAACTGGCGTCAAAATACTATGAAAGTGTAAAAATAAGTTTTAATACTAGCAATACATTTTGTAAAATGTAATTACTAGCATTGAATTTTTGAAGGAAAAAATTACTACCAGCAATACATTATTACCAACAATACATGTTTGAAAACAAAAATTACCAGCAGTACATTTTTGGAAAATGCAAAATTAGCAGCAATAATTTCTTTAAAAGATTTACCACAATACATTAAAAAACAAGAAATATTACCACCAGTACATTTAAAAAAATATTACCATCAATACATTTTAAAAAGGAAAAAATATTATCAGCAATATATTTTTGAAAAAAAATATTAACAACAATACATTTAAAAAATAAAATATTACCAGCAATACATTTTTGAAAAAATATTGCTAACAATACATTTTTGGGAAAAAATATTACCGGCAATAACGAACCGGTACTAATAACTCATTGAGTTTGATATACAGTAATACGAAACAAACTAAACCAAACCAAACCAAACCACAATAGCGGTCCGCAGAAAGAAGTTACTCGAGTAGAACTGACATCTCACAAATGGAATACGAGGAGAATGAAAGTGGTTCACTATAAATTACGGATCATGGCGGGTTTTTAGCTGTAGAGGTTAGAAATGGTGGAACTAAGGAATATAGTTTAATCAGTACCCCGGAAACTGGCGATAGAGCAGGGAGAGTCGTGTGACGTCTCGTCTGGGAGAAAGGAATTGTAGGGGGGAATAATAACGCCTTACGACTCTATCGGGAGAGGAAAGTGAAGTATGGGCAGCTCCTGTCCATATATAGCAGCAATACTCCATTCCGCATCTGATCTGCCTCTAGTTAAGTTAGAAGATAGCAGGAGGAATGAGATGCTTGCTAGAGCGGTAGAGTGAACTGATCATTTTCCCATCGTCTTTAGCGATTGTTTGTATATACGAGCTCGACTTGAGATGACTTCTTGCAATAATATGTGTGCTTATGTAGTTTGAATTAGAATATTGTGGGTGAACTAAATATAAAAGCATTACATAGGGAGGGAACAACACCGGAGACTCACAAATCAAATCGAGGCAAAAATGTTACAAAAATAATTTTAAAAATCGTTACCAACGCATTAGGCATGTTAATCGTCTTCATCGGCTTCAAATTCTTTATAATTCTTAATGAGTTCTGTTCCCACATTTAATTACAATAGCTTGCGATGTAGATTGCTAGCTGTTAGCATTTGTCTCCCTTGTCTTAAATATAACCGGTGAGTTTAACATTTTCCAAGTCTTTTTGCCTCTTTGAGTGTACCTCTCTTTCTGATTCTAACCACAAATGTTATGTTTCGTCAATGGTATTCTCAGTAATATTTTGTAGAACCGTATTTCTGTTACATTGTTTTCTCCTCATCTCTATGCAAATTGTCAAGCATCAGCTGCCATATAAAAGGATTAGCAGTATAGCTCGTCTTCGACCGGATCTTTCATTACAGGCAATTTTTGCCATTCAGTTGGAGCAGTTTAAGTTTAAAGTCATCCCACCCGAAAATCTATCAGTAACAGCATTTGGTGGCAACTGAAGCACATTCCCAAATGGGGGGGGGGTTAACAATTTGAATAAGGGAACGGCCCTGAAAAGTTCCTTTTTTGCGTTCTCAATCTTACAAGGATGGAACCTCTTCCATGGACCGTCATAACAATAATATGCGATAATTTTTATTTATAATATTTTTTTATAATTCTAATAATATTTGCGTTAGATTTCAACTCTCTAAATTGATTGTACGCTGTTTTTACAGATATTAAATTTCGCCTTTGATTTTTGCGCAAAGTGTAAATAATCAGTTTTTTCGAATTTTCACTTTCAAGGTTGTAATTTTTTCCAGCTAATTTGGACTCAAAACCGGCACTGAAGCTATCAAACAATAAATCATCGAAATCGAATGAAAACTATGGAAACACATAAACAACATCCGATCATATACACATACACACACACACAGTTTGATAATTATAGATATGCATTTATACTAAAAAGTATTTCAGCATATTTGTCTTTGTTTTTATTGAGATTTTTTTAATAAATTAGTCTATCTTTTGGGAAACACTCTTTGCTATTAAAAAGCTTTTTTTTTGATTTTCAGTGTAACAATCCAGTGTAAGAATCTAGAATATCTCTAGTCTTGACCTGAAATCTAGGCTTCAGTCATTTTCCAACCGCCGTGGTGTAGCTTCCCTTTTCCTGTTCTATAAATATTTTCATGATAATTATCCTGATGAACTTTTCTCTATGGTACCAAGACTCTATGAATGTAAGCACAGTACTATATTTGCTGCTAGGTCTCATAATTTTAATGCTGAAATGGATAGATGTTACTATAAGTTCTATGCGTAAAGTTTTCTTTCTTGTAGAACTCTCTTACGAGTCCGTTATTTCTAGTTAAGTTCCATCTTCAAAAATCTAAATCCAATGTCTATATTTCTGTGATGAGATATTGTAATTATTTAAACTATTTACTTTGTTCTACTCATTTTCGTTTCCATATTGGCCCGTGGAGCTGTGGCAATCTACCCCAGCGGACGAAAGAAATGCTTCAGTTCGAAATTCAAAACACCTTAAGAAGGCCGGAGCGTACAACGGCTGATACGCCGTGAATATGGCAACAAAGATGGGGCAACAGTCCGAACAATATAAACGGTGTAAGCGATGTTTATCATTAACTTCTGTCTTCTTAATTCCTGTTCTTTTATTTTTCTTTCTTTAATTTTTTCTTTCTTTTTTCGTATGTCCTTTCACACACAGTAACCTCGTGAGTGCTCGTTGCTTTGTTGCCTTACTTTGGGTGTAATGATTAAAAGAAAATGTCAGTCGTCTCACTAATTCTCAGATATTTATTTGCTTGATTTTAATCTCTTCATTTCACATCTGGCATATTTATTTCTTTTGTTTTGAAATGTTCATATTCTAATTACTTTTTAATATAAATTTGGCAGACATAGTTACATTTTTATATTATGTATGAGATAAAATGCCTATTGTACTTCTTAACATTTCATAATTGTGTGTATATTTTCCTTCTTCCATAGCTGTAAAATGTAATAGTCCTTTCACAGAATTTCGAAGCTGCATAAGGCTAGCAAAAGCTAATGATTGAGAGATGGGTAAATACCGTTGCATACGGAGAAATAGATATGACACTGCTATGTGATATCTAACCCTTATGGCAATAATTGTTGGAAAATCTTTGAGATCGATTTGAAGTGATAGACGTGTGGCTCTCCTGAGAATATCATTGAGAGATCATGTGATCAAAGAGAAAGTTTAAAGAAAACAACCTAAAATGAACTTTATACTTAAAATGAAGAGGAGACTTAACCTTTCCCGAAGATGTAATGTGGAAAGATGGCCTGCAAAATATAAAACATACAGGATATTTTAAAGGGAAGACAAACAGACAAAACAGCGAGAACAACTTGAGACTTTTGGTCAAAGTGAGAGCAATAACAAAAGGAAAAAAAAAAGAGATGATAAAGTGTCATAAATTTCGTTGCGAAGGGTGATGATACCCTAGGTGGGGAAGGTATCTGGCACATTTGGACGCATAGAGAAAAAAAAACAGTATGGATACTAGTAACGTAGTTTGCCTTATCCGCACTGAGAACAGGTAAATAGTTCTACTGAATTGATATCAAAAGGTTACACAAGATTTTTGCTCTCATTTAAACAATTGCCAGCTTATAAAGACAGAATTGCAGTGGGGTGTAACGGCTCAGAATGAGAACTCGGAGAGGCGTGTTCGAATTCCTGTCGGCTTCGTTAGGTGTAAATACCCTTAGTAAAGGTATGAATCCGTCTCTTCTCGCGGCCAGCTCAGTCGCCTTAGTTGGCAGCCAGTCTAACGCAGAACGAAACGGTAGCCTACTGCGGGAAGTCCTCTGCCTAGTCAGACAAGAGTCGAAAGAGATATGAAAGCCCAAGGACAAGGTACTTTGCATTGTTTATCTTATTAGATGAACGAGGAGTGCCTGAAAAAGCCTTCCTAACTCGAGTTTCTTTTTGTTTTTTTGTTTGTTTTTTCAATGTTAGACAGACAAACAGATGAATAAACTGTGTGAAAAAATTTGGATGAGAATGCTAATTATAAAAAAAAAATTTTAGAAACCTTAAGTTTGACTGATGAAACAGCGTCATCAGACAAGGAGTCAACCAGAAAGAAAAAAGGTTTTGAGTATGTTTTGAGATGACTTCGTTGCCGAAACTTGTCAAGCTGTATTTTCTGAATTATTTTATACTTTTATAAAGAGATAGATATGAACAAACTTAGATAGATAGATAGATAGATAGATAGATAGATAGAATCAGAATGGCTTAGATAGATAGATAGATAGATAGATAGATAGATTTTAAAATATGAACTAGTTTTGTTTTCATTATTTACGAAGCTTAGCTTGATTTGACATGAGGCCGCAAGTATGGTGCCCCCAGTGCGGATCGAACCCACTACTCAGTGATAATGGTCAAAGAACCTATAAATCACGCCGAGACGCCCGCGAGCAATTGCCTGCTTGACGCGTTCAGCTAAAAAACAACAACAACCTCGCTTTCATTTCTGACTGAAATAAATGATCTCTTTGCTCTTTTCTAATCAGAAAACACAGGAGACCAAACAAATTTAATTTTTAAAAAAAATGCCAGACATAACATCCAAAGACGAAAATGTCAATAAAGCATTTTTCTGTATAGATAATTATTTCGTAAACAGTCATTGAAAAAGTGGGTTTAACTTGCCAAATATATTTTATAAATGTTCCATCTTTCGACCAATAAAGAAAGAAAATTTGCTGACCGTCTGGAAGTGATGGAACTTTTTTTTTATTTAGATAAATATTAAAAAATAAAAAAAAAGTATAATGAAATTTATTGCGGGAATTAAATATTGATATTAGACTTCTGTCTATTGCAAATTTTTATTTTCACAAACTCAAGATCTTTTTTATTTATTATTTCTTTTTACATTTCTTCATATTTAAACAAGAACAAATGAATTAACGCAATCCATTGTGTTGTGCTCTTTCAATGGCTAGCCGCCGCAGTCGTTGTTCATTATTCTATTTTTACATTTCCGATATTACAATTATCCCTGCACTTTTTAGATTTTCGTAAAAACATTTTATTATTTGACTGATTTGTTTTCTATGGTTTATGAAACATTTTCAGGCTATTTAAAGATACAAAATATTCTTAGATTGTAAGAATTTTATTCTTTTTTTTCAGATAATAATGACTTAAACAATAACAATGATGAGATAATGACTTGATGTACTAATTAACTCATAACTGAAGAAGTTGATTCATACCTCTCCCCAGGTGTAAGTTAATATAACGAACCCAAAGGGAATTGGAACTTTCTTATTAACAGTTTCAAGCAGTTATACATTACATCACCCCCATATCCAAGCTTACAACACCTGGAACTCCCAACCAGCCAATCATCTTGATATCGACCACGTCCGTGATTTCAACGTGATGTCACCGTAGGTCTTGGAAATAGGAATGTAATCATTTACTAATTTTTCAACAGAATGGTAAAATAGATTAACAATTTTACTTCCTACGCATCCAACAATAAATTGTTTATTTCTATTGTGTTAATGACATTTTTGAACATTTCTTTTTTGGTAATTAATAAGGTAAATAAAGCATGAAGAGTAAATATGAATAAGATTGTTTATTGGCAACTGACATCGAGACCATTTCTACTTAATCCTCTCTCAAAATCCAATAACTCATGCTACAATTACAAATTCATTCGACTATTTTTTTTCGAAAGAATATCAGTAACCGTAAATTGCTTGGTAAAAGATAACTTCTTTCGCATTTCTTGCATGCGTATCTACCACTTGCTTTCCAGTCAACTTTGAGCTTGAAAACTTTGAATCCAGTGTAAATCCTTATAGTCTGTCTTATTAATTCCTCTTTTTTATTGTTCTCTCTAATTACAAATATTTTTTTTCCTATTCTTTCACACCAAATAGCACACTTCTAAATAAAAGAATGTAAGTGCGTTTGTGTGTGTGTGTGTGTGTGTGTGTGTGTGTGTGTGTGTGTGTGTGTGTGTGTGTGTGTGTTAATACATTTTCGCCCACATATGTTGATTTCCACATTTTCATGTTGCAATGGGCGACATAGATTTGATTAAGGAAAATGTGTTAGGATAATTGCGGATTAGAGAGTCAATAAATTTTAAATACAAAATCAGATCCACCGACAAGATAGGAGAAAAGTTTGTTTTTTTTGCTAATATGCTTATATATTAGAGCCATTGGTGTCTGTTGGATTGTAAATCAGCCCACTAAGATCAGAAAGTGCTTGTTTATATATATATATATATATATATATATATATATATATATATATACATATAATTCGTTTGTATATGATCCAAGTGAATCCTATTAATACAATATAAAATATTAAAACTGATTCACACATAGAGCTCAGTGTTTTAATTAAACAGAACAACATATTTCAAGCAATAGGAATTAAGATTACATTAGGTTAATGAACATTTTCATCATGTAAATTGAAATAAAATTTACAAGGATTTTTCAAACCAGTCAATGGATCATAAATTATTGAAATAAAAATTTTGCTTCAATAATTTATCATACACTGACTGGTTTTAAAAATCCTTAATTTCTATTTCAATTTACAAGGTGAAAATGATCATTAACCTAATTGTGCGAAATATTTTACTATTGTATATAATGCACACACACACACACACACACACACACATATATATATATATATATATATATATATATATATATATATATAGTACAGGTAATATATCCGTCGGTATATAATCCATGTGGATTCTAGTAAAATCAGATATTGAAACTGGTCCCCAGAGAGGTCAATGTATTTATTATAACAGACCATATATATATTATACGGCAAAAAAATTCAAAATTACTTCATGTGGGTACAGTCGATTTCAGATCGGCGCAACCTTGTGTCAGTCCTCGTGCCAGTTCCGCAGGAGAATTTAAACAGAGAATTTATATCCATAGGTACTCATTTACTAATCCTAAATTAAAATACCAAACAGTTTTTCAAAGAAATTTTGGGAATTTGAGGAAAAATCTTTGAACCCTCAGATAGATTGGAAAATTATAGATTTCGCTCACACTCCTAATAGTTTTAGAGATAGATGTAGTCTATTTTTACATGAAACAATTAGAATAATAAAATACAATAACTAATGCAAACTATTAAATCAAAGGAATGATTGTAAAATGTCGACATAGAAATAGGTTCAAACTTAAATAAGAATATAGATCTTAACTTATTACTTATCAACTCCCACAAAACACAAGTAATATTAAATATTTAATGATAATTAAATTCTATAATTTCCCTCTATTCTCCGTATTAATCCTATCATTTAACAATCCCCTAAATGATGCAAACCCTTTTGATTAACATTTTACTTTAATATTTTTCTCTTAAAGAATTTCGAGTACAGGTTGGTCTTCCTAATAATTTAACCGATCCTTAATGCTAGAAATGGACTATATATATATATATATATATATATATATATATATATATATATATATATATATATATATATTGTGTGTGTGTGTGTGTCTGTGTTGTACAGCGTAATTTATTCTCTTCGTTGTTTCGATATTACTTACAGAATTTTGGAATCTATTATTTAGATAATTCATTCTAACCTTAATTTTTTTTCTCTTTAAATCCCGCATTGGTTAATATAAAACACTTAATTCTATTCTTTCTTTATATTAATTGTCTAAATGCCATTTTTTGTTAATCCTATTAAAACATATCTGTTGTTGATAAAATTTGGTATTCCCAAGCGGGAACCTCAATTCCTTTATATACAACTTGCTTTCGTCATAAATATCTTCCCATTTCGGTCTTCACTCTTTAGAGTGAGTGATACCTCACGTCCCCCGCTTATCACTCAGGCTCTTTAGCTACACTAGGCGCCTATTTTAGGTAGGCTTCTACCTTTTCATCTACTGCTATCTAAATTAAATTCCAGACAACTAATTAAGCGACAAACTCAGGTCAGTTTGCTGAAGAGGACTGGTTTATTATTATATATATTGACCATTAATATTATCTCAATATATATATATATATATATATATATATATATATATATATATATATATATAGTGAATTTGTGCAGCAGATCATTATGTAAACATATATTGTTAAAATAACAGACGATGAATATCTGTTAAGTTTGAATCACAAGCCGTTCTATACATGTATGTATATATGTATATATATATATATATATATATATAATCTCTATCTTTAAATATCTATCTTTATTATATATGTAATTTCTATGATCAAATATAATAGACATTCATTTTTGTTATATTCAACAATATATATATAATTTCTGTTTATATATATGTAATTTCTATGTTTATCTCTCTCTGTCTCTGTCTCTCTCTCCCTCTCTCTGTCTCTCTCTCTCTCTCTCTCTCTATATATATATATATATATATATATATATATATATACACACACACACACATATATATATATATATATATATATATATATATATATATATATATATATATATATAATAAAAAGGCTTAAACACTAATATTCCATGGTCATAATTTCATTCCACTGGAATGGTAAATACGATCCAATTCAAGATATATGATTTTGATATATGATTGCATATGTATATTTTAGATATATGATTGCATATCTATATATATAATAAAAAGGCTTAAACACATATATGCCATGGTCATAATTATTTCCACTGAAGATATATGATTTTTTATATATGATTGCATATGTATGTCTATATTTACCACTAATATATATATATATATATATATATATATATATATATATATATATATATATATATGGTTGAAAAATATTTTTTTGTAATTCTTAGAATTAGGGAAGCTCCACCGAGCGGAAATATAAGACTGGGATTAAAATTGAAGAAACTTCAAATTTTACAAAATAAAAATATCGATCAGTGTGTATGTTTCTCGGAATCTCTTTTCTTTCTTTTATACTTATTTCTTTATGTTTTGCTAAGACATTAGTCCAACCGACGAATACTTTCCTGTATCGTATGGGTCACTCCGGTCATTGGCAGCCTTGGAATGCACTCTCTGGTGGAATGCACTCTGTAATCTTTTGCCTACAAAGACAGTTCAAGATGGTATCACGCCATACGTAGACCTGCATTGTAGGTTACATAGTTGAATGTTTTCAACTCGTAAGAGCAGTCAGTGCCTGAGATCGAGGATTTATTCTTACGTATACATATAGGAAAACAAGGACATTATTACATTACATTATTAGCATTTGTCTCTAGGCTGTACAAAGTTAATAATCTACCTAACTTGCTTATGTAAATGGATGATAGAGCAATGACTTGGTAGTTTGCCTGAAACTACAAAAGTTGCTTAGAACTGCCAGGGACAGGAAGCTGTGGAGAGCTATGTTCATCCACGTCTTTAATATACACGACACATAACAGAAGAAGAAGAAAAAGGCATTTATGTAAATATTAATTACATGTGGGCGAAGGCACAAGTTATTAAATTATTGTGTAATCATTTGTCTCACCACACATTCCGAAAGATTGCCATAATTGGCAAAACGGTTTCTAGTTTGTTTACTCTCAATCGTGATTTTCCTTAATTAAACTTTTGAAAATAGTGGATCTCACAGAGGTCGTAGTAAAGGAAAACGATAAGAAATCAAGCAAGTACAACAATTTTAATATCTAGGATTCTAAAAGAACGCGACAGTGAAATCCGAAAGCCCATTGGAACGACGAAACATGATTTCCAAATGATAAGCAATGAATTAAGAAACAGGACAATTTCGTTAGACGCAAAGAAAATAGCAGTGAACTGTTAAATAAAAGCGGTCCTCCTATATGGCAGTTAATGCAGGCAGAATCTCATCACATACAAAGAGTTGAGGCAACCATAATGTGGTCCTACAGAAGCATACTAAGAATGCCATGGACTTGATTTGTGAGAAACGAGGAAGTTGTATGAACCCCACCTCATGAAATAGGTCGCTCGTACTTCAGATCAGAATGAAAGAGTTGATATTTCGAGTTTACATAATGAGGAAAGAGAGCGAATTTGTAGAATTTGACACTTGCAAAACATAGTGAAAGCGAGAGGAACAGTCGAAATGAGCGAATGGCATACCTCGCAGGCTTCTGCAAATGGTTGGCAGATATTAGATCGGGTGAGATAGCAAAAACACAAGCTTTAAAAAGCTACGAAGAACTAGAAGTTTTTGATAGCCATGATCGGCCACATCCGGAATGGAGACGACACATAGATGAATTTATTTGCAAGAAGATTTTTTTTTTATATATATATTCATATCACATATATATTATTTATCTAATATTTCTTATTTAAGATTACACAGAGAAAAAATATGGTTTTGCTGAGTTTTATTTTCCCCTTCAATTTGGTAAAACGATGTTGCTCCCAAGAACTGTAACTTTCCTGGTCACTCTATTCTTAACTTCTTCATGTCTACAGTGTATATACGCTCATAATCTGCACTTACCTCCTCGTCTTGCCTTTATACAACAAGCGTTTACATTGCGTGTTTCTTGTGACTTGAGTCGGTAAACATTTAGTTAAAATAATTAAAATCTTTGTGTTAATTACAGAATATGAAATAAAATTCGCGTTTAAAATAATTTCATGTAATATTTCTCACTAATTTTAATTATGCCTTTTAATTATTCCATTCAAACCAAGCTAATGAGACAAAAAGTGTTATTGTGAGTAAAAGATAATGGCAAGGTATTAGTGGCGACAAAGGACAATAAAAGAACAGACAATAGCGATTAAAAGCTTTTAAAATTAAAGTTAATAAGGAAGCAAGAAATCAGAGGAGTGTCCCAAACGTAACGAGTTGGAGAAAAGAAACTATTAGAATAGAAATTACGGTTACATCTAGGTATTTAAGCAGTAAAAAGACGAGACGAAGTTGCTATTTTACTAGTACGCTTAAATTCATATGATCTGGGTAGCAGGAGAATAGCTGACTAGAACAACTGCCATGAAAACAGACATAGAAAAAACAGTGGGATGCCATGTCACGGAGACGGGAAAGTGACTGAAGTCGAGATGCCAGGTCAGAACCAGTAACATTACAGTCCCATCTTTGGATTTTGTGGAGAATCTCCAGTTATATAGCCGGAGCACCAGACCATTGGCAGCAATATTCAATGCAGTGGGGGACTGTTAGATTTATAAATGCGCATGACATATTCTGGCACGACACAGTGAACCAACATCTTTAGCGCCAGATCTAGAAATTGATTCAACATAATCTCCCCCACTTCGTGCCAGGAAAAAGAATACGTAGGACCGAGAAGGCACAATGATCGCCTAGAGGTTGGCATCAGCTATGTGGATGGAGATAATTTCTTTTTAAAAAAACAGGTGTAATGCAGTGGGGGTGTTGGAAAATAACGTGAAACTTTAATCTTTATTATTTAATGATAAATTTTATTCAAACTCCTGGCTTCGACAGTTACTTTCGATCAGTCACTGGTATGCGCTCCTTGTGGATCTTACATTGTGTGTGAATTATCTCCGGAACGTTTTTTTAAGTATCTATCTGTTTCTTGTTTTCTCTCATGCGAATACGGATTCAATTATGAGGTAAGTACTTCTGCATTCGGTTCCTGAGTATGATTCCAATCACATTCCTTGCAGCTGGCTTCTTTGGTGAACAGGTGTGAATTACGTTACATGTTTATTTCCGTATTAGAATACATAGGTTTCTCTATATGGTCCATTAACGTCAGCCACCTGAAAATGGGTGCCAAGAAAGAAAATAAAAAATTGTATTTTTTTCTTAATCAATTCGCCCCAAGCGAGTCGACAGTACCCTTAAGGTGCAAGGGGCTACTTGGACTCAAAGTGAATGAAAAGGTTTTAGAAAGAACAGAAAACTCGATCTTAAGCAAGTAACAAGGGATAAAGCTTTACTCCTATGCAGAAAACAGGGGATGATTATAAACAGGATGATAGGCGAACCCATTTACTCCTATAATGGAGGAAAAATAATGAGTTCAGACGGGGACATTAAATGTATAGAGTTGAAGTAAAGTTTAGAAAGAACCGGAAATTCAATCCTAAACAGCAAATGCCTCATTTAATTATATTTTTTTTTTTTATCTAACCACAAGAAAACACCATCTGGTGATGACTTCACGTTTCTGTTAATTCAGTGGCAATTCTTTAGCAATGAGTTTCGTTTAAATTATAAAAATTATATCTCCAAGCTGACATTAATTCCTGAGACTTACGTCATATAATTATTTAAATATATTTGAAAATAAAATATTTATTTTCACGAACAATGGCTTCTTTATCAATATTCCAAAAATGAACTAAATGTCTTTTGTTGGAAAAGTTGTCCCTGGTTACAGATAATTTGATGTCCTATAAATATGAAAAACCGTATTGGCTACCTAACTATAAAATTAAGAAGCTACTTTTAAAAAATAGCTTTTGAATTGAAAGAATGCAATTATGTCTTTGTGTTCGATTTTTGTGTCGTCTTTTGCAGACACTTGTTATAAATGAAATGAGTTTGGAAGGCGAGACATTGTGAACAATAACGCGACATAAACAAGTCACGTTAGTTTTAGGCAAGTTATGAGAACATCTATATTTAGCAGCCTAATTCTACACTAAATGATTTGGGTAAATAACTTTTCAAAAGCTGTAAGCAGCCTAAAGATATTTTTTATTCTTGTCCTACATTAAAAAATATGATATACCAACGAAGAGATTTTATTTCACTAACCAACAACAATATTCCTTTTGGGATTCGCAAATATTTAAATCTTATATGATCATATAATTTCCTTCAATATTTGTCTATATTTCTAAGATGAGGTATTATGTACACTATTTACATTATTCGGACTATTGTCCTCTTCTTTGTTGCTATATTTATCACAACGTTTAGGCCATTGTACGCTCCGGCCTTCTTCACGTGGTTGTAATGTCGCACTGAACAACTTTATTTCGCTCGCTGGAGGAGACTGTTCTAGTTCCACATGCTGGGGCAGTGGGGAACTTCGAGAAGAGAATTGACAGGAGATAACAGATAACTGACAACCATTAAACATGGCAAGTGGAACTAGAACAGTCTACACCAGCGGGCAAAATATAGGGTTCAGTTCGGCATTCAAGCCACCTGAAGAAAGCCGGTGCATACAACGGCCGAAACGTTGTGATAAATATGACAACAAAGATGAGGACATTAGTTCAAATAATTTAAATAATGTATATAATTTTCTTTTTTAAATACGTTTGAAATAACGTAATGATATCGTCTACCCTAATGAGAACACAAGGCAAAATCACTTATATTCAACTCCAGACATCATTAATTCCCATCGGTCAGCGCGTTTGCTCGGCCATACAACGTCGGATCCCGACGTATTGATTGTCGACGTTACAGTAATGACAAAAGTACGCAGTTGGAGGCTTTAAGAAATATTTATTCAACTGAGAATACAAGGTTCGTGTATAGTGTCCTTTTATAGTCCCAGTAAACAGAAATAGCTCTCTCAAGGAGGAGAGTAACTAAACAGGGGGGACCACTCTTGATTATTCGTAACAGTTACGATCTCTTCGATGTCTGCTTCGTTTCTCAGACATCGCAGACATTATGCCAACATTTAGGACGAGTCACCTCGCAGCTACAAACATAGTTTCTTATATAACTGCGTGCAACAGTTCTTTATGCTTGCAACCCATCTGCGCATGAAGTACGAAACCTTCTGCTAAGAAGTTACTATCGGTCAACCAAGCACCGGGTTCCCTTGATTGTCTAAATTGGGGTATCGGATGTAGAGCCATTGGTGGCATAATCTGGAGGGAAAAACACACCATAAAATAGAATATAAAACAACAGGAAAATACATGAGGAAAATCAAATAAAGCTAACACTTTGGATATATCGATCTGAGTCGGACAAATCAGGTGTAAACAGAATAGCTTGATCCTAGCAATAATAATATATATATATATATATATATATATATATATATATATATATATATATATATATATATATATATATAAAATAGGACAGAAAATATTTTATATTGAAAAAATAATCAGATATTTGGTCAGGTGATTTGTGAATAAAAAAGACAAAAATATAACTATATAAAAAAAAAAAAAAAACAATCGTAAAAACAACTTTGAGAAAAAGATTGCAATAACAAAATTTTACGTCTTAAAAGCAAGGAATAATTGATTCTGAACGTAATAAATAAGCAAACAAGATAAAGAGGGCAAGATGTGAACTTCCGTTCGACACAACAGACAAAAAGATGCTTATTGTAAACTAATGGATGAATTTTCACTACAAAAGCGTGAAGTCATTTTTTTTTAAACTGCCGGATGCCTCGAAGGACACACCACATTATTTGTAAGTGAGCAAAATTGATTTTTATTTTGTTTGTTGTTGTTGCCGCATTAAATCTCACAATATATTTTTCAGACTTTGTTAATCAATATAAATGCATTTTATTGTAGACGGAGAGATTATTTATTGAGATCGTGCAGTTATCTGTTGAGCGGATGCCAGGAACAGTTTCATAAAAAAAAAAAAAAAAAAAACTTTTCAAACACATATGTGACAGTAAAAGCCTGAGAAAAAAAAAACCTGAAATATCTTATTATAATTTTGCTTGTTCCGCCCTTATTTAGCACAACCATTACTCCCTGTGAAAACCTCATAAATAATGGACCATTCTGTTTTGATCGCGTGGAGAAACTGAAAAGACATATCAGAGACGCTACTTGGCTTCTGTGAGAAAGAAAGAAAGAAAGAAAGAAAGAAAGAAAGAAAGAAAGAAAGAAAGAATAAATAAATAAATGAAGAAAGAATGAATGAATGAATGTTTTGATCGCGTGGAAAGAACGAAAACATATATCAGAGACGCTACTTGGCTTCTGTGGGGAGAAAGAAAGAAAGAAAGAAAGAAAGAAAGAAAGAAAGAAAAAAAGAAAAGAAAAAGAAAGAAAGAAAGAAAAAGAAAGAATGAAAAAGAAAGAATGAATGAATAAATAAATAAAGAATAAATGAATGTTTTGATCGCTTGGAAAGAAGGAAAATATATATCAGAGACGCTATTTGGCTTCTGTGGGGGAGAAGGAAAGAAAGAAAGACTGAATGAATGAATGTTTTGATCGCGTGGAAAGACTGGAATGACATATCAGAGACGCTACTTGGCTTCTGTTCGGTGGGAGGAAGAAAGAAAAAAAGAAAGAAAGAATGAATGAATGAAAAAAGGAAATATAGAAGTGTTTAATGTCTGCTGCCAATAACTCATAAATAATGAACTATTCCATTTTGATCGCGGGGAAAACCGGAAAGGATTTATTCAGAGATCTGTTTAATGTCTACTACCAATATCTCATGAATAATGAACTCTTTCATTTTTATCGTGTAGAATGACATAGGTTTGTTTCAGTGAGAAAATGTATGAAAGAAAAAAATAAAAAAGGAGGAAAGATAGAAGTGCTTAATGTCATTTTCACTCAAATTTCCAATGGCAAATGTGCATTGGTCTCCCCTTCTTAAAATACCGAACAGCATTCATATTTATTATTGCTATTTCAATATTCAGTTAAAATTATTAAGTTCCAATTTTTAACTATGCGATAGGATTAATTCTGAAGTTATTTTAATGTCGTAGAACACGTTTGTTTAATCATTAACTTAAGAACGGAAAGAAATAGCTTTGTGTTGGAGATTTAGAGATAGTTTAACCATGTTCGAATTAATAACAGAAAAATAGATATTTTCTTATAATAATCACTTCTTGCGCACTTACAATAGACTCATTCAGTAAACCCCTACCTTGAGCGGCTATTGGGCCTTTTATTGGGTGCACAATAATAGTTATCTCGAAATATCGAACGGATCATTTAATAAGCTACATATATATGCTTTTTTCTTAATCTTATATTACACTTGCAGAATTTATTCTTCACTACTCATAGAACTTTTTGAATATATTATTTAGTGTTTCTTTAAGGTCCTTCGATTTATACCCGCTTTTCTTTTAGCTTAACATAATTTGTTTTTGATGACTTAATATTTTCATTTTCTGCGAATCTGACGTTGGCGTTTGAAAACGCGGATAGCATAATATCAAGAACAATCAAAATTGTGGAGATACAATACGGCATATAAATACATGTTATAGACGTTTCCATGTGTTTTGCATATAAGCCAAGTGGCTGAGAGCAAGGGAAATAGAATATGTAATTTTGACTATGAGAGGAATGATAAAGACATAATCATTCAGACAGAATATTCAATCAAGGCAATGTAACATTGATCGATTTGTGCATAAAAACATGCACCCGTTATCCCACCCAACGGCAAATGGCGTTAAAAATAATAGAATGCGTTATTATGACAAAACAAGAAAGCAGCTCATAATAAGACTAATTATGAACACTGTCGTAATATAATGGCCGTCTTTGGGCTTACAGAATATGAATACCTTAAGAAACAATTATACAGCCAGCACTAGACACTTAAACACTTACATTATACAAGGTAACCAAAAAGGTTCTGTCCGTATTTTGATTAGTCATTGAATGAAGTTGAAATAGTTTTCTATTTTCAAATGTACATCATTTTCATCGAAAATTTACGGAACATTGCCTGATGAGGAGATAAAAATTTTAAGTCTCGAAACATAGAAATTTCCCTGTTGCATTGTAAAACATTTTAAAAAAAAAAATATCAATATATATATATATATATATATATATATATATATATATATATATATATATATATATATATATTCGGATTTCAGTGTTACGCTTTCTGAACACTGTTAAAATATTTTCCGGGTATTTAAATTGTTGTTTTTTGCTTGAATTTTTTGGTATCTCCAATTCGTAATTTACATTTAAGAACATTTCATAGATCTGTCGAAGATTTTTATAGTTGCACAAAATTTATTATCCAATTGTAAACAAAACTAATTTTATACGCAGTTTCGATATGTGCTGTAGAGTGCAAAACATTCTCGAAAATATTCTTACAACGTAAACTATATTCTGGCTTTAAATAACATGAAATAGTTTATTAGGGACAGGAACTGAAAATATTAACCCTTCAATTAAATATTCAGTACTTCAAACTTTCCTTCAACCATGACATCTGCTAAATGGGAAACTCAGATTGGAATGAATATTTACCGATAAATAACGATCAGTTACTTTCGATATCCAAACAATGCCTTCCTGTGACTGAACCCGATTTTAAAGAATAAACTTTTTCGGGATTTTCACGTTGATTCTCTAGGCAATTTTGTTACCCTATTTCCATTATTCTGACGATTGTCCTCATCTTTGTCGCCATATTTATCACAAGGTTTTGGCCGTTGTATGATCCGACCTTCTTATGGTGGCTGGAATGTCGAACTGAACCCTTTATTTCTTTATTTTGCTCACTGGGGTAGACTGTTCTAGTTCCACGTGCCATGTCTAATGGATGTCAGTTATCATTTATCTCTCAAAGATCTCCACCGCCTTAACCAGGTATTGAACTCACACTTTTGGGTCCTGTCACAAAGAGGAATCATGGCATTGTGGATGAGGACGATAGTCGAATAATATATATATATATATATATATATATATATATATATATATATATATATATATATATATATATTATAAATTAATTGATTTAAAATATTTTTTTCGCTACACAGTTCTAACCATGTTTCAAAAATGGAAGCTGAAAGCTCCTAATTGAATTTTTGTAATTAAAATAAAGGCATTAGTTTCATTTCATCCTCAAGCGAATTTTGGAGTAACTTTTAAAATTACTGGGTTTTAATTAATTTATAATATTAATTTAATCAATTAATTTAATCAAAAATTGCGTGTATTGGTGTTATTATGGAAGTAGAGACGACCAATTGTGTATGTGTGTCTGCGTACTTCATTGGGCGTATGAACATACATCGATGTTTGCGTTAGCACAATGACATCATCACGACGATTCCCCCCCACTTCCATAAAAAAACCAATACACGCAATCTACATAAACCCAAAATTTAAAAAAAAATAATCAGTTTGTCTGACGATCGCAAAAGCGTGAAACCCAGGGTCACAAACTAACATCAATCCAACCAAATTTGTTAGCTCTATCTCTGATATTGAGCGCTTTCTAATAAGTACCGCGCATATAATATATAAATAATTATATATATATATATATACACACACTTTTCACACACACACACACACACACACACACACACACACACACACACACACACATATATATATATATATATATATATATATATATATTTGTTTGAATAAAAACAGATCACTTTAAGGTTCCATGTAATAAGTTATTTCACCACAACCCTTTTAAAGGGCGCTTTTCACAAGGCCGGTTTAATGTGGGATCTTTTCGCGTTTTTTCATTTCAACTTTTGGAAGTAAAGTCTGATGATCCAGAGCCCTGTAAAAGGGTTGTGGTGAAATAACTTATTACATGGAACCTTAAAGTGGTCTGTTTTTATTCAAACATATTTGCTCTAATTTACATTGAGCTCTCTTGCCTCCTTGTGTCTAACCATACGGATTACCTAGTTTTGCATAAACTAAATATATATATATATATATATATATATATATATATATATATATATATATATATATATATATTGAATTGCAATTATGACATGTGAAATAAACATAAAATAAAAATTCCTGAAGCTATCTATATTAAAAACTTGAAACCTACGCTTTAGAAAAAATAATTATGAATACTGCACAAATATTTTAAAATATTTACAGTAGATAGATTAAAATATCTAGGTTTTAACTAATACTTTTAATTATTTTTTTGTCTTTTTTAAATATTTAGACATTACAATAACTTAGTTATTTTCTTTGATGTTTGAATCTGTGTCTACATGATTGTGCACTACATAAACTTAGTGCTTATCACTTCACAAGTAAAAAAAATAATTTTTATATAAACACAACAATTTTGTATTAGAAAAAACAAGACCCTGATCACAACATTTGCTAATGTCAAAGTTACTCTAAATAAAATTAATAAGCATCAATGAGGTCATTTTAATAAGAAACTGCTATGGACTGGTTTCACAGTGGATGCTTGTATTTGTACTAAGTCGGTCCTAAAATAGGTTCGACGTACAAAACATTAGGAACTTGATATAATATGTATGACGCAGAGTAATCTAGTTGTGGTCGCTGATACTTTAGTATTCGAATAAATGTCGTCCGACATCGACTGACTGACCGACCCACTGAGCGACGGTATTTAGTCACTCCCCCCCCCCCACACACGAGGGCATCATTTGGCACACGGCCAGTTTAATGTGAGATCACCGAGCCCGTGGGCTCGGCCAAAAATATGCCCTTTGAACCCGTATAAACGGGTTCAGGGTCGGTTTACCTCCCCGAAAGAGACTCCGCCCTTCGGCGTAGCCTCGTTCGGGTTCCTCCCCGCCCGAAGACAGAATTCAACCGTTCAGCCGGTCGTTCGACTTCAGACTGAACTCAGACCGACCCACTAAGCGATCCCCTATTACTATTACTACTCCTACTTATTATAGGTGGGAAAGTCTATTAAATAAAGAATAGGTGTGTTCAACTATAACAGAAACTTTAATAAGAAACTTGTCCGTAATTATGAGAGGATCCTGTTAAAAATAAGTAGACAAAACGTGTCTTAGATTATTTAATGAGAATTATCTTAACGAAAAGATGCTGCCAAAATGTACGCAATTTGAAATACACTTGTAGATGTTAGCGTATATTCGCGAACGTTTTTCAAACGAGTCTTACAAGAACTTAATGACACTTAAACATGATTATTTCTTATTGCCTCTAAGAAATAATGACATTTTCTGATATATTCTTTTCGTTTGGCACCGTGGCAATTACTTTGCCTCAAAGCTGCTGGAGATAAATGTATTTATGCAATCAGAACTTTTGTCTTTCGTCTTTCTCTTAAAGCATGTTCAAGTGATTCTGAATATATGCATTTCAGATATAATTTCGATTTAACAATATTGGGATTAGTTGCCATTTTTCACGCTGTTTACCTTCTTTTCTTATTATGGTTAAATATTTCTTTTAGTTCTTGGAATCTTCACTTGAGGTCATTGCATTATCTCTCTCGTACGTTAGTGAGAGAATACCACGATTTACATTTTGTTCGGAAATTTCCTGATACGACAACGTCTAAGCCCTAAAATTGTCATCCTAAAGAAATGTGCTCCCGAGCTGGCTCCTGTTTTCTCCAAACACTACAAATATTGATTAGCAGCTTCCTGCTTTTCAGCTTGTTGTAAGTCCTCTTCTGTAGTTTCTGTTTTTAAAAACTCTGGAAAACCTTTTGTTCCTTCTATCGCCCTAGGGTCTCCTATCGTTTTTTTTTTTTTTTTTTTTGGCAAAGTAATCGATGCTAAATTGGTTAAACATCCTACCTCTCACGGCCTATTATCTGATAATCAATATGACTTCCGTTTTGTCAGATCTACAGCTGATGTGCTAACGGTCATCATTGAATGTGTGTATCAAGCTCTTAATAAGAATGACAAAGCTTGATATATGGATCTGGATATCTCAAAAGCGTTTGTCAGGGTTTGACACGAATCCAATCGTTACTATCAAATCGTGAATGAAGGTCATTTTGAATAGGCTCGCTTCCAGATCCTTTCACACCAACGCAGGTCTCTCGCAAGGTTCTATCCTGGGTCCTACACTGTTTCTGATCTTAGTCGATGAGCTTCCAGATGTCATCAGCTCCCAAGTAAGCATTTATGTAGATAACACTACCATTTACTCTTGTCTCACAAGAAAAAACGCCATAATTATTCTGGATGCTGCTCTTGAAAAGTATTTTTAAATTTTAATGCGTCTAAAACGAATAGCTCTCATTTAACCACCACAGAGAAACTTTCTACCATAACATTGGCTGATGCTAAATTCCTGGAGAGCAATACACTGCACCTTCTTGGCCTCACGTTTTCAATTGACTTGAAGTGGAACGACTACATCGAATCAATAGCTGTATCTCACTCATGGACGTTTGGGTCACTGTGACGCACCACATGTTTTTCTCGTCGGAAAAAAGAATTCATTTCGTTCATCTTGCATATTTACGAATCTACCGTTCGTCTGTGCATTGAATATGGCCGCCATTTCTGGTCTTGTGTTTCTGCTATTCACCTTAAAGTTCTCGACAAAATCTAAAGAATAATCTGTAATATAACGGATCCTTACTTGGCATCTTGACATCCGTCACTTTCTCGCCGACGTGACGTGGCTTCCGTCTGTCTTTTCTATAAATATTTTCCTGGCAACTGACGAGCTTTTCTCCCTGGTAACCCGATTATGTGAATTTAAGCATGCCATTAGATTGGCATCTAGGGCTAGGTCACACGCTTTTACTGTTGAAATCGTTAAATATAACCGCCACTTCTACTCCAGCAGTTTTTTTTCTAGCACACCACCCCCTGTGAAAATTCCTTCCGTTTACTTGCTTCCCTGATAACTTTAATCTTCAAAAATTTAAATCAACGCCAACCGACATCTTCTATCTTATTGAATCCCACTCTTTTTTTATACAATTCTCTAACCCCCCATACCTAGTCTTTTCTATCACTTTCACTCTCTGCAACCCACTGCGTAGTAGTGGAATTCCCGCCTTGCTTGGAGTGAATTGATTAAAGGAAAATATCAGATTACTCATTATAGCAGTAAATACATTTTATCTGTGCATATAACATTAATAAAAGTTTAAATTAATATACAAAATCGTACGATATCATACAATCACGTCAAAGAATGCTGGAAGAGGTCAGCTATATATCCAATCAATTGCACTGTCAGTCATCATTTGCTGATTTGCGGTCTCTTTAGCTGTTAGATTGAAACTTCATATAAGCTTTTTTGTATTGTCAATGGTCTGCCCGTAACAAATCCGATTTTTATGATTTATTTTTTGTTTGATAGATATTTCTTCCGTGCCGGTTTTGGGCTCAAATTTTTGGTGACAATGGCTCTCCACTACGTCCTGTCCATTATAACTCTTAGCAACGTTTTACTATTTACTACCTGTTCTTGGATCTTAATAAAAACTTTAATAAAAAATAAATTCTTTAAATTATTACAATATTAATTATTATTATTATTATGTTCCCGCACCATCATTCAAATTGTTAACCGCCCACATTTGGAGATGTACCTCAGTTGCACCCAAATGTTGTTAATAATATTGATTTTCAGGTGGGCTGATTTTAAACTTAAACTGGTCCAAATGAACGGCAAAAATTCCTAGTAATGAAATACCCGGCCAAAGACGTATTATACTGTTAGTATTAGCATATATTGGCTTCATTATCGCTACAGTGTTTTGGACTACTAATTTTGATTCGTATTTCTTTTTTCAAACGGAGAAATCGATGGATAATGTTATTTCAATGATAAATGTATGGAAGATTGACAATACACGGCGCGATGACAAACGCTTTACTCGACGATTCCGCGAACTGAAAATGATGCCACATTCTTCACAAACATGGTTCGTCGACACAGGAACATTTATAGATATCTTAATCCTTTTTTTCTTAACATTTTTGCTGACGACTGTATTCTGTGCACATCGCTACATCGTAATCTGCGTCTGCATGCGCATCACTCATATACATCTCATCCGTTTTTATTTATTTATTTAGTTGCTTAAAAGCCTCTCTATCGAGCTCGCTCCTGTGGAGGACTCTTGGTTTGGCCAACATCACAATAGCTAGGAAGAAGTAGATGCGATAGGCATCAATAAACTACAGAACTCAAAATTGATCCCTGCATTTAAGTATTGAATTAATGTTTAAGCTTGCCTTTTAAAAATTCAACGATAGTTCTTCTGCCGCCACTTAATTTAAAGACGATTTGATGTACGTAGATCCTTATTTTCCGTACAAACAATTATTTGTATTTCATGGATAATAGAACTGTGGAAAATTTACAAGATAAAATTAATATAGTGTAAAGATGGGAAAATAGAAATTAGCATCAGATATACATTCAACATTTGAAGAATTAGAGAAACATAATGGGTAATTAAGTAAAACCTATATTATGGAATATAATATATTGATATATATTTTAATCTCGCATAATCTGGCAATCCTGAATGTGAGCTCAACGATAGGGCTTTTGAATGAGCTATGGATCATTGAAATCGAACCAGTGTGGGTGGAGGAGTTGCTTGGACACACACAAACACACACACGTACAGACACACACACATACACTGTATTTTTTATATAAGACTTATGTATTTATTGTATGTTCTTGGGATTGTTATTCTGAACTTACTATCTCGCTTTGAACTTTGATCATGTTCCTTTACTCAACCATGCCTATGAAAGTCAAGCTCAAAAGCTTACGCATTAATGTTTCCAACATTATTTATGACTGATAATTAATCCATCTTTGCATGTGTAAATATTTTTTTCAACATTCCGGCTCACAAGGGCTTCTCTTTGCCTCTTGTTCGGACAATTCATGAAGTTAGGTGTTTCCCGTTCCCACTGCACTTATATTCCATCATACCAAATTAAAAAGTATCTTTTTGTACTCAGAGTTTTAAGTTTTATTTGTATTGGGCAGCTGGTCTAGACATTATACTCTCTGTTGCAACTTTACTTGGACACGTTTTCCACTATTGTAGGTTTTAATTTGGTGAAAGAGCAGCTGAACCTGAAACTGATTTTGAATGTTGTGCGATTTTTATACGGTCCGTGTATTCTCTGGATTTACACTGCATTGCGCTTTTGATGAGCATCATACATTAATCTCGTTGATGGTTATTAATGGTCTTCTTTTTACGGGGTCACTCTTTGTGTGCACACGTTATGCTGTTTATCTATTCTTTGCATTGGTATCAATCGATCCATTTTATACTTTGCCTCTTATAATCAGAAAACGATGTTTTTTATTACTGTTTTGAGAGGTTTGAAGAGTAGTTTAGATGAAGTCAAATGAATGCCGGTTTATCGTATATGGATTGTGCTAAAAGTATATTCTGTACATTGATGGAAGCTACTTCACCGTCACTTTATCATTGCTAAACTGTATTATGAAGCTTATTAAGTTGTAATCGTTTAAAAGTCCTTTCACATTTGATGAAACTATAATAAAGAATTAGACAATAAAGGATCAATGTACACCGTTGTACAAATTAATTGAAACAAAAGTAATAATTCCGTTATTATTTTATTTTGTTTCGTATTTTTCCAATGAAACATGACCCAATGCACAATTTAGTACTTCCTATGTGCATTCCACGAAGTCGTTCCTCGCGATTGACCACGGATTCTCGATTGGATTTAAATCAGTGAGTTCCCGAGCCAGTCTATATGTTGCGGCGTGTTAGGGACCAGAAGGAAAGAGATGAAAAAGAAGAAGGTATGCTGAACAAGTTTATTGAAATAACAAAACATATAGACAAAATAAGAGTGTTGTTAGTCAGCAGATAGAAGTGTCCGTCGAACTGTCAGGTTATACTGCGTCCCGACTGCCTATATTTAACAATCCCCCCACGAGGAATGTATGTGGCACAAGGCCGAGTTTAATGTGGGTTTCTCCGAGCCCATAGGCTCTGCCAAAAATATTCCCTTTGTACCCGTATAAGCGGGTTCAGGGCCTGTCTACCTCCCCGGACGAAACTTTGCCGAAGGGCAAATGTTCGTCCGGGTTCCTCTCTGCCTAAGCAGAGAGTTCAACAGAAGTAGCACAGTCAGAGACTGCCTCCCGACTGCCTATATTTAACAGTCTCCCACGAGGAATGTATGTGGCAAAAGGCCGAGTTTAATGTGGGTTTCTCCGGGCCCATAGGCTCTGCCAAAAATAGTCCCTTTGTACCCGTATAAGCGGGTTCAGGCCCTGTCTACCTCCCCGGACGAACCTTTGCCGAAGGGCAAAGTTTCGTCCGGGTTCCTCTCTGCCTAAGCAGAGAGTTCAACAGATGTATCACAATCAGAGACTGCGTCCCGACTGCTTATATTTAACAGTTTGCCACGAGGAATTTATGTGACACAAGGCCGAGTTTAATGTGGGTTTCTCCGGGCCCATAGGCTCGGCCAAAAATATTCACTTTGAACCTGCATATGTGGGTTCGGGATCTGTCTACCTCCCTGGACGAAACTTTGCCTTTCGGCAAATCTCGTCCGGGTTCTTCTCTGCCAAAGCAGAGAGTTCTACAGTAGTCGCACACATGTCAAAGACTTTGGGTGGACTGCCTGATTAAGAAGTCTCGCAGGTTAGTATTTATGAAGGAGAAAGAGCTCATTCTAATGTAGATATGTGACTATAACACTATAATACATTGATTTGTTCACTGGTAAGGCTTGCCACTGTGTTTGGGCAGGGTTACAATTTTCGTACGCTCCCTTGGAGTAACGTCCATCACACCGTAGACCAACTAATCGACAGCCGAGACTATAGTGTCTGGGCGTGATAAAAATCTGACGCAATCACGGATGATGCAATATTTTTCAAGGCCAAACAAATTTCAGCATACACCTTGAAAATAGATTCATATTACTGCACACCACTAAAAATGAACCAATCTGAGGAAAAAATAAAAAGCGATTACACCTTGTCACTCCAGTTGGTCTAAAACTGACCGTATGGTGAAAGAAAGGAAACTAAAGCAGTTGTTTCAATTAATTCGCCCAATGGTGTCTATGGAGGATTTATAATTTATTGAAGTGTAATTTATATATCAAATCGAATAATTTTTAATACGCTATTTTGTTTTTCTTTACATTTCATATTATTTTTGTTTAAAAAAAACCGGCTTTTTTTTCTTTTGTTTTACAAAGTAGCATATTTAATAATAATTTATCAACGCTAATAAAACTTCAGTTCTTTGATAAATACATTTTGTGCATTTAGGTGCAATTCAGTAAGCGTATAAATGGATGATTATAATGAGATTTCATAGATGTTGCACAATATAAACTGAAAGCAATTAATTCTGATGAAATACGATTATGAGATCAAAATCGATCTATTATGAAAATAATAAATCGACATCCATCCATCCAAAACGATTTTGTTTCTTTAATGTTTACGCAGAATTTCTGAGTGTGCCGTTTATTTGTTCTGTTTCGTCCGTCAAATAAATAAATTCAATACCATAACGAAGCAAATAAACATTAATAAGACTCATTTCGTCTTTCAGGAAACGATATTCACAGCGGATTAGGGCCACATTATGTGGAAAACACGGGTTTTCGTACGTGCCATCGACGTTAAGGAACGTTGTTCCTTGTTAGTATCTAGATGAATATATGGGCCGAGTGGTTAGAAGGTTCGCTTTCTGACCATGAGACCTTGGTTCGCATCTTACTATGGTCGATTTGTCAGAAAGAAGATTTCCTGATGCTATCGGTCTGGAGCGTGCAGCAACTTTGGAGAGTACATGAAAACCATACCACAGGTCGACCCAAGACTTTTGAGTAAAATTGGCTAGACGAAACATATAGGGCTGTCGATAGCTGTGCTAGCTCGAAGTCACAAGTCATCATGACCGAGGTGGTGGGCTGGTGTTGTACAGATTGTTGATCATTCAAATATCACGCTCTCTAACTAAGGTCTGCTCGGCATAGTTGCAGTATAAACCACAGGTTGGACGTGCAGGTGTTGAACAAACAAATGTGCCTGATCGAGTGTCTGCAATAGAGATAACCGCCCTAATAGACGTTATCCTCGAATACGAGTGGCCAGCTATTATTACTATTATTATAATGAATGTGTGGAAGTTTTAATTGATACTGACTCGGAATTGTTAATCAAAGTACTGAGTTCCAATGCCTGTTAGGGTCGTTATGTTTACTTAGGGGCAATACCCTTGGGAAAGGTATGAATCCAACTTTTCTCTTTCAGCGATGGTTTAACTAGTAAGACTTGTATCTCTAAACCATATTTATCTCCATAAATTAAATTCTTACGATCTAAAAATATTTTCTGGCTTTAAATAACCTTCAAAGTGTTGGTAAACCGTAACAAATCAACCAATGAATCAGTCTATGTATCTTATACGAACAGCTAAATGTGAATAACGATGTCCCTCGTCTCGGGGGTGGGGTCGTTGTGAGAAAAGGCCAGTTTGTCATGTGATAATCATTTACAATTTCTGTTTATAAAATGATTCAGAAATGTCCTTTTTTAATACTAAATTCGGCTTCGACAACAGACGTTTCTACAAGAGCTGCTTATTCAAAGAAATACGATACTTTTTGTTGTAGGGTAGTTTTCACAGTGGAGGCTTGTATTTTACTAAGTCTGTCCTAAAAGAATCCGACGTACAAAACGTTAGGTACTTGAAATAAGAGTTAATGACGCAGCAATCTAGTTGTGATGGTTGATACTTCAATGTCCGACATTGACTGACTCACTCAACACCACTGAGCCTAACTAGCCATTGCTACTACTACATATTATCTGTGGGAGAGTCTATTACAATAGAATAGATATTATGGTATAACACTTTTTTATTCTAATTTTCCTTAAGATCAATTACTTGCAATAGCCTTGCTCTGCAACAAGCTTACAGAGAGAATGTTAAATAAGATACTGATGTAGCAACACAGGTTAACCATCTTCGTGAATATACCCGGCTATAATTTAGCGTAGACCAAAATAAAACACGGTGTGCGATTGCAGTTAGCCTATTTTGGAATACAACATTACCTAGTCTAAACAATCCTAGGCCAGAATATTCCCACTTTTACTTTCAGTATCAGCAACTGTATTTCTTCAATGATATAACTCTAGTGTACAAACTGGTAATAATAACTGATATAATTTCAGCCAAAAGAAATCAAGTATTGGCTGACCAATATCAACAGACTTCCAGAGGTATCTTTTCAAGCAATAAATGCAAATATTACAGGACAAGATACTCTTTTCGAAGTGTCGTTATTATTACAAGTATTGGTCGACCGATAGAACTCATTCCTCATGTATTTTTTTCTGGGAATATACAAATCCATTGTGACAGTTCAGATTAACAATATCCTAAAATATGCTCAGGTATGATGTAGCTAAGTCAACAATACTATATCACGGTATAGAATAGCATAGTCTAAACTATACCCATCTATATAAGTTTATACTGCGTTTTATTCATTTTATCAAGAACTGTTTTTTTCTTAACACGAACATTTTGGGATGTCTCCCGATTAGAAATGTGTAATTATGGCGGATATGAATTCATTCAATACAAATCAGACATTGGCTGATCAAAATCAATCGGCATCCAGACGTTAAGCCTTCTCATGTGCGAACGAAGGAATCGGAATAAAAATTGGACGCTAGAATGAACACAAGAAATCATTCCAGATGTGTGACACTGAATAATCTATATTGTCTTCGAATATAATCTATGGATACACAATTGAAATCTTATTACATGGTAAAAACGAAGGCATATCCTGGCCTAGGTTGGAGGCGTTCTAGCCTAAGGCATTTATGCCCGAAGTTATCAACTGGTCTAGCCTAACTGTCTAGAAAACCGAAAACCTAGAATATACTCAGATATATGGATATAATTTGAGGTGTTACACGGACTGCTTTGGGTAGATGGAACTCGTTATCCCGGAAGGCAGGTTATCTAGGGGAAGCAAAGGGGCACATCCAGGTGGTGTAATGGTTAGCAAGTTTGTCTCGCGAGATCAATTACGACTGAGTAGTGATTTCGATCCTCACTGGGTGCCCCATACTTTCGGCCTTGTGCCACATCTAAGCTACGCTTGGAGAATAACTATCTAGGGGAAGCAAAGCCCGGATTATAAAGATACGCTGCCTGCGGAAAAGGCTATAGAAATAAATCCGGATAGAAAAACCGAAGGCGGCTAGCTGTCTACACTGACAACTTTCCGGCAATTTCTGCAGCCAAGCCAGCCCCAACTATAATGCCTTTCATTTCTTTGGGGTACGGCTGAGATTTGGGTCTGAGTAACAGACGGCCTCCATATGCCATCGACAAGGCCTGCGTCCTGGTGTCGCAACTGCAATCTCTCTACCAAAGGACTGAATTTTAATCAAACAGGGCGATGCCTTTATCTTGCGAGATAAACGCCTGCCTAATAAACCTACAAATAAAAAGTCAAAACGATTGTGGGAAATGAATTCCCAACTTTGATTTTGTATAAACAATAATAGAATACACTTAAAAAATCATAGGGACTTGTGATTTGGCGCAATTATACTTATATTTCCGTTGTGTTGATATATATTGTAAGTCTTGTTTTTATGCCATGAAGAATTAGATCACGAAGGAAATGTAATCTAGTAATAAATTAATTATGCTGGTACGTTAACGGTTATTGGTGCATAAATTGGAATCAGCTAACCGAGTTCAAACTCTTGCCTTGTCTGTTGCGTTCACTTATGAATCACTGCACCTGGGAAAAACATAAATCCATTTTCTTCTCCGTCCCGGTATGGATTAAATAACGGAATAGATTTGAAAAGGCATGAATCTATGTTCCTTTAGTTATCTGTTAAATAACGTGGCAGACTGCGTTCTCTTGCCTTAGCTGCCAGACAGTGCAGGCGAGGGAATACTCCGAAGTAAAAATCTAGAAGTTCTATTTGGTGAAGCAAACGATTTCTGTTATCAAATCTTCCGAATTATTCCAGTTCAATGCTAAGGTGATCTTTTTCACTATCTAGCCTCGGCTGTCAGCTAGTCTAGTAGAAAAACAGCTTTGAATTCCAAACCAATTGTAATGCAGTTAGACAT
Organism: Acanthosepion pharaonis; assembly: GCA_903632075.3. NCBI lineage: Eukaryota > Metazoa > Mollusca > Cephalopoda > Sepiida > Sepiidae > Acanthosepion > Acanthosepion pharaonis. Next base: position 2,672,020 of record CAHIKZ030001258.1, read on the forward strand.
CCCTCGACCGTTTCTTTTAAAGCAATTCACAGATATTGATGAAACAAAACAATGATGTGTCATGATCGTCTAAATCTTAAAAGGTAAAGGGAAATATCGGCTAATCATTTAGACCAATATGAGACTCCTGAAATCATTTAAATTACATCCAAACAGAAGTGAGATTTATGATTTTAGATAAGACAATTGGTGAGAGAAAACAGACATTTTGTTGTTTCCCTTATTTTGGTCATTATTACTTTCTTTATTTAACAAGTTCTGTCGGGTAGAAAAAAAATGGAACAGTTTGAACTAGAAATATTGTACTGTATTAATTTCCCATTATTTCAATATTAAATGTTTTTCAATGCAAGATTCGAGAGCCGAGACAGTCACGTTAGAATACTGAATAAGGGTTATGATATTTAAGATGTAGGAAGTGAAGATTACGAGGATAGTGAGTATAGATAATTGATGAACCTTGACGTGAATTTAAGATGCTAGATCTCACGGAAATGTCAATGCGGCCGTCTGTTCCACGAAGTAGGAATTTCTTGGTGTAAAAAACATGCCTGAATGGAAATTCCTCATTGTGAATAGGGTATTAAAGAAATGAGGTTGAAGCGAATCTGTGAAAATGGCGTTTCCCGTCTGTAAAGATCTGGACTGCTAAATGGAGATCATCTGGACGTTTACTATGATAACAGTGACAGAATAACGAGAGGCTAGCGACGTTGCGCCTGCGCGGAAAACGCTCCAGAATGGGAAATAAGCACCACCGCGTAAGCGATTTAGAAGTATTGAAAGTGATGATTCTCCCTCATTTTTGTCTAATCCGACTCTTATAAAAATCAAAAATAAAAGAACGGTCAGAAATTTTCAGTAGAGAGCATTTTTCCAGAATCTTTAGTCATAAGTCGTATTTATGAGTTCCTCTTGAATTCTGGACGAAAATCGAATAGACATGAAAGGGATGGAATCCTGTTAAAAGTGCAAATGTTAACCATCAGTGGAGAAAACTCAGTATCTGATTGTTAATGAAGAAATAATAATAGTTTGTTTTTTAACATATTGAAAATTATAAGTCAGTTTTATTTTTCTTCGTTGATCACTTAGATTTTTCTTCAGAAGAAGAATTAGATGCAAGTCTTTAATTGTCTTCATTTTTTTGAAAACCATCTATATCTCATTTGATCTGAGTTTATTGCACGACGACTGAGGCGTCCCTAAAAGGGAAAGTGGTAAGGGAACTTCGAAATCTTTCCATGGTATGGCCGCTAAACCCACTTTAAAAACCACGAGCTTGGTTGCGTGATGGGAACGCTGGTAAATATCTATATCTTCAGATCTGGTAGATTTCCCAGTTACATCGTTCATAAAAAGAAGAAAGATGGTAGATCCTTGGAGGTTGACTGACTTAATATCATGGGCTTTTAAAATCAGCGTTCGAAATTCAGTTTTTTTTTTGTTTTTTTTTTTAGCTCAAACAGCGACACTGATAACTTTAGGATATATGAAACTGCCTAAGCTACCATGAATGGTGTTTTCTGTATTTCTTTAATTGTTGGATCTATGAATATTGCGCGGAACAGTAATTCGTCTTCATTTTCCACGTTAACATTTCAACAATATTTGATTTCTCATTTTGTAAAACAGACTTTGCATCATCGACCGTTTAAGAGAGAGAAGTTTTTTTTGTTTTTTTTTTTAAATTGGTGACCATAAAAAGAACTATAAAATGTTAAATACAAATTTAAGATTCATCATTTTATCGGAGATGGCCATGTTATACTAACTTTGCCGCCAACTAAATTGGAAAGAATTTCTATTTCCAATATTTCATGTTTTTTCTTCTTTCTTTCTTTTTTTTTTTTTGCTATCAGTGAAGACACACTGAAATTATTCGACTACTTGTTAAAGGAAATATATGACAGTAAATACTTCCCGTACTTTCATTTATCTTACGTCATTTAATCAAGCAAGGAACCATGATTAAAAACGTAATGTATTATTTATTTCTTTACAATTTTAATCTTCAATTCTTTATTCGCTGTGAACACAACCTTTTGTTTCTGACACTGTCCATCTTTTTATCCAAATTCAGTGGACAATAACAATTGCTCTTTTGTTCGTCTTTATACGTCAACTAAGAAAAAAAAACTCCAATTCAATCTGCTTCTTTCCCGCTGAGTTCCTTTTCAGAATTCACTGATAAGTCACTTTACAGAATGTCTAAACATTTTATCCGATTCATTTTTAACCTCAGCTTCCAAAAGCTCGTGCTGCAAATATTCAATCACCTATTTAATTCTAACGAATTGTGAATAAACGGCTTTTGATCCGACTGAGTCTAATATTAATGCTAGAATAGAAATCAAAATAATCACTATTTTTTTCACTCTCTTCCCGCCTTTATGAAGGAATAGATTTGATTTCTTTTCAGACAAAATACACTTGAAGATAACCTTGTCGGTCGCCGCGTTTTACATGGGAAAACGTGATTGGTTCTTTCACGAGAAAACGTGATTGGTTCTTTCACGAGAAGATCATTGCGGAGTCACTAGAGCTACAGAATCCTTGGGGAAAACTTATTCATATGTTATGAATATATTTGAGAAAAAATGCGACAATACAGACGATATCGAGGAATTGATTTTTACACATTTGTATCCTGTCATTAGTCTTACTGGTTTTTGAAGTGATGCTATTGAAAGATTTCTGGTAACATCTTTAGAGACGCTTTTCAAAATTCTTCGAAATTGTGTGCAATATGAATTTTTTTTCCTTCCATTGCTTTTTGAAAATACACTATTTTTTTCGGCTTAAGCTTTTATGTGATTTCCAAAAGAATCCTTTGGGATTTATGAATAAGTTTGACGTATTGAAGAGAAAAATATCACTCAATTTCTAATTCAGATTTCTCTTAATTATACAAAATTTCAAAGCGCAGTTGAATTTTTCAACTTATCATTAGTGATAAAAAAAACAAGTAGAAATTTCTTTCGAAATATTTTTAAACATCTTTGTCTATTTTACAGTGAAGGACATTTGTTATTATGTTAAAATTTGTAAAATATCTGTTTTTAGTTGGTGAAAAGTCCTCAAGATCAACATGTTTTTTTTTTTTATTAAATTAATTTTTAGCTTAGCAGATGACAGAGCAAGTATCATTTTTAATAGGGATAAATAAAACCGACTTACGTTTCTTTCCATTTATAGCTACAGTCTTTTACTACGCTTTGTAATAATTGGATCAACGAAAATGCTTATCTCTAACGCGAAAGCTTTGGGATTACTGGCTTCTACAGAATTTGACATTTCGATTTTCATATTTTTGGTGTTTCGACTACATTGTGAGTCGGTATTTTTTTTTTTGTTTTGTTTTTTTCTCATGAGAAAGATGTGCCAAAAATAGTGAAATGCAATAAGTCTTTTTTTCAAATGTCAGTTTAAAAAAAAAGAAATAAAAACTATTATATTGGCACTACGTTGTAATAAATATGGCGACAAAGATGAGGACAATAGTTTGAATAATGTAAATAGCGTACATAATACCTCATCTAAGAAATATAGACAGATATGTTATTGGCGTTAAGGCCTCGTCGTTTTACAGTTGAAGTGGCTAGATGGAACCGAACGTTCTATGCTAACAGTTTATTCTCACATACTTCTCGCATGTGGGACTAACTTTCAAGCTCTTAATTTTCAAGTCAATTTTGATTTTCAAAAATTTATATGACATGTCATTCCCTACCTTCTGTCTTCTTAATTCCTCTTCTTTTATTGTTCTCTCTCTCATAATAATGTTTTATTTTTCTCATATTCTCTCACACCCCGTAAATGCCTTGCGTTTTATTGGTTTTATTGTCTTGCCTACTGTGAAATGATTTTTAAAAAGGAAAAGAGGAAAATATATAAATAAAAAATAAAAGTGTGAGAATTAAATAAACAATTATTGTAATCTAGAAACATTACCTTTATCTTCATGGCGTCAGTTTAAAGTGACGACTGCTTTTTCCCCATCTATCTAAATTGTAATTATCGTATTATAATTGTGCTTGTCCCGCCCGTGGTTAATTATTACGACCGTTACGTCTTGCCAGTATCTCATAAACAATGGACTATTTGCGTGGAAAGAGACATTACTTGGTTTCGGTGAGAAAATGAAAGAAAAAAGAAAGAAAGAAGGAAAATAAAAATTAAGAGATAAAATCTTATTAAGCTGATAAGGACGTATACTTAATTTTGATCTCGGCCGAAAGCCTAGAAAAAATGGCGATCCCGTGTAGGATCAGTCGATCTACTTGGATTTTCAGAGGAAAAATAAAATCCGAGTGTTGTGCTCATAAATGCAACACGAATTTATAAACATCACGAACAAACGATATTCACAAGAAAAAGAAATAAGACCAAAGAAAATATGACAATAACATTTATACAATCAGATACATGCATTTACATATCAAAAATCAATGTTCTTTTTTCTGGACATGGATGGACCACAACTTCGATTGTTCGAAATGATTTGTCTCAAGTCTAAAAATTTCTGGAGTGTTTTTGTTACAAGTGAGGAAATCATGTGGTATGGGACGCCTATATCTGTGTGGCTGTGTGAAGCACACGCTAAGTTAACGTGAGTGACTGCTGCTTGCTTGCTTGCGATAGCCAAAATTTTAAAACACAGAGAAGGGAGACAAGATTTACTTTCGTCGCATGTAAAAAAATGATCGGTGTCTCGCGCGTTGACATGGTAACGTGTGTCTAAACTGTTGATCGACACTGATCTAGTTCGCTGACTGTCTTTCGCCGACTGTCCTTCACTGACTCTATCGTTGCAGATCTGGTTACTGACCGTTGCTGACTAGCCGGTTTTCATCGCTATTTGACACGGTGTTCGGCTCATGTGTCATATCTTAGTTTTACGTGGGGATCTTCTTAGTAACTCGAGCCCTGACCCATTTGCAGGTCATTTGAAGTTTAACCGCACAAACATGGTAGAGAAAACATCACGTGACTTTTCATATCCAATCAGGTTCTAGAAACGAGTTATTTAATTTGGAACCGTGATTTAATTGCAGATATTTGCACTTGTTTGTGCTTCACTTATTGGGCGTAAAATATAGGAGTTTATATCCTATACCGGATAAAAGCACCATTTTTCAGACGCACATTATCGAACGAAGGCAATCAAGTGAGCAATCGCCAAAAAACCAATTACTATAAATAAAATACTATAACATCGTCTACTGAATTATTTTCAAATTACTATTAAGGGAAATGCTCGTCAGACGGGGATTTTGCTAGAAAGAAAGAAAGAAAGAAAGAAAGAAATAAAGAAAGAAAGAAAGAATGGATGATAAAAGTGTTAATGTCTCCTGTCACTAGCTCATAAATAATCCACCATTCCGTTTTAAAAATATCCTACTTAATTTCAGCAAGAAATTAAAGAAAGAAAGAAGGTGAGAAAGAAAGACTTGTTTAACGGCTGTTTCATTAAAATGGAAAAAATTTCTTTTTTTCATTTTTTATTTGTTATTATAGCCGGCAACTCGTATTCGAGGATAACCGGTTAATAGGGCGGCTAGCCAATCCGTATTGCAGACGCTTGCGCAGGCGCATTTGTGTTTATTCAACACCGCCTGTGGTTTAAACTATGCTGAGCAGACCTTAGAGTTTATTGTAAAGAGCGTGTTATCTAACGTGATCAACAATTTGAACAAGGCCAGCACGCTTAAGCCCTCGGCCACGATGAAATGAGACTTCTAGCACAACTATCGATATTTCCGTATACCCAATTTCCATGGTTCCGTCTATTCACAATGCTTCGGTCAACCCGTGGTATAGTTTTCAGGCACTTTCTAATGGCGCCGCAAGCTGGTATCGACCCCTCCAGTTCAATAACATAAGGAAATAATGTTGGTGTTTTTGGGTGCCCTGGTGTACTAGTGAGCCAGCCAAAATGAGCTGACACATTTTATAGCTCATAGAACGGTTAACCAATCAGAAGGCTCAAAATATTCAATGCAATGTGTATAAAGGCAGCCATGTTTTTTCCCGAATATGCACTGCTAGTCTATGATATCGAAGACTGAAAAATTACGGAACAGCTGGTGGTGGTATTGGCAATATAGTCAGATTCAGTACAGTGTCTGACTCGTGAGTGTTAATCTTTAACGTTATTTCATTGAACAGATTACGTACTGCACTGTATTCTATATTCACAGACAATGGTGAACATGGTCAACAAATAGCCTTCCTGACAAATCGACGACATTCGAACCCGGGTCTCATGGTTAGAATGCAAACGTTCTAACCATTCAGCCACATGCCCATTTTTATTTACATCCTCTTCTTAATATAACGACCATCATTTATATTAACGATTGTTATCGCAAAATTTTCTGAAAGTTTTTAAAGTCAAATATTTAACGATTCGATAGGGGAATTTCTACGGATAATTTGTTGTTGTAGAACTCGCCGTGAGCTTATTCAATCATTAACTTAAGAATTAAGATTCATCAGAGAATTTAAATAGGAAAACCCTGATATTTTCACGGATCTACAATTAAACTATAATTTCGGAAAATCCACATTTCGCTGAAATATATTGAAAAAAAATGTCCACGTGTCCATTTGAAATCAAGAAAATATGAACTTTAGGCAAAATGGTCCAAATTAGAGAGAAAAATTTTAGTCATATTAAACTCCAATCAGTAGTAAAGAGAGTGAATGCTGTTTAATGGCCATCGTTTCCTATTAATCTCTGGTGAAAAAAATACAACTGTGGAAAAACAATTTTTTTTTGTTTTTTTTTTCTGGGATTGAAAAAGAGGGCAAAGATGTCATCCCGTATTAAAAGAATAGGACAAGAGCATTTCATTATACATCAAGAGGACTCGACATGATCTGAGATGATAAAGACCGAATAAGGGCATTTCATCATACATGTAGGGATCATTATATGATCGGAACTGACAAAAGTCAGATAAGGGCATTTCATTTTACAAGGGTCTCGACATGATCTGCGATGATAAAGGCCGAATAAGGGCATTTGACCATGCATCTTGGGATCTTCATATGATCGGTACTAACAAAAGCCGGATAAGGGCATCTCATTATACACCTAGGAAACTTCAAGTGACGGCAACATATATTAACCTTCATTTCGCTAACGGAACTTGGAAAAAAGTTATATTTCTTTTTATAGTTTTATATGCAAAATTTATTGATTGATTCAGCTGCTACGGCTTATCAACCTATTCTAGGTCATTTAAAGCCATAATGTTGACATGCTCCATTCTTCTAAGATGCATAATCAGTTTTGAAGGTGAGTATAATACTTTTTGTTTTATTGCGATGGTATTCATTGGCTTCGACTATGACATTTATTTCTACTATTATAACGGGCTGCATAATGTTTCCTATAGATAATAATATAAACTTCAGTATTCCCATTGAAAATGCTTCCGGTATAGACACCCATAATCAATTTCATTGTTTATCTACATAATACTATTCCGTACTTGACTTACAAAAATTACGGTTCACGTATAAGCCGGTAGTTTTATCTTACTGACCGGTAAATAAACAATTTTTAATATGAAAGTTGTCACTGATATAGAAATTAACAATTTCTTTCTGTTTCCTCTTTCCCACCTAAAACAAAGATATGCGCAGACACACTATTTACATTATTCGGACTATAATCCTCATCTTTGTCGCCATATTTATTACAACGTTTCGGCCGTTGTACGCTCCGAACTTCTTCAGGTGGTTGGAATGTCGAACAGAACCCTTTATTTCGCCCACTGAGATAGACCGTTCGATTTACACGTGCCATGTCTAATGGATGTCAGTTATCAGTTATCTCCGTTTAATTCCAGCCAGGTATTGAACTCACACTCTTTGGGTCCTGTCACTGGATCTAAATAACACCTTTATCCACTGTGCCATGTGTCCTCAAGGACACATGGCACAGTAGATAAAGGTGCTATTTCAACATTCCAATCACCTGAAGAAGGCCGGAGCGTACAACGGCCGAAACTTTGTAATAAATATGGCGGCAAGGATGAGGACAATAGTCCGAATAATGTAAATAGTGTGCATAATACCTCATCTCAGAAATATAGACAGGTGTGCAAACACGTTATCAGGGAAACTATACTTTTCATCATCGGATCAAAGAAAGAAATGATTTATACATACATACATATAGGGTAAGACATAAATACCTCCCCTATAGACCTCCCGTACATACCTCCCATATAATAGTAGGGCATTAGCGGTAATGGTGTTTTCATCTAGCTAATGCCTTACCATAATGTAAGAGGTATTACATGAGAGAGAGATACAATGTGCTGAGGTGTCTATGTATATATGATTTATGTACACGTGTTTTAAATGTTTAAATGGCTTTCCGACGATTAATCCCTACAGCCGATATCATCATGGTCGTTTTGTCAAGAAGGTGATTTATTGATGTTATCAGTTTTGGGGAGAGATGCCCAGTCTAGAGTACCATTCAAAAATGTCAGGAAACCATGCTACAGTTTGACCCAAGGAACGGAACTTTTCGAAAAGCCGTCATCGGCTGTTCTCGCACGAAGTCACAAATCATCGTGACCGAGGTTTTCATCTTACACTGTTGTTCAAAATGCTGATGATCACAGCTAATAGAGACTGTAACTAAGGTGAGCTCAGCACAATTGCAGTGTAAACCGCTGACCTACACTCTAGGCATTGAACAAACACAATGTGCTTTAGCACATTTTTGTAGATTGACGTGCTTGGAAAATGAGCAATTATGATTAAAATTCAGATGAGTATCTGACGGAACGGTAAATATATTAGACAATTTGGAAAAGTTGTATTTAAGCATGTTTCGCTGGATTTTTTAACGTTATCAGAAAAATGAATTTTATTTCAATCAAATGTACATTTATAAGACAGTGTCAATGAGTTGATTTTTTTAAATTTAAATCTAATATTTTTCTAATAATTTGTCTAATCTCAATTCATTTTTTTCTTATATGTTCATTTGTTTCACGATTTTTCGTCTACTACATTTTGCAACATCTTTAAAGTAGGAACAACTTAAATGGTTTTCAAGTTGTCTCTTTGGACGCCCTTTAAGTTAGTACCGATACGTTTTTCATTGACCGCGCGTATAGCTGTTTGGAAAGAGAACAGGAGTCTCTGAATTCAGTGAAGAAAAAAAGTCACCCAGCTTTGAACACCACCAATATTTTTGTGGTTCTCTTATTTACTTCTCTTTTTCAAATCGAAATACAGATAAATAATCAATCATTAACAGTGGATCATATCGGCTCGACACATTTTCGGGCTCTCTCGCTACATATCAGCGTGTCTATTTTCCGTGTTCTTTCATTCTTAAAGGATTTTTGAAATTCTCTGTGCGTTAAGGTGATTGAAGTTAGGAAAGTCGATAACGATAAGATCGCCAGCGAACTGAAAACAATCATTTTTGACAGGAGTCAGCGCACCGCCCTTTTGCAAAAGCCCAAGTATTCATGGTTTTTAGTTTTTCCTTTAGACGCTGAAGAATGCCGGTAGGAGTGACCACGAATGACCCCCAGAGAAGGTGCACGTTTTTGCTCTCTCTCTCTCCCCCCTCTCTCTCCCCCTCTCTCTCCCTCTCTCTCTCCCCCTCTCTCTCCCCTCTCTCTCCCTCTCTCTCTCTCTCTCTCTCTCTCTCTCTCCTTTAGGATCTGACTGAGTTTTTATTTATCTCTCTCTTATTTTTAAGTCCCTCCATTTTTCTTTGTCCTCGCTCCCCTTTTCTCTTTTGCCTCTGTTTGTTTTCATTTTTCTTCTCCTTTTCAGTTATTTCTTCTCATCTATTTCTTTTTTACCCCTCCTTCTCTAGTACTTGTCATTCTTTCTTTTCATCATTTGCATTGTATACTTGTCGACGGTGCTTGGAATGCACACACTACGACGTCAGCAGACGTGCAATCACGCCACAAAAATGAAACGGAACCTTTAAGGCAGACACTTGCAAACACATGTATAAATCTGGCATATATTTACAGATAAACCTCTGAGCAAGACTTTTTAAGCATAAAACCAATCAAAGATTACCTATAGACCCAAGTATAAACCTGAGCAACGTTTCTCTATAGAATCAAATATAAATCCTGTCAATGGGTATATATAAATCTCAACTATAAACCAACTAGTGTTTACCTGTGCACAAATATAACAGCGATCTGTTTGCTTATAGACTCAAGTATAAAACATATCAAGGTTTTCCAATAAACTCAAGTATGAGACGAAAAATGTTGTTTATAGAATCAAAAATAAATCCCGTTATTGCATACCTATAAATTCAGCTATAAAGCAACCAGTATTTGCCTATAGACTAGCGATAATCCGTACCAATATTTAACTTTACACACGTGAATAACACCAAACAATGTTTGCTTTAGCCTCAAGTATTAAGCCGAAGAATTTTTATCTGTAGACTCAAGTATAAATTCGGAAGATGTTTACCTATAGAACCAAGTATATATCCGAACAACGTCTATATATAAAACTTAATTATATACCGACTAGTGTTTACCTACAAACACAACTATAAATCAGACAATTATTTACTTATAAACTCAAGTATAAAACCGTATAAGGTTTACCTATATACTCAATTATAAACCCGAACACTGTTTACTTTTGACTCAAGTATAACTCCGAATAGTATTTATAGAAATCACTAACATAGACCCGAAAAATATTTAACTTTTGACTCAAATGTAACCCCGAACAGCATTTTCATAGAAAACACTTCTATAAACCCTAACAATATTTAGCTGTGAAGCTCAACAATTAATCTGACTAATGATTGCCTAGAATATCCATACTAAACCCGAACAATATTTACTTATAGAACTCATCTATTAGACTGACCAATGTTCATTGGGTGCACCATGCAGGGGCCTTGTGCCGCAATTAAGCTACGCTTATAAAATCACCATAAACCAACCAATGTTTACCGACAGATTCAAGTAAAAATACGACACATGTTTACGTACAGACGCAAGTATAATTATTTTTTCGGTTTGTTGCTGTAACGATTTGTTCGTCATTAATAAATGATTAATTCGATGGAAAATATTCCTACTTGTTCCTACTGCAGACTGATTGAAATATCATGTAAACTCAATGTTTTTCTTCCGTGCATTCTTACATCAATTTTCGTTGTCCCAATTATAAAAAAAAAACATTTATAAATATTTAACGAAATCATGCAACGTTCTTTGTCTGTTCATCCACACCTCGCCTCAAAAATCAAGTATATTGACAATACCTGTTATGGGTGTTTAAAACTCTTTATATAATTGCTTTATTTTGCTATGAAGACATGTTAAATAGGATTTTAGCCATTAACTAGTTTTCCCCGATACTGTCATGAGTATTCTTTATGAATAAAATAATGATAATAATCTCCAATCAAACTTTTTTCCCCATGACCTGATGCAAATGAATCTGTTGAATTCGGGTTTCAAGCTGATTATTTAATTGAGAAAGAATTATGTACACTATTCACATTATTCGGACTATTGTCCTCATCTTTGTCACCATAGTTGGAATGTTGAACTGAACCCTTTATATTGTTCGCTGGGGTAAACTGTTCTAGTTCCATGTGGCATGTTTAAGTATGTCAGTTGTATCCTGTTAATTCTCCACTGCCTTAACTGGGTATTGAAATCACAAGTCCTTGGGTCCTGTCACTGGATCTAACTAACGCCTTTATCCACCGTGCTATGTGTTCTTGTGAGTTCAGTACCCGGTTAAGGCAATAGATTGTGCCCCAAGAGAAACGTTTTCTTTTCCCAAGCCTGTCACCCCAGAGAAATAGAAGCTGGATCAAGCAATGATATACAAGTGATAGAGATGTTGCATGGGGGGTGGATTTGATTAATCATTTATAGTAATTCATTCTGTGGAGGTTTCTTCTACACTCTATGAATGACTATAAATGATATATATATATATATATATATATATATATATATATATATAGATAGATAGATAGATAGATATAGAAGTAAACATAGAAGCCAACATTCAGAGGCGACAGGATGTTTCATGCTAGACGCAATCGTCAGGTCTAGAGTGTAGGATTTTTTTCTATTCATATATATGGGTCAGTGGTGTATTGTGGGTAATCGATTCTGGCGGTTATTTTAGCGTGAATGGCTTGTTTATTCGTTCATTTACTTGTTTTTTTATTTTCATTTTTTTTTCTATATATTTATTTATTATTTTCGTTTTTTATGTTTTATTAATGTAGTAAATATATATATATATATATATATATATATATATATATATATATATATTAGTTAATAAAGATATATATATATATATATATATATATATATATATATATATATATATATATATATATATATATAAAAAAAAAACAAAATTATCCGCACTCATAAAACAGATATATTATGGAGATAGTGCGGATAATTTTGTCACACACACACTTTGCATTCAACAACATTACTTGATAAGACACAGGGAGTGTTAAAACAAAATGGCTATTTTTTAGTGATTTTATAACATGTTTATGTTATAAATTTTCTAAATAAATAATTTTAAATATATATATATATATATATATATATATATATAAGCTGAGTGTGTGCGCGCACATACATTAACTATATCATATTCACCTGAAGATACCTATTCCTGTGGTGAATGATATTTCATCTAATGTGGGTTCTTTATCTTGTATAATGATAGCTTATAGCGATTATAATAATAATAGCTTATAATATAGCTTATAGAGATTTGATTCTTTCTGTTCATAGAGTGCTGTAGAGTACTTTAGCCTAATCTCCTCGTATTTGTCTTATGTTCATAGTTATATATTCGCTGAAATTAATGACCTTAAAATGGCTTAAGATATGTTGGTTCCTAGCCTTTTAGCTATTTAGGCATCAATGCCTCTTTTTTACATGTTTGTTTGGACAAGGCTAACAAGGTAACATTTTGATTTTTTTTTTATTGTTTTCTTTTGTATACACGCAAGTCCAGCTTTTTCTATGCGTTTTGAATGCAAAAGAAAAAGTGCTTCTGAAAAATATTTATAAAAAAGAAATCACTTGTACGCATAATTCAAAAAACATTTTTAAAAAAGTAAACAAAGAACACCTAGTTTTTTTTTCAATGAGTCACAAATATACATATATATATATATATATATATATATATATATATATATATATATATATATATATATGTTGTCGGTTTTTAAGGCTTGTGGACACCTATTACCTGTATCGTCGTTTTTGGGCGTGCTTATATATCTTAATATGTCTACCTGTTTGTGTATTATAATCTGATATTATATGTATTGTCTTTTGCAAGATTTAACCCTCCACTGCCCACATCATCACTTCAAATGTATCTAAGTTGTAACGAAGCTCAGAGCAACATTAGATTTTAACGTTTATTCTAACTTATTTTTTGGTCTATAACAAAGCATATGTATTTTTCCACAGTTTCTTCTTTAAATAATTTTTTTAAAACTTAATACAGACTGAATTTAAAATTTAAAATTGGCAATTATTAATTTTTTAATTTTATAGTAAAATTTAATATTAATTAGTTAGAATTAATTATATTTTAGTCTAACCCTAACATTAAAACATTAATTAATTATTATAAACAAGGTTCGTTTTTGAATTCTTGTATACATTTGTTCCAGCTTATGTAACAGCGTTTTCCCTAATGAGGGTTGTTTGATTGATTCGAACCTTTTAAAACCCTTTATTCTACATTAAACACCATGACTTGATAAAACACCAGAAGTGTTGAAACAAAATGGTTATTTTTGTAGTGATTTTATAACATATTTATATTATAATTTTCAAATAAATAATTATATATGTGTGTGTGTGTGTGTTTGTGTGCGTGTTTGTGTATTGTCCTTTTACATATATACTTCAGTTATATCTTAAAGTTTGCGAGGCACACATGCACAGACACAAGCGAGTGCGCACACACACACACATACATACATACATACACACACACATATATATGTATCTGTGTGTTTGTGTGTGTTTACATATACTGAGCTGGACTGTATCTGTAGAAGAGACGAGATGAATGAAAAGACAAGAGGAAAACTATACTTAGTTTTTAGCCGACACGTTTCGTCATCTGATCGTCAAGGCAAATGTGAGGATTTTATTTTGCAACAATATATATATATATATATATATATATATATATATATATATATATATATATATATAAGTATAGTTTTCCTTTTGCCATGTGATTCATATATATGTATGGCTAGACATGCAATTGCTTCAAGTTCGAAACCTTTAGGCTATCAACGCACGTTTACGCTATCAGCGCAAGCAGCGGAGAAAGGGAGTGTTTAACGCATTATACACGACATATATGCATTCCCGGCATAATAAATAAAATATTAATATAGGGTACAATCATCTTCCATCTCTGCTATCGAACCAGTAAGAAAAAGCGGGGGACATAGCACTAGACAAGGGATTGCAAGCCTAGATCGAAACCCAACTAATTTGAAAAACAATCGGAGTCTCTCACCCCTGTCAGCGCACAGAGCGAAGAAAGGGAATTTTAACGCATTGTATACGAGATATAAGCATTGCCGGCTACCAGACACGGAACTGTCATATAGCCTGAAGTGCTTTAACCGAATGGGCCACGTCGATTTTACAAAAAAGCAAACAAACAGTAAAATCGACCTTGCTAACCGAACGCTTCTCTGTGGCCCAATCGGTTAAGGCACGGCTATATGAAGGTTCTGTAAATGATACAGGTTCGATTCCTGTTGGAGGACCCATATTTTCTATGAAAATTTCTCGGACATTCAGGCTGGTAAATGTTATTAATACTGTTTATTATAAACAGATCATTTACTTAAATATTTGTATCTATAAAAAGAACGTATAAACATAAAAAAATGTCTTAAATAATTGTCGAACTTTGTCCATTTCATTATATATATATATATATATATATATATATATATATATATGGTGATTTCTCAGATAAAACGTTCTGTATCACCCTAAACATCATCAGAAAAACAAACACTGAGCAGATTTTCATTTATTAAGTTTAACATAAAATCCTATTACTATGACGTAACCTGAAGAATACATTCGATAGAGACTGGCGCATAACTTCTCGTAATATCTTGATTGATTGATCCGTTTTTACGGTTTATCAACTATTTCTTGGTGATTTAAAGTCGAAACATATTTCATATTGTCTCTTAGTGAGAAACATTAAGGAAAATTCTTGTTGATAATGCAAGAATCCTTTTCAGGTCACTTAGTAGATATAAGCATTCCCGGCTTAGCACAGTGCTCAGTTCATAGCGAACATACAAATGCAAAGAGTAAAATTGTATAGGTGAATAAGAACATAAATAAATAAACTACTATATTACTTTTTTTCGTCCTTACAACAGGTCGATTCAGACAATGAAAGGGTCCCCGTGTGCTTCTTATAATATGTAAAATCGTTTATTTAACAAAACAAGGACAAATGAAAGGGCGCCAATATAATCAGAATGATAAACATTTATTAAATATTAATTATTAATCATATCACAGAAGTGAAGCACCCTATCAAGGGTTTTAAGTTCGGAATTTTCGGACACGCCTGTGTCCTTCATCAACGGAGCATGAAATAAACAGAGAAATGGGAATTACTCACCGACAGATGTTTTGTAGACGGTTGTTTTTCTGATTGAAATCATATTATTAACAAAAACCAAATCTCTGTCTGGTTCCTCGATGTGCGAAACTTTTTTAATGAAAATAAACTTAAATTTTTGATCGGTGTAAAAACGTTAGGCAGGTCTATTTTTATTAACGGGTGGGTATAAATATAGATGACGTGAGTTACACTTTGCGTGGTGGGGAGGATATCTCGCGTGTAGCCAGTTGTAGCCAAGAATTGCCCGATCACATTGTCAAGTTCAGAAAGACGGGCTGTTGATTTCATTCATGATAGATAGATAGATAGATAGATAGATAGATAGATAGATAGATATGAACAAATGGATAGTTTCATAAATATAAAAAATACAATGCTAGATTGATGGCTTAGAGATAGAAAGAAAGTGTACGGTATACAAAATATGAACAATTTTGTCTTTCTCGATTTCTAAAGAACTGAAATTCTACTTTAATGAATTCTACATCATTAAGGGATTGTCTTTTTAAAATAGGAAAACATAATAAACTACATATAAAACAATGTTATTCGTTAATTTTCCTCACGATTACTGACTAATCCCATATAACATGTGATGAACTTTGCTTTCGTCTACCAATATTTTTTATGTTAACAGCCGTATTGGCTGTTTGTGAGGAAGTGAGGGGGTATGTGCAGGAACTGCAAGAAAAGCTACGGGTGAATGTGTTTCGTAAGTAAGAAGTGTCCAAATTTAATTTTGCTTTTTAAACATTGGTATTCAAGAATGAAGGTAGGTATTCATACTGGTCTGTTTATACATTGTATACCGTACAATTTCTTTCTATCTCTAAGCCATCAATCTATCATTGTATTTTTCATATTTATGAAACTCTCCATTTGTTCATATCTATCTATCTATCTATCTATCTATCTATCTATCTATCTATCATGAATGAAATCAATCAAGCAAAAAATGAACGGGCATAAATCAACATTGTCAAATTAATTAAAAGCATTACGATCCCTATAGAAACATAATACTCAGCACTACAAGAAAAAGCAATCTATGCCATGAATTTCATCTAGGAAAAAATGGAAACATCCAAAGTAGTTATCTATCTATCTATCTATCTATCTATCTATCTATCTATCTATCTCAGTCTGTTCATATCTATCTATCTATCTATTAGATTCGGTTCTATCTATCTATCAATCTATATATATATATATATATATATATGAAGAAATTTTGAAAAAACAAACAAAAATCCTTAAATGTAGTTAAATGAAAGAAATGTCGACGTCTGACGTTTCGGTTTATTAAACCTTTTTCAAGACAATATTCATCAAAATACAATTCAGTTCAATATGACAAATACGATGGACATAAAAACACAAGTCTTATTCCGAACAGATAACTGAAAATTTTTTTAAAATGATCAGCCTTCCGTCTAACATGGTCACGCTGTCGTCACATGGGCGACGCTTTCATAACGTATTCCTGAAAGTTTGTGATTATTTTGAAATGAAAAAGAAAAAAAGAAAAAAAAAAAATTCTATTAGGTTCTAAAATTCTTATGTGTGTGTTGTCGAGCATCAATCTCGCTGAGATTGATGCTCGACAAGCACACATAAGAATTTTAGAACCTAATAGAATTCTTTCATTTAACTACATTTAAGGATTTTTGTTTGTTTTTTCAAAATTTCTTCATTCTGTCGGATTTATATCCATTTACACTTGCTTATATATATATATATATATATATATATATATATATATATATATATAGTAGATTCGGTTCTATCTATCTAGCTATCTATCTATCTATCTATTAGATTCGGTTCTATCTATCTATCTATCTATCTATCTATCTATTAGATTCAGTCCTATCTATCTATCTATCTATCTATCTATCTATCTATTAGATTCGGTTCTATCTATCTATCTATCTATCTATCTATCTATTAGATTCAATTCTATCTATCTATCTATTAGATTCGGTTCTATCTATCTATCTACCTATTTATCTATTTATCTATCTATTAGATTCGGTTCTATCTATCTATCAATCTATCTATATATATATATATATATATATATATATCTAGTAGATTCGGTTCTATCTATCTATCTATCTATCTATCTATCTATTAGATTCGGTTCTATCTATCTATCTATCTATCTATCTATCTATTAGATTCGGTTCTATCTATCTATCTATCTATCTATCTATCTATTAGATTCGGTTCTATCTATCTATCTATCTATCTATCTATCTATTAGATTCAATTCTATCTATCTATCTATTAGATTCGGTTCTATCTATCTATCTACCTATTTATCTATTTATCTATCTATTAGATTCGGTCCTATCTATCTATCAATCTATATATATATATATATATATATATATATATATATATATATATATATATATCTAGTAGATTCGGTTCTATCTATCTATCTATCTATCTATCTATCTATCTATCTATCTATTAGATTCAGTCCTATCTATCTATCTATCTATCTATTAGATTCGGTTCTATCTATCTATCTATCTATCTATCTATCTATCTATCTATCTATTAGATTCAATTCTATCTATCTATCTATTAGATTCGGTTCTATCTATCTATCTACCTATTTATCTATTTATCTATCTATTAGATTCGGTTCTATCTATCTATCAATCTATCTATCTATCTATCTATATATATATATATATATATATATATATATATATATATATATATATATATCTAGTAGATTCGGTTCTATCTATCTATCTATCTATCTATCTATCTATCTATTAGATTCAGTCCTATCTATCTATCTATCTATCTATCTATCTATCTATCTATCTATTAGATTCGGTTCTATCTATCTATCTATCTATCTATCTATCTATCTATTAGATTCAATTCTATCTATCTATCTATTAGATTCGGTTCTATCTTTCTATCTACCTATTTATCTATTTATCTATCTATTAGATTCGGTTCTATCTATCTATCTATCTATCTATATATATATATATATATATATATATATATATATCTAGTAGATTCAGGTTATCTATCTATCTATCTATCTATCTATCTATCTATCTATCTATCTATCTATTAGATTCAGTCCCATCTATCTATCTATCTATCTATTAGATTCGGTTATCTATCTATCTATCTATCTATCTATCTATCTATCTATCTATTAGATTCAATTCTATCTATCTATCTATTAGATTCGGTTCTATCTATCTATCTACCTATTTATCTATTTATCTATCTATTAGATTCGGTTCTATCTATCTATCTATCTATCTATCTATCTATCTATTAGATTCGGTTCTATCTATCTATCTATCTATTAGATTCGGTTCTATCTATCTATCTATCTATCTATCTATCTATTAGATTCGGTTCTATCTATCTATCTATCTAGTAGATTCGGTTCTATCTATCTATCTACCTATTTATCTATTTATCTATCTATTAGATTCGGTTCTATCTATCTATCTATCTATCTATTAGATTCGGTTCTATCTATCTATCTATCTATCTATCTATCTATTAGATTCGGTTCTATCTATCTATCTATCTATCTATTAGATTCGGTTCTATCTATCTATCTATCTATCTATCTATCTATCTATCTATTAGATTCAATTCTATCTATCTATCTATTAGATTCGGTTCTATCTATCTATCTATCTATCTAGTAGATTCGGTTCTATCTATCTATCTACCTATTTATCTATTTATCTATCTATTAGATTCGGTTCTATCTATCTATCTATCTATCTATCTATCTATCTATCTATCTATCTATCTATTAGATTCGGTTCTATCTATCTATCTATCTATCTATCTATCTATCTATCTATCTATCTATTAGATTCGGTTCTATCTATCTAATCTACCTCAGACTGTTCACATTTTTCAAGTCGCTTCTATTTGTTCACCTGGCATCAAGGTATCTGAGTGGAAGTTACTGAGGAGCGTGGAACCACCTTTTAATTGCTTTTGTTCATAGGTCCACCTTGACCGGAGGTGGTAGCACCTTTTAGGGTCAAACTATAGGCAAATATTTAACCCCAAACTGGGGTCAAATCACTATGTAAGTATGAAAATAAAATTTTAGAGTAAGAATAACAGCAATACATTGCCATAGTAAAATAAATACATTTTTTTGTAAAAGAAACTACCCCAATGCCCCCAAGATAATTAGATGACCAGTAAGAGATATATGTCTTCACCTCTATTTCAGTTTATATCTATATTTCTATCTATTCAGCTATCTATCTATATTCATATTTATTTCAGTCCATCCACATCTATCTATCTATCAATATATATATATATATATATATATATATATATATATATATATATATATATATATATATATATATATATATATATATATTTCACCTCTATTTCAGTTTATCCATATCTATCTTTCTATCTATTCAGTTATCTATCTATATTCATATTTATTTCAGTCCATCCACATCTATCTATCTATCTATCTATCTATCTATCTATCTATCTATCTATCTATCTATCTATCTATCTACGCCTTGCGTGCCATTGTTTACTAAAGCAATTTAGCCGATCGCCCGTTTTCCTTCTCTTCACCGCAAATTCCATGAATAGAAATTTCTTGTTTTATCAAACCGCTTCTTACACAGCCATCGGAACATGACATTTTGATTTTCCTTTTTGATTATATTTTTTTAAACTATTCTTGGTTCGTAGCACTTCGTTTTTCTCGTTCTTTTTTTTCCGTTTCTTTTTGCTCGTCGCCTACTCGCCTCTACTCTTAATGCATTATTTTCGAGTTCGCCAACATGGATGTTGGCCGCATGTATTTTCAGCCGAGGTATTATGAAAACGCGGGAATAATCCGCGGAAAGCATCTATCATCATGGAAAACGTAGTTATCGAAGGACATCAAACGTAATATTTTCTCTCTTTCACCTTCCGAGAGTCAATAGATGTGATTATCTATTTATATCAGTATTCCATCTGAATCTATTTTTCTGTCTCTTCATATATATATATATATATATATATATATATATATATATATATATATATATATATATATATATATATATGAGATGCGTTTCTTTGTGTGTGCAGCTAAACAATCTCATGTACAAATATACAATCATCTATCTCAGTATTTCAAAATCTATCGATCTATTTATTCATTATTATTATATGTATATATTTATAGGTATATAAATATGAAAGGTGGCAGGGGTTTTAATATAGCAAGGAATACATCTCAATATATATGAAACAGCAAGTGATTTATATGTTTAGCTTTCACACTAGTTTAATCACCGTTCCTACTTTCGATATATTACCTTATTACAGTAACACGCGGCATTATTCGACTATTAATAGGACCTAAATACCAATACAGTAATTTCTTGGTAGTTTTCTTTGGATATTTTAAATGTCAATGATTTAAAAAAAAAATAATTCCATATGTTCGACATTTCTTGATACCGTGTGCGATTATATATATATTTTTTGTTTCACGCATGCGCGTTGTTTGTTTTTGATTTGTCGACGACACATTATAATAGGGTCACTTAGGCACCGTCTTTGAGAAAAGGTTTACTGTGACCAAAGTAATTCCGCCAGAATTTTATAAACCACATGCAGTACTGCTTGGTATTGGGACCGGAAGCTCCAGTATGAATATTTCAAACTATCTATCTGAAGACAGTGCAGAGGATTCGGAAAGAGCTGGATGAGGCTAATGGTGATTACGAAAGTATTTGGAGTGATCACAGGTGATGGTGATATCATGCCTCCATTTATTTTCCCACATGGCCTTAGACTCAACACGGAGACCCTCATCAAGTGTCTTGAGGAGATCGTACTACCACTGGTCAATAGGTTGTCTGCTGGAAGACTCTATATCTGGCAATAGAATACCATGTAATACAAGCAAGAAAACCCAGTCATACGGTGTCAGACAATTTCTGCGACCACATCACCACTTCCATCTCCCAAATATCTTCCCCAGATTGCAACCCCTTTCATTATTATATGTGGGGGGGGGCAGTTGAACGAGAGACAAAAAAACTTCTAATGCCAATGATGAATTGAAGGCAAGGCTTATGGCAGTATTCAGCAACTTAAAGAAGGAGGCCGCCCAGAAGGTGGGAAATTCCGAAGTCGTTTGCAGTTGCAGGTTGTAGTCAATTTCTATTTTTTTTCTCAGATTAGATCATTTTCGGTGGTGGGCACTAATTGGAAACTTATTTTCAGAGTGGATGATGAAATTTGTTTGACCTTGAAAAATATTGATTGCATAAGATTTTTATCATGCCCAGACACTATTGTTTCAAGCCTCGTTTATATTTATCCTACAGCTATTGTCTCCGATGGACGTTACTCCCAGGAAGCCTACGAAAACGGTAACGCTGTACGAACCCACTGGCAATCCTTACCAGTGAGCAAATCAAAGTACTATAGATTGTCCCGGAAACTCTCATGATTTAAATCCAATCGAGAATTTGTGGTCAATCTGTAAGTAACGATCTCGTGGAATGGACATACAATGTACTAACATGTGCAGTGTGTCATGATTCATTGGGAAAAGTAAATAATAACGGAATTATTCGTTTTGTTTCAATTAACTTCCAGAAGTTTGTAGCTTTGACGATACAAGTCTTGTAGCAATATTCTTGGCCACACTGATAAATAATTTAAAATGGCTGGCGTTTGGTCATTTGCTCAAGAGTTGGGAACTGCATCACTCCGAGAATAATTCATCACCCCCTTTGTCTGGTCTGCAAATATATAAAATATAATCGAAATTAATCTACTGAGACAGGGTTAGTGAGAACTGGTAAATATTATATGCAATCTATGATTTTGTTTTTTAACAGAGTGAGTGTTTTTTTATATACATTAACGTAAAATTCTAAAACTAGAAATTTGCCAAAATGTATATCAATAAAAGGAAAGGCACCCCAATAAAAATATATATCCTACCTGATTTGTCATTTAAATGTCATAGATATCTAAAATTATTCATTTTTCCTTGTAATAAAGAGATGGCTTACAATAAATTCATTTCTTGCTCTCTCTCTCTCTCTTTCTCTCCCTAACCCTATCACTCTCTCTCACCGTCTCTCTCTCTATATATATATATATGCATCTGTCAGTCTGTATATTTCACTTTCCCTCTCCTTCTTTCTCTATCACATTTCAATTTTCCTTTTCTTAATTTAACTATGATTAAATCTTCCTTCTTCCTTAGTTCATTATCTATTTTCTTTTTTTGCCATTTCTATTCGCTTCTTAGATATTCTGCCTTGACTGAAGAGAATAAACATGTTACTTGATTTGTTTCTTTCTTTCTTTATTTCCATCTGTCTTTCTCCGTTACTTTCTTTCCTTCTTTCTTTCTTTATTTCCGTCTTTCTTTTCTTCTTTCTTTATTTCCTTCTTTCTTTTCTTCTTCCTTTATTTCCTTCTTTCATATCTTCTTTATTTCTTTCCTTTCTTTCTTTCTTTCTTTCTTTCTTTCTTATTTTCCATGTTTTCTTCTTCCTTTTTTCCTTTCTTTACTTTCTTCTCACTTTCCTTCTTTCTTTCCATCTTTCTTTCTTTCTTTCTTTCTTTCTTTCTTTCTTTTATACCTTCTTGCTGTATTTCTTTCTTTCTTTTTTCTTTTCTTTCTTTCTTGTCACTCAAGTGATTTAAACGGATTTCAGTTGACCGATACTCTAGAGTTCAAAACTCGCCAATACGACCAATGGCACGATTTCCAAACAATAGAAAACAGCCCGCTTCAACCTGTGCCAAATAAAACTCCATAAATATTCACCGGGGAATTTATTTGTTTCGTTTGATATTCAGGAAGTACGTCACATAAAATGAGAAAAGCAGATAGACATAAAATTGTTGACAGTTTTAATTACAATGCAATTGCAAAATGACCTACAAGCCGTCATTTTTACAGCATTTGTAGAGTGAAATACATTAAAAATAAATCAGTATATATAAAATGTGCAAATACAGAAATATTTATTTATATGTCTTCACCTCTATTTCAGTTGAATATATACATATATATATATATACATATATGCATACAAATATATATATACATATATACATACATATATATATATATATATATATATACATACACTTATACACACATATATACTTATATATATACTTATATATATATACATATATATATATACTTATATATTTATATATATATATATATATATATATATATATATATATATATATATACATATATATATATATATATATACATATATATATATATATATATATATATATATATATATATATATCGCTTTTATATTAATGCTGGTGTAACAAAACAGAGCTATTAATTATATATATATATATATATATATATATATATATATATATATATATATATATACAGAGTCTCGACTGATTTAAATTAGGGAGCCTATCTATATTACTTTGATTTGCTCACTGGTAAGGATTGCCAGTGTGTTCTTGAGCGTTAAAATTTTCGTACGCTTCCTTGGAATAACTTCCATCACAGACAAAGGCTATAGGACAACTAACGGACAGTCGAGACAATAATGATGAAAAATCTGATGCAATCACGGATGACACAATATATTTCAAGGTCAAGCGACTTTCATCATGCACGCTGAGAATAAATT
The DNA here is from genome assembly GCA_903632075.3 of Acanthosepion pharaonis. Lineage (NCBI taxonomy): Eukaryota > Metazoa > Mollusca > Cephalopoda > Sepiida > Sepiidae > Acanthosepion > Acanthosepion pharaonis. The sequence continues at coordinate 2,696,445 of CAHIKZ030001258.1, forward strand.
CATTACTGCACACCACTACAGATGAACTAATCTGATGAAAAGATAGAAATTGATTACACTTTGTGGGCCGTATTAAGAAATAAAGGAAAGTAAAGCGGTTGTTTCAATTAATTTGACCAAGGATACACACACACACACGCACACAGACACACACAGACACACACACACACGCATATATAGAGATACACACACACATATATATATATATATATGTGTGTGTGTGTGTGTGTGTGTGATAAAAATAGCTATAGGTATGCTATAGTTATGCGTAAAACTGCCCAGTATCAAGGATAGAGCGTATCTAAATATAAAAGTGAGCTCTGAGATAGACCCCAACGGGTCATACTCGAAAGCAATCTTTGTGTGTTGAGATTTGGCTCGACTATTTATATATGCTGTTCAGTGGTGTATTTTAGGTTGTAATGTATATTTTATTATCTTGGTGGTTAGGAATGTTTATGTTTCAAGTTACTCCAGAGATTATTGATTAGGAATAATTGTTTCCGAATGCAGTTATTTGTAGCTATTTCATAATATTACTTGTTAACAATTTAAACATTTTTTATTACTTATTTATTTGTTATTTGTTGTTATTATTACATTTGCTGGTGTTTATGTGTGAATTACTGGTTTCTTAATTATTTACATAATTTGTTTATTTATTTAGTGGTTTTATTTTTTTTTATTTTTTTTTTCGCGGTTTGGTTATCTTATTTTTTTAATTTTAGTGTTTAAAATTACACAATATCGTATTTCCATGATTAAATATCATTGTTTTCTAACCTCCTATAGATGTACTTATCCTAGATAAAGTCATATTCATAACTCAAGAATAAATAAATACAAGTAGAAAAGAAGTAAAATGAATTAAGTACTGCAGAAAATCATTATTATTCGCCAACGAAGAAACATGTCTAAAGAAAAAAGTAAACTTTGCTGTTACAATGGGAGGTTTTGATGATGATTTATATATATATAGAAGAAGGACAACTCTGAATTCAAAACCTGCGGAGGGTCGTTTGGGGACTTTGTGGCGAAGTATGCCATGTTATAGACGAAACCTCAGTTGATGTGTATCTAGTGGTACTGGAAGGGCAGTGTGGTTTACCAGCACGTACCAAATGAGATGCTGAATTCAGACACGTAAAACTCGATGGAAAGCTACTGGAAATGGCCAAAGAAGGAGGTCTTTCATCAGGACTATTTCTCCTTACCGGCCCGACAGAAATTGGTACAGCTGGACTTGGATATCTTACTACATAATTCAAATAGTGCCTGAAGCAAACCAACAAAAATGCAAGAATTTTGAACATTTTATTCTAGTTTTTTTTTTTTTTTATTAAGATGCGCAACGAATCATTAAAAAAGTGGAATAAAAAAATGAGACATATCTTATCAGTTAAATTCATAATTTTCTAAACATGTCCCTTTCTACTAACACACAGATAAAACATTCACAATCGGAAGCATGCCGGGCTTAAATGAAATGACAAATGTAGAAACTATTAGCGATTTTCTAAGCCTTGCTTAGATGTGGTACAAGCCCTAAAGTATAGGGGAACTCAGTGAAGATCCAACTCACTACTCAGGCGTAATAGTTCTAGCGAGACAAACTTGCTAACTATTACACTGCCTCGGGGTGCCCAAATTTAGAGACTAGTACACTTGATGGTTTCACAAAACCGTAATTATAGAAATGGACTCGTCTGAATGACGTATGTGTGACGCAACAGTTTCGACGTTATAAGTAAATCGGTAGTGATGGATACATCATCGGCGTACGCAGAAACCCTACAAACTTACAACTATATCTATGAACGTCAACAGTGAAATTATGAGAGCTAGCTGTAAGTTATCATGCAAATAGTTACTTCCATCACACTTCCAGTTTGTAGAATTATTTCCAAGTTGAGGCTTTCTCTTCCTCTTCCTCTCTTGTCGAACTCACTGTCTCCGGATGGAGAAGAAACCAGACGAGGCTATGCCGATGGGCAGAGTCTTGTTTAGGGTAGCATTACCAGCAATACGTTTTTGAAAAAAAAAATATTACCAGCAATACATGTGATTGTACTCAAAAATATAAGTAATTGAAAAATGGTTCAAATATATATGGATTAAAACACACCTTTTTACCAAACTATCGCTATGTATGTATTTCAAAAAAATTGATGGCATTAAATGACCCACTGAGGTTGATATGCCATAAAACAAAACAACAACCATCTATCGATGAGATAATTTAAGATGGATGACGATAATAGAGCGATGATCTATAAGAAGGCGCAATAAGCTTATCTTCTGGTGCTTAGTATAAGTCATGCTGATGAAAGGCACAATGGTTCACTTTTTAAGACAACATAAGAGTCGTGTCTGCTGAAGGTGTTCAAATCGACCCCACCAACCTCATTTTTATGCAGTATAATGCTCCCTGTCACAAATCAAAATTGATGAAGGAATACTTTTGAGGAAAGCTGATGAGTGTTCGACAAGAGCCCCAATCTCCTGACCTCAACCCCATAGAAAAGTTATGGAGCATGTTGCTCAACTGCTTTCTCGAGAGCCTGTACTTTATAATGATGCATAAGTTTTCTATGGGGTTGAGGTCAGGAGATTGGGGCGGCCATTTCATAACACTCACCTGCTTCTCATCAAAGTATTCCTTCATCTTTTGATTTGTGACACGGGGCATTATCCTGCATAAAAATGAAGTTGGTGGGGTCGATTTGAACACTTTCACCTTAAGGGAGCAGACAAGTCTCTAGTATTCTTTTGTACATCTCGCTCCTGAGGGTCTTTTCAATAGTTTTTTTAAGAAACCAGGTCCATGAAAAGAAAAGCATCCGCAGAACATTATACTGAAGGGATGCTTGACAGTACTTACTGCTAAATTCAAAGAGCTTTCAAAGCTTCTTCTTCGGATTTAAATCGCTTATCCTTTGAATTTAGCTCAACTTTCGTTTCATCGGAGAAGAGAACATTTAGTCAAAAAAAATCAGGTGAGTCACTTTTATCGAACAGCACGGTATATCTAAAAAAAAAATACACCCAACATATTTTCCCTGTTTTCTTCTACGTTGTTGTTTTTTTAAATTTTTGTATTTGTGATTTGGTTCTGTGGCTGAAGAGACAGAGGCTAATGAGCTGGAACACACCATGCTACCGTATCTTCACTGCTTTTTATCAACATTTTGGAATAACATCAGCTTTCGTCGCAACGTCTGATCACTTTGAGCAACGATTTTCAACATTTGATTTCTCACAGCTCACTGAAAGATGCATTAAAATTGTTAGGGCACAATATCAGACTGTTATGGTGAGTCTATATCATTTAAATCCTGAATATTTTTGTCTGGAAACCTTCTGTTATGGTACAGGTTAGGACCAAGGAAGAACAACACGAACATAAGAGTAAAAATAATGAAGGTATCTTACACGAAATAATAATACAAGATGTGAAAGGTGTTAGTATGACTGTAAGTCCGGTTTGGAGTGAACTACTATCGGCTCGACTCGATTCGATATTTATTTGCCACCCCCCCACACACACACGCAAGGGAAAGATGTGGCACAAGGCCGAGTTTTACGTGGGTTTTCCGAGCCCGTAGACTCGGCCAAAAATGCCCGTACAAACAGAATCGGATTGGTCAACCTCCCCGAACGAGACTCTGCCCTTCGGCGGCGCCTCGTCCGGGTTCCTCTCTGCTCAGAGGCAGAGAGTTCGACCTTCAAGCCGAGAAGCTCGTCTCGATTCGGTATCTAGCCAACACCCACGAGGGTTGCATGTGGCACAAGGCCGAGTTTAACGTGGGTTTCCCGAGCCCGTAGGCTCGGCCAAAAAATGCCCGTATAACCCGTATAAACGAGATCGGGTTGGTCAACTTCCCCGAACGAGATTCTGCCCTTCGGCGGAGCCTCGTCCGGGTTCCTTTCTGCTCAGAGGCAGAGAGTTCGACCGTCATGCCGAGCTTCTCAGCTTGATTCGTCCCTCTCTATTGAGAGGCGTAGTATACATAGTGTTAGGAAGAGTTCATTCTGTAGTTATATGTAAGGACCCATGACACCTTCTTCATGTCCTGTGTCCAATCAGAACACAGGTGATCACGACTCCTGTCAACTCGTAGCTCTTAATAAACACCGTCTTATTGCTATTTCTCCTAAACATAAAACACTAAAGTTCACTGTTCATGTTATGCACTGATTTTCTCTGTCCATCTTGCCATCTTTCAACCCCGTGTGTATCAAATTTTCCAAGCCATCCTACATCATTAAGTGCCTCAGAAACCCCAAATGTCTCTTCCTGATGTTAATTATTAGTTTACTTTTACTCCAAAACTTTGTCGTTGGTCATATGGTCGGTCCATGGTATCCTCAGCATCCTTCTGTAGAATCACATCATCTTCTTCATGTTTGAGGAGTTTGTCTAGCACACACTGCCATACAAGAGGAGAGACATCGCATAACAGTTCAGTGATCTTTTCATTGTTTCAAGTGAAATGTTTATATTTTTTATACTCTGCTTAGCTTTTGGAATGCATCTTTGATTGTCCCAATGCAGCTTCGGATTTCAGTGTCACACTTTCCGTCCCCTGTTAAAACAGTCCCCAGATATTTAGATTTGCGTGCTTGTATGCTTGTGGTATGTCCGATTTGTCGCACTTTGATCTCATCGTTGTACCATGCATTCTGTCTTCTTGCAGTTGATGTTTAATTCATTCTTCTTGCATTCATTCATTCCCTTTTGTAGGAATTTCTATATTTTTCTTCCTGTGTCTGTTATTAACACTGTGTCATCTGCATATCTAATGCTGTTAAGATTCTCCTTGCAAATACTGCAATATATTTCAAACTAAGTTTAATTATCTTTCTACTAATATTTATTTATTTTTATTCTATAATAAAATATTTGACTAAGATTACCTTCGTATTGTAAAAGCTTTTATAGAAAAAAAAACACCTAATGATTGGGCCCGGTACGTTGTCCTGTTGAAGATAGCCAATATTTGTTGATGGCGTCAATAGGAGCAAATGGTCTCGCAATTTCAGAGTCAGTGGTCAATGTCATATTTACACAGACTAACGGATCCCACCTATGACAAGTGAATACACATTAATGGAACCGTTCCCACTTTGGTCCATGTTTTCTTGAATACTAGAGTCCGTGATCTCATGGTATCTGTGCTAGACCGGAAACATAACATTAAACATCTTGCACCAAGACTCATAGACCTATACAATACCTTGCGTGGAGGCCATGGTCCAAGTAGCCACGACTTTTAGAAAGATGAGACGCTGTATTTCATGGCCTGCTGTTAATAGCGTCACTCTCATATGTCTTCCCATAAAAACTAAAGAACATTGAACTAATTTGCTGAATGCATGGTTGTGTGCGCTCCATATTATGGACGCTAAAGTCAAACAGATACAGAAGTGTAACTATCTTGGTATTGTTTTAATAATATTCATCTCATCCAAAGCCCAAGAGTCCTTTAAGAGAGCGAGTTATTATATGGTGTTGCATGGTCATCTGAAAAGTGAAGTTAAAAAGCAAACAGTTAATCCTAGCCTTGTAGAGGACAAGTTTGAAAACATCCCTCTGGACGTCAGTTTCACAAAACAGCAATGCCCGTGAAGAAGTTGTCCGAGTTGAACTTACTTCTCAGTGATAAAATACAAAGGGAATGAAAATGATTAACGCTTGTCTACGTGACATGGTACCTCCTTTGTTGAATGCGGACGTTAGCTGACCCAGCATCGTTATCGGCTTCCATTGATAAATCTAACTAGACGCCACGACTGCGCTGTCCATGTTGGGCTGTGACGCCATCTATCTGTCATTTCTGCTGGACTCGAATTAACACAGATGGAATATGTGCCCAGATCTTCTGAAATAGTGCCCCGTCTATCTGGCAGCATGTACCATACACTCCGATAATCCGCGTTGTCTTTCACATGAGCAACTCAGTGACAAAAATAGAAGTTACAGCATAGCTGATATCGATCTGGGTGTTGCCATGACGTCAATCAACGGTGGTGCCACCTAATATATTTTACATTCA